>JAABKJ010000755.1:28307939-28847032 GCA_011634705.1 Andricus grossulariae | reverse complement strand
CAGTTGAATTTTTCACCAAATAGTTGCAGTTTCTACTAAATTTTCGAATTTTTCAGCTAACAGGATGAGTTTTCTATGAAACAATTGAATTTTCAAGCCGGCTAATATGAATTTTTAACAAAGAAGTTCATTTTCAACTAAGCAGTTAAATTTCAACTCAAAAAATGTATTTTTGACAACAAAAAAGACGAATTTTAAACCTAAAAAGATAAAAACAGTTTAATTTTGAACCAAGCAGTTGAACTTTCAAACAAAAAATTCATTTTCTACAACAAAAAATAAAAGAATTTTGAACAAAATATACCAGTTTTCAACAAAATAGAGGAATTTCAAACTAAAGAAGATAACTTTTCTACAAAAAATAGAATAGTTTAATTTCTGGTTGAATAAATTAATTTTCTGCCAAAAAGATGAATTTTCAACGAAAAATGTCATAGTTGATATTTCGAACAAAAATGATTTAAATTTCAAGTTTAGAACCGTTGATTTGAATAAAAAAATATGCATTTTGAACAAACCATAATAATCCTCCATTAAAACAAATTAGTTTCTAACCAAACCGCAAGATTATATTTCTATGGAAAAAGATGACTTTTCAAAAAAATACATAAATTTTTAACCAAACAGTAGAATTTTGAACCAAGGGGATTAGCTTTCTACAAAAAAAAAAACAGATTTTCAACCAAATAGTTGAATTTTCAACTAAAAAATATCAATTTTCTAACAAAAATGGAATACTTACATTTTCTGATAAAATATAACAACAGATTTTTAACAAAACAGTTAAATTTTCTGCCAAAGAAATTAATTTTGAACTAAAATGATAAATCTTCGACTAAAAAATTGAATGTTTAGCAAATCAGTTCATCATAAAAGTAAAGAGGTTAAAATTATTAAAAAACTACATTTTTGTCAAAATTTGTGAAACCAAAGCGTTTTAAAAGAAGTTGAAAAAATAACGGACAATAAGAATCAATCAGGTGATTGCAACAAAACAGAAACAGTGATTAAGTCATAGATTTTGTCAGAAGTAAATAGAAACACCACCTTTAATGAGAAGGGACATACAGAAGCGTAGTACCTCTAGTGAGCGCGCCAGAAAATTTGAAAATTCAAAATAGAAAAAAAGGCTATTAATTTAAAATGCATTGGTAATACTTGTTAATATGCCATCTGTCAGATTATATATTATTATATATTATATTATATTATTGTAATTAAAATTGAAAAAATGGTTATTATTCCAAGCGTGTTGCTAGATCAATTTTCTTTTGCATCCTTCTCTTTTTTATTAATAAAACAATTTTTTAATTTGTGCCTATTTTAAAAATAAACATTAATACTAAACTTTTTAAGAGAACCTCTAATTCTTTCGGATAATCCATAAACGTAAGGAAAAGTTAAGATTTTATCATTTATATTGTGATTATCCAACGATTTTTGTTTTTTATTATCATTGGAACAATGATGTATTCAATGAATTCTTTCTTTTATAACACTCTCAATGAGTGGTAGAAGATAATCATTGAATTGTAATGTTTCTTAGATAAAATTTATATTATCACTTCGAAGAGTAACGTGACTTAATTTAATGCATCTATCAACTAATTTTTTGATTAAACCAATCTTTTGTTGTAATATTTATATTTTATATTTGCGTTTCAAACAAATTTTGGTTTTTAGTTTTTTATTATAAAGAAAACCCTTTTTTATATTTTACAGCCTTGAGAAAGACACAAGGAGGTGCCGAAACGTCGGCCTCTTTTGTAGCCACATTTATTCAATTTTAATTAATAAAAGTGCAAAATTGAGAAAAAAAATGAACGGATGACCAAATTATTATTCATTTTTCCATTCTGAGAAATTATCTACATTCTACATAACGTTCGAAGAAAGTTAGATCCTTTTACATAAAAAATTTTGAAGTTCTTCAAAAAGTTCTCCTAAATAAATTTTTATTATTGGATCGTTTTATATATAACAGAAAAATCGTTGACCTCCCCCCCCCCCTCAGAAAGATTTTCCGTAATTTATGTACGGCCCCTTATCAGCAATTCTATCTATTCTCATCCCTTGTTTCTGATCAGACTTGTTTTGGCTTCTCTACCCTTTTTCAACTTTTCTGGTGAAACTTTGACGACCTACGTGTCTAGTTTGAAACAACTTCCTGGGATGCCCGTATCTGGTTGCACTTGAGTTTACACCACGCGAATGCACCGCGCTCGAATCTATTTACATACTCGTTTGGCATGATGAAGGTTTTGCTTAAAATACATTTATTTATAACATAACATATCACGAGTTTCAGATTCAGCATGCCGGCGACTTTATGCCAGGATTCATTTGCATGCGCACAATCCATTGCAGCGAGGAGTGAACTTGTTTACATATTTATTACGTTGGTGAAGGAGAAACCGCATCAATTCGCGGAGTTTAATGGTTCCTCGTGAGCGGGAGAATTTTCCATGCATATGTCATATGCGAAACACTCAACGTAATCAACTTTTAGTTCGACATGCGTTTCAATGTGCTTGGTGAGAAGCTGCAGAAGCCACAACATTGAAACTGCTTCATGCAAGGGTGCTCCATTATCAAATTTAATTACAGTTACTCTTTATCTTTCCTTTTTTGTTTGAATACATGCAGCAAAAAACAGACTTAGGTGAAACTAGTACAAGGTGAATAGAACAACATTTGAAGTCACAATACTGATAAATAATGAACAATGCGGGAAAGAATTATGTGCATACCAAATTAAAGCTGAAACATTAGTTTTAAAGCTAGCAATGCCATCAGATGAATTATAATGAGGGGCTGATAGCAAAAGCGGACTAAAAAAAGAGTCGGAGCAAAAGTGGTTCAACTCCAACTGAACTTTTGATTCGCGTTTGGCTACTCTGATATTTTTGTTTCCTTCGCGCCTGGACGATCGAGAATGCATAAAATTGAATGGTTTATTTCCATAATAGCTCAAGCGCAATTTTAACGATGTTCAGAAGAATCAATAAACTTTCTCAAAAATCGAATTTCTAATTTAGAGGAAACAAATATATACTTTTGATGTACATTAATGCTAAATTGATGCCTGGAAAGTTATATTAGCAAATTATATTATTATTTCAAAAAAACTAGTAATAATTATTTACAACATTCATTTCATTTTTAATTCGCATAATATTTGCAAATAAATTATCAATAACATGGGGTCCTAAAAATAATTCGGTTCCCAATGCCTGGAATTGGAAAACTAAAATAGGAATAATTGCACGAAAATGGTTTCACGGGGATTGGCTGCGATTCGTCATATGATTCGCACTAAATCTAAACAATTTATGGACAAAAATAGTTTCTATATTGAGCTCATAAAAGTTATGTTTTTTTTCTATTTTCTAAATAAATTGTATAAGCCATTATCGACATATTTAGTCAGTTATTAACAATTGATGCTTATTTTAAAAAACCTAATCAACAAATGCACTTAGGGGCTATTTTCCGACGTACTAGCTCGGTTCTTTCAACGAAATCAAATTTTAATGGCTAATTTATAAACCGTTAGGGGTATTTCAATGACAATCGACAGTTATTATTTTTAAGAACCATTTTTTCAATAAATTTGTATTATCTCACGTATTTATAAACTAAAATATTTCACTTTTCACCCAAGAATTAACAGCCAATTATTTATCAACTATTTCTTGCTATTAATAAATAACAATTTATTATTGTTTGACATTTAAACTTTCTTCTTTTAAGCCGTCATCAACTCCTAATAACTAATTTTTCAAATTTGTTTGTCTTATGCATTTTTTAACTAAGAATGCCGTTTTTCTTGTGGACTTTGCAAATAATTATTTAGCTGAAACTCATTGTTAACATAGATGCGCAATTTTTGACAAAACAAGTGCTTATTTTTTCAAAATAAATTCAATAACAAATGCGTAATTTTTAGGGAGTGGATTAGATAAGATATGAACAATAGGGTGGTCCAAAAATGCATTGGAAATATTTTTTTTCGAATTTTTCATGAATAACGCCCATAAGAAAAAAAGACGTTTTTGTAAATGTTATCCAGAATCCTCAATATTAGCTGAATCGATTTGAAACTCAGCAATTCACTTCACAATTAGCCATAGAATACGAATAAGATATTACTTTTCAAATATCCCTACCACAAGTCTTTTTTATAGGGTCTCCAAAAAACCCCATAGGTAAAAAAATGTGTTTGGCGAGTTTTTCGCGCTAATTGTAATTTTTTTTGCATTTTTTTGAATGAAAATTGCTTCTCATACATAAAACGATACTTTATACTTGTAACTAGATGTTTACATAAACTGCTTAAACAAGTTATTATTGTTTTTAGCAATTTTCTCTTAGAATGGAGATAGAAAGTCGCGGTTTTTTTTAACAATTTTCACTTTTTGTGTAATTTTTAGTTATAGAGTATAAGTAATTGGAGTAATCAGAGTTTACAAACATAATTGTTCAAACAATTCATTATTATTGTTTATAATATTATCTTTGAATAATGCTAGAAATTGCGGTTGTTTCTGAAACTTTCAACTTTTTGTTCACTTTTTACTTGGAGTGAGTTAATATTTAATTCAATATAGCAAGAATAATTCTTTAAACAAATTATTATTGTCCATAGCTATCTTCTTCTATATTAATACTAGATAGTTGCGCGTTTTTTCAGAATTTTTTAACTTTCGTCCAATTTTCAATTAGAGAGAGGTTCATTAATGTTCACAAAAATAATTGTTTGAACAAGTTATTATTATTTTTAATAATAGTCTCTTTTCTTGATGGTAGAAAGTTGCGTTTTTTTCTGAAATTTTTAACTATTTGTCTATTTTTCACTTGGAGTGACTGATTAATTATTTAAGTTGACAAAAAATGTTTAAACAAGTTATTATTGTTATTAAATATCTTTATCTATATTAATGCCAGACAGTTGCGGTTTTTTTGTTGAAATTTTTAACTTCTTGTCCACTTTGCACTTAGCGAGGTGATAATTAATGCAAGTTAATAAAAATAGTTGTTGAAACAATTAATTATTGTGTATAAATATTTTCTTTCAGATAAGTAAGCGAGAAACATATTTCATACAATATATTTTTCGTGACTATATTTTTCTGGAGGGGGCTGATATCAAAATATGTTCAATTCCAAATTTTTCTTTTGCGCTTTGCAATAAACTTCTTGTTGTAACTTTAAAAAAAACTTTTACAAGTTATTTACACACCTAGTTCTCCCACCTACTACTAATTATTCCATTTTTCGTTTTTTCCCCTTGTGCAAGACAGTTTTTTTGTTCAAATTAATTTTTGTTAATATTGGGGAAAAGCAAAAATAATTTATGAAAAAAGTAAAATACTATTTAAAAATTATTATTGTTGAGTTTAACTTATTATTTGCTCATAACTAGAAAGTCTAAGCAAAACTAAAGATTTCAGAAAAAGGCAACTTTCTAGCATTACTCTAAGAGAATATAGTTATGAACAATAATCAATTTTTTAAATAAGCATGTTTGTTGACTTGCATTGATTATTACCTCACTAAGTGAAGAGTGGACAAAAAGTTGTAAATTTCATAAAAAACCGCAACTCTCTAACAATATTCAAAGAAAATATTACTGATAATAATAATAAATTTTTTAAACAAATAATTGTCTTTGATTAATTATTTAACTCACTCTAAGTGAAAAGTGAACAAAAACTTGAAAATTTCAGAAAAAAACGCAATTTTTAGCATTATTCAAAAATAATAATATAAACTATAATAACGAATTGCTGAAACAATTATGTTCGTAAATTCTGATTCCTCTAATTACTAATACTCTCTAATTAAAAATTGGACAAAAAGTGAAAAATTTTGAAAAAAACCGCGACTTTCTATATCTATTCTAAGAGAAAATTGCTAAAAACAATGATAAATTTGTTTAAAAAATGTATATAGACATCTAATGATCAGTGTAAAGTAGTATTTTATGCTTTTAGGACTCTATAAAACAGACTTATGGTGGTGTTGTTTGAAAAGTAATATTTTATTCGTATTCTATGGCTAATTGTGAAAAGAAATGTTGAGTTTCAACTCGATTCAGCTAATTTTGAGGATTCTGAATAAAATGTACAGAAACTTTTTTTTTTCTTATGGGAAATACGTGTTGAACTTCATGGGGCTTACGGAATCGTTGATGAATAATTGGTTATTAATTATTCCTCAAAGAAAAGCGGAATTTTTTGTTCATCAATAGGGATATATTTCGCAACTGTACCCACTCAAAAAATTAAAGTTGTCTACCCTATGTCAAACTTGGTCAAAGTGTTGTGATCATAAATAGTAGCTTATGAGAAAGAAATGTCATCATTTGGATAATTATATACCGAGTAGGAGAGGGTAAAAATTGTAGGATTTTCATCGATATTGCCTATTTTTGCGAGTTTTAATTCTTCTATTTGGTAATAGGAAAATTACTTCCAGAACATTCCTAATAGGTTTTTGTATACCCTTTCCATTGATCAGAAACATTTTTTGAAACAAATAAGATTTGGCCTTCAAAAATGACAGCCAAAAACAAATTTGATTTTTTTTTATAAAACGCATATTTTGTCATCTTATTATCTCAAATGAAAGTTAAAGTTTCTGCCTTTAAGAGCTTTGAGGTTAACTAGTGGGAATTTTTATTTTTATTTATAAAAATAAGCAATGAGTGGTTTTTTCGAAAAGTTGATTTTTTCCATAGCAGGACGCTTTTTTAATTTTTCTTTTCCTGTAAAGAAAGCTTTAAATGTTTTGCATGAGTCTTATGATCAAAAAATAAAATTTAATTTCTTATTGATAAAAATAATCATTTAGAACATTGGTGCACGTGCGCAAGCATCATTGGTTATACCGAAGCATTTAAAACATATTTCCGACAGTACAAAATTAAATTAAATATTTAAATCTTAAGTTACTGAAGGAAAAAAGCAAGATTTCTTTCAAGCTTAAAAAATGTGTTAAAAAATGTCCTTCCATGAAAAAAGTCAAATTTATTTTTAAAATTTATTTTTGAAGGTCAAATATTTTTTCTTGCAAAATGAGAGAATGTTTTTTGACTCTTCTGAAAAACTGTTAAAATTGCCCTTGAGCTATTATGGAGATAAGCTCTTCAATTTTATTCACTCTCGATCGTCCAGGCGCGAACGAAACAAAAATATCTGAGTAGCTAAACGCAAATCAAAAGTTCAGTTGGAGTTGAACCGAATCGAAATATAAGTGCCGGCAAAAATTGGTTACACCACGCGCAAGGAGGAAAGACGTGTTAAATCTTTAACTCATTTTTTCCCGTAGCGTGTGGGCTAATTCGTTCTTCCGCTGAGAAATAATCAACCTACTTTCGCTTCAACTCTTTTTTTAGTCCGCTTTTTCTATCAGCCACCAAATATCATAGACAAAAAACAGAAAATAATTTTATTTGGGTATGCGGAAAAATTACTTTGATACCCTAGCCTAACCTGTCAATAATTCATTTACCTCGCACCAAATGACACGTTTCATAAAAGCATGTAAAATAGATTTTCAGTAAAAATTAAGAGAATCAATATTCAGGCAGTTTTGAAGCCAAAAGTTAGAAGAATCGAAGGAACCAGTGCAAGAATAGTAAAAGCAATTTGTTTCCTTGAAAAATAATGACCTGTTGGCGAACAAAATTTTCATCGTCAAGTCGAAAACAGTAAGTGGTAAAATGCTAATATTATAAAACTCGTTTGAAATATTACTACTCATAAAAGAATACTAGAGAAATTTTCCATTAAAACCCAGTCACTTTTTTCCATTATTCAGTTTGTCCGGGTATCCACCTCGTAGTGGTTTCCCCTATATTTTCATACTATTTTATGTCCTATATTGACATAATGACATGAATTTTGTTTTAAATATGCGTAATGATAATGCGAGTGAAATAGGCACTTCAAGATTCATGCTTGTCAATTTCTGCCAAGTACAACCACAAAAATGTTAGATTCGGAAAAATTTTCTTGGACCTGTATTGGTTATCTTTGTTAATTACGGACTGATTCGCATGCAATTTTTTGTAGACAATAAAACACTAATTTCCATAATAAAGTTTAGACATTACGTTGGCAGATTTGCATAAAAAATCATTTATCAATGTGTTTCCATGCGCTGATTATGAATAGGGCCATGATAATACCCGAAAAATTCATTTTGAAGATCAACATTTGAAAAAAATACTTTTTTTTAATAATGTCAGGTTTTTTCATTCTTTGTTTCATGCCTATATCGATGTATTTTGATACTTTGAACATGGCTATGAAAATAATAATTGTAAGTGTCAGTGTCAAAGTCAAAAGTTGAAAAATTCTTTTCCTAATTATTTGTCATACCCCAACTCGGCGACATCCATCCCTGAATCACATTGGATTCCATTTCCAATATTTAAAAAAAACTACCCATTTATAGTTGATCTTATCCTAATTTCATATTTGAGAATATCATTCTATATTTGAGCACATTTCCAGTTTAGTTTTGTATCAGCCGTTGATAGTTGGCCATACAATAACGCTGCAAAATCTTCCTATCAATTATATTTCAACCCACTGCCAGTATCACAAAAAGAACCACCCGTTTTTAGTTGGTCATACCTCGACTCGGCAAAATCTTCCTATCAATTATAATTGACCCATTTCCAGTATTCTCAAAAAAAACCACCAGTTTATGGTTGGTTGCACCATAACTTGGCGACGTATTTTGATATACTGGTAATTAATATGGTTATGAAAATACCATTTTTAGAATTATTTTTTTAGCCTAATTTTAAAGTTCAGTTATAATAATTATATTCACAAATAAAAAATGAAGAATTGTATTGGGGACTACTATAAGTGATGCTGGTATTATTTAAAAGAAACTAATAAAAATCTACATGAATATTATGCACAAGTATAATTTATATAATTTTTGACAAAACATTTTTTAGGCAATGGCACTACCATAAAGAAATAAAACCCAAACAAAAGGTCTAAAAATTTATTTTATGGATTATTAAGTATTGTGGACTTTTTTCCTAATAAATAATAATCTTTTGAAATGATTACATTTTTTTAAAGAAATTCACTGAGTTATAAAATAAAAAAATGTACACAAAAAAATCGTATTCAAACATAAATGAGAAAAAATGAATATGATGAAAAGATTACATATTCTATAATAAATTACATCCCTATATTTATGTAAATTTCAGAAATAAAATATGAAATGAAGGATGGGGGAAAGGAACTAGGAGTACATACATGACCGGCAGAAAGTTTGGGTACATTTCTTTTGACCGTTCGAAAATTCATACTTCACTTCAAAGACGAATATTTGTGCAGAAACTTAATCTGCGAGTCTGCAAGTAGAACATTTGAAATATCCTCCACTACGCCCTCTCCTTGCTTCCCCAGCTAATACTCATCTTCCGCTACTTCACTTTCCCTCACCTACTAACCATCATGTCTAATAATTTCTCCTACTGCCCATCACTTACACGCTCTTCCCCACTTCCCCTCCTTATTTCCCATCAGTTCCCCTCACTTACACCCTCTTCCCCTAATTTCCCTCCTAGCATTGCCCTTCACTTTCCTTAGTTTCCCTTCCCTCATTTTCCCTCACTTCCTCTACTCCCCCTTATTTCCCCTAATTTCCCCTACTTATCTCCTTAGATTTCCCCTTATTTTCCCTACTAGACCTACTCCCATTTCTCTTCCCCTCTACTCATCTCCCCTTGTTTCCCCTACTTACCCTTCCCTCATTTTTCCTTATATTCCCTGCTTTCCCTCCTCTAATTTTCCCTCATCACCCCTACTTTTCCTCACCTTATTTTCCCTTACTTTCCCTACTTTCCCTCCCCTCAATTCCCCTCACCTCCCATAATTCTCCTGCTCTCTTTTCCCTCACTCCCCCTCCCTTAATTTAAGATAATTTCCCCTAACTTCCTTTTCATTTTTGCAAATTTCTAAAGATTTTCTAACAATTTTAATATAATCCCATAATAATTTCGAACTCTGGAAAGTTGAACTCTTGCTACTCGTTTTCTCTGTTCAACCTTTATAATATATTTTTTAATTTCAGTAAAAACTATTTTAGTTCCCTATTATGTTGTTTATGACTTAAATTCCTGAATTTCTAATTCTTTTCACCCTTTGTCATTCAAATTTTTAAGAGATTTACAAACATTTGAATTGAATCTAATAAGAATTTTCAAAATTTCAATACCAGAAAATTTAAACTCCAGCATCTCGTTTTTTATTTCAAATATTTATAAAATATTTTTTCCTAAATTTCCATAAAAATTATTTTGGATCCTTATTATGTTGCTTGTGACTTAAATACCTAAGTTTTAAAGTCTTTTTACCCTGTGTCATTCAAACTTCGAAAGAATGTTAAAAAATTTGAATAGAATCCGATAAGTATTTCCAAAATTTCAATACCTTGAAAGTTAAACTCTTCCAACTCGTTTTTTTTTAATCCTAATGAAATATTCTTTTTTAACATCAATAAAAATTATTTTGGGTCTTTATTATGTTGCTTATGACTCAAATTCATAAGTGTCCAAGTCTTTGTACCCTGTGTGATTTAAACTTCTAAAGAATTTTAAAAAATTTGAATAGAATCCGATAAGAATTCCCAAAATTTCAATACCTGGAAAGTTAAACTCTCGCAACTCGATTTTTTTTTATTTTAAATCTTTATAAAATACTTTTTTTATAATTTTCAATAAAAAAATTTTGGTTCCTTATTATCTTGTTTATGATTTTAATTCCTGAGTGTTTAAGTCTTTATACCCTGTGTCACTCAAACTTTTATTCTTTCTTCCCTTCAAGTTTTTATCTCAAGACTTTCCACTTGCAATCAACTGTAAGTCTCGGTTTACGAGCTCGAAGCGTGAGTCGAATATTCTTTCTTAACCCGTACTGAAGGGAACTGTATTCTAAATTACAAATCCTTTGGTGCTCTTTCTTATTAGTTCTCCAAACAGTCTAGTTGCTTGTCTTCATTGAGCAGTCACCTAGAATATCAAACATTCTCGTAAAATACTTTTTCAGATTAAATTTTTAGGTAAGTTCGTGCTCACTGCCAACACTGTTTTCAATAATTTTGTTACTATATAGTTAAAAGTTCTGCTGAAAATTTTGAAATCTAGAACATAATAACTGAAATTTAATCTAACTTTATCAGAGCCACCAGGGCTTCATGGCTGACAATATCGTGGTTTTACTACTTGCCGGGAGCGAAATTTGTTGTGTTGAATTCCAATGACGAAAAGTTGTAACACAATTCTTTTATTATTTGTAATTAAAGTTAAAATTTTTCAAGCTGTGCGAGAGAAAAAGTAATTAAAAATAAAAGTTTATGCATAAAAGCTCTAGAAAAGCACAAAAATTGTTATATAAACAAATATAAAAGAATTTACAATTCGATTAGTCGAAATATTGACTAATTATAGAAATAAGAAACGTAACAGACAGAAAAGTTTCATAAAAGGACAGACAAAAAAGTACTTGTATGCAAAAATATTAGTAAGTTCTCAAAAAATTAAAATTTTGAAATGAATCCAATTGTATTACTTTTGGCCAGGGCCGATCAAAAGCCGCGGGAACGGAAGGTTCGGATGAAGACTATTTACAAAAATTTCAATTTGCCTTAGTTTCTAACAATTACATTTTTTTTAAATAACTGCTTTCTAGACTTTCTGTCCCCTAGCTTTTGATTACCGCTTGTGAGAAAAGGTACACTTATTTGGTCCTATACGAAAATTAAACGTCGATGTTCGTGGTTACAGTTTTTCGCATTCGCATCCTGATGAGGTTAATTTGAAATATAAAATTAGACATCGTCGGTTTTCGTCCAATCCCAGCATTTTGAAACCCCCTTAGTAAAAAAAGAACTATTTTTGCGAAGTAAATTATAAATTACTTAATTTTCAAGCCTTTCCCACATAAATATTATGAAATTCGTTCAAACACAGTGCAAGAATTTAAACGCATTGATGGAGGCTAAAAACTTAAAATAGAATACTGTTATAAACGTGTAGATGATGACTTCGCATGTTGATATTTCCACTGCGAAATGAAAGCCACGTTCTAAAATACGAATATGTATATCAAAAATGAAGATTCATCCGGCGAATTCATGGTCTACGAAATGAAAATCATCATTGGTGGACTGCTCTTCGTCTTTCCAGGCTTTCTCAATCCTGTGGGTATATGTAATAATATAATAGCTCTTCTATAATTTTAAGTGGATTTTGTATTGCAGTACATTTATTTTCTCTTTAAAGTTGTCCAAAGTCCATTTCATTTAATTTCGGCCAAGTCGGTTGTAACCTACTTTTTTAAATTTTGATACTTTAATATAATTATTATACACGCTTTTAGAACTTATTTATTGGAAACATTTTTCGTCTATTATTCCTGGCAATAAATTTACTTTTTATCATATGAAATGAAAATTTAAACACATGTGAATATACACATATGTGTCTGAATTAATTTAATTGAATAGAGTTTTTCTCGATTTTATAATGCACTTGAAGGTGCCATTTTTTTACATTTTTGCACTTTGAAAATCGAATTTCGAAGTTAGAAGAAAATAATGTTAGCAATTTATTCGATAAATAAGTCCTAAAAATTTGTCCAAATTATCATACTTAAGACCGAATTTATTTCAAATCGCGCAGGCAGTCTATGCTCAAATCACAGAATCATTTTCCTCTCAAATATGTTGTTTTTCAAAGGGAATAAGATGACACGTATAGAAACGACTCACTGAAAAAAAATGTCATAAAGTTATGAATATATGAATTTAAAAAATTTTAAACCCGCAATTCAAAAATGACAAAATGGCGGTGGTTTTTAGTGAAAAAATTCAAAGTCAATTTACTCAAAAACACCACCGGTTTTTTTTCTCTTAATTTTTTTCTAGATTCGTCCTAATGTACTCGTAAGGAGTATATTCCAAGCTAGTCTACGCTCTGCTTACGTAGAAAAACCCTTTTCTTTTTGGAGAACATTTCGATTTTTTTTAATTTGTGTTTTGGCTTGCATTTTTTTTCTATGATAGAATTCGAAAAACAGAAAGTGGCAATATCTTTTATAAACATCACCCTACACTGTTATACAAAAAAATCCAGAATTAAAAATTTGTCAAAATTCGTATGAAACCGACTGACTCTGACGTCTTGAAATTTAGCCTGATAGAGTATATGTATTTCATGATAGTCTGCCCTGTGCGCACCTTGGAGAGAAGAGAGATTTTTTTTGCCTGAAAAACAAAAATTCAATTTTTTGCCAAAACAACACAAGGCACGAAAAAAGTGTATGAAATAAAATTGTTTCTCTAAAAATTTTCTAGAAAAATGTCTCTTACCAGTTTTTTCCGTCTCACGTTATTTTCGAGATTTTTGCGGAAATTTGTATAAAATTCTTAGCATTTATTTTTTTCTTAAAAATACAATTTAATGATGTGATCAAAAACCAAAAAGTCGAAAACCAAAAATCTTTAGCGAGCAGATTTTTTAAATTAAAATACTCATAACTTTATCAAACAACAAAATTTTGTCAAATCAGTAAGATACAGTTGGCAAATGATTCTGTGACTTCAGCATGAACTACCCGATTTGAAATGAATTTGGTCTCAAGTATCATTACAATGATTGCCAAAAAGTTGACCACTTCAGACAATGAGATTTTAGAGAAAAAAAAACTTTCCATGACTAATTAATATGGAGTGTTACTGGACATTTTATAAAAAATATTGTGCGAAAAAGATGATAATTATTTACTGTTATTTGCAATCAACGATGATAATTCGATTTTTAACTATACTAAAATCTTCAACTAACAATTTTAGCCCGCATTATAAATAGTTTAGGCAATCATTTTCGAGTTTTATTCTAAAATAGCAGTTCCGCATAACCTGACAAAAAACCTTGTGTGACAATGTAGAAAATGGCTGTCACTTAAAATCGTCTACTTTTTGACAATCACCGCTTAAACTTTTTGAGGTTATCACTGGAAAAAATTTCTGGACTGCATTTAAATTGCCAGGCCTGTCGCTAGCTCGATATGAAATGCCAAATCATACGTGGGCTCGGTCAGATAGACAACATATTTTTTTAAATGCGGAAGGTGGCATTGGAATTCTTTATTCGCGAGGTGATTGCATGACATTCTAGAACCTAGCCTAAGTACCAATCCTGACACTACGTTTTGATGTATGCAAAAATGGCAATAGAGTAATTAAACTGTTATTTAAAGACAAGATTGATATTCTTTCAATGTTTGATGCTTCAAATAATCAGATCATCCTCGATGGTTACTTTCACTCTCAATATAGATTAGTGTTACCCAGGGCAAGCATTACTACAAAAAAGATATACTGCCTCCTACACTTATTAAAATAGTTGGAGTGGTACCACACTTTTAATATGAGTTTCACTTTACAATACCGGTATTATAATTTTGCATGACACTCACTTTAGCTCGTCTAGCAGATAAGTAACCCCCTATTGCTTGTCCAGTACGTAACGCACTCGACTTAGAGCTTGGTGGTTAGGGTTCGATTCTCCGTGCCTCCGAATTTTGATTTGTTTTGATTAAAGTTTCTTCCGTAACATTACATCACATGTGTGGCAATATTACCACACATTTTTGGTAATATTACAATACCATAATTTAGAAACTACAATGTTATGTATTGGAACTTTACCTTATACGTTTTTGAACTAATTATCCAATAAATTTAATGGAAATTTTGAACAGAAATTATTTACCGTGTAATAATAATTGTTTTGTACCTAAAAAATAACGCCCGTTCATGGTTAAATAAAGTAGTATATAAATAAAAAATTGGTAGGCAATAAAGTGATGAAGTACGGTTATTGCATGTATTAAAATTTGGTTTTTCTTGTGAAATTAAAAGAGCAGTAAAAACTGAATGTTATTACTTCAGGAAAGATTTTACAAATAAGTTTAAATTACACTGTGTTACAAAAAAAAATGAATGTACTTTTTGCGAGACATAATAGATATCGTAGGTCATTTCTCACTTTTTCCCGATTTTGTCAACATTAACCACAATTTAATGAAATTATTAGAAATTGAATAATTTTTTTCTGTGCAGATATTTCTAGTACGCGTTGAATTCAGCGTGTATCGAGCTTTTTTTGATTAGAATTGGTTGAAATTTGACCGAGTTCTTGAACTATATTTTTAGCGCTTTTTATATGATTTTATACGTTTCACTATTATAGAACTGAGTACTGTACTAGCGCGAAAATTTCATATCATTATTTGACAAATCAGTCAATTTTCAACCAGTTCTAATAAAAAAAATTCGCCTGTTACCAAAAAGTATTCGAAAAAAAATTTGTAGATCTATTCAAGGCAAACATTTTGTTAATAAACATTTTATTATATCTTTTGTCGCCTTTCCAAAACATTAAAATCTTTATTTTTAATGTCCTTTTTCACGATTGAAAAAATGCTTCTCATCAAAAAATAATCACAAGAAAATTTATGAACCTTTTTAGGATAAATACTTTTTCTTATTAACATTTTTTCAAAAAATGTAATTTTTAATTTTCACGATTAAAATAAAAACTATGCATCTTATTAAAAAATCGTTTTCAACAAATTTGAAGACCTTTTTAAGATAACCAATTTTTATTATTTATATTTTACCGTCTTTTGCATAACTTATCCAGAAAATGGAATTTCTTGTCTTAATAATATTTTTCACGAATAAAACAAAAACTATGCATAAGACCTTCTCTAGATAAAAAATTTTTATTAATCATATCTTTCCTAATTTGTATAGTTTATCCGGGAAATAGAATTTGTTTCTTAATAATATTTTTCACAAATAGAACAAAAACTATGCGTCGTATAATAAAAAAATCTTTTCAAGAAAATTTGGTCATCTTTTTGGCATGCACAATTTCATTTCGAAAAATGTCTTCATATCTCATATAGTGTTGCTGGCAAATGGAATGTTTAATTTTCAAAAAGTATTTTCAATGAATAAAACCAGAACAGTGGTTCAAAAATCGCTGGTTAACAAACTCGTCCTTTCTTTTTAGGCCTTGAAACATTGTGCCAAAGGCTATCCAATCCGACAAATTCTTCAAAAGTTATCGTGTTCCCAAATAACAAAGACGCGAACTTTTATTTAAAATGCTTTTATTTAGTTCACATATTTATAGTAATCCATTAATGGCCATTGATGGCGTGAATAATAATCAATACTGCATGAGCATACGTATATTTATGATTGTTTAATTAACTTTATATCAATTTTTTTTATTTATTAGCAATCTGTGAACTCTCCTTTGTAAGTAGCTATCACAAATATTTCCGGCTTGTATTTAGGACTCGCGAGGGATCCCTTCGTTGTCTGGGCTTCTTGCATCGGCTTGTTTGTAGGATTCGTGGGGGATCCATTGGTTGTCTGGACTTCGTGCATATAAGTTAATTTCAGAGTTAATTCTACGGGGGTATCACAATGCACTTTTTTCGGTATACTTCGGTTCCAATTTAGAATTCCTGCACTCTGTGCACGGCTCTATAAGAACAGTTGTAATTTCAAGTATTTTATAAGGTATTGTGATTTAAAATATTGTTTAGTCGCAACTTACATTTTTTTGAATAGGACACTTGGAACCTCGCTTATTATTTGTCAATATTCTATTGAAAAACTCCTGTGCTATATCCGATAAGGTATCTGGCTCGTATTTTTTACAAATATCAAAACCGGTAAATGTTTTTGAATTTTCAGCCCTATAATAAAGGGCAACTTCCGGCTGTATAGATAAATTCGAAAATTTGAACATTATTAGATAACTTTTATAAAAATTTGATATTTTATTTCAAAATATTAAAGTATTAAAAGTATGGGGCAGAATACGTCAAGTGTTCCCACCCAACATTATTTTTTGTATTTCGGGTTGAAACTTGGCTGAATTATAGTGTTTGTGGACCTACATTAATTCACCAAACCATAGGTCCATTTATCAACCGGTTGTCAAAATACAGGAACCTAAATTTTCCGCTTTTTCAGGTGTTTTTTCACATTCATGTTATTGTAGCTTCTTTTCGGATATTCTGATTGGATGTAATAATTAGTGGCTTGGAAAGCTTTAGGATTATAATAACAATTTTTTTCTTATTGAATGTTGGTTTGTTTGAAAATCAAAATTAGAATAAAAAAATTTTTTTTTTATATTCTTTAAAAGCATGTAGAAAAAAAGTGGGATGAAAATATTTTCTTGGTCAAATTGATATTTTTACGTTTGAGGGTAACACGTTTAACTCACGCAACAACCGGGCACGAATACTGCCAAGTCGAACGTGCCTTCAAACTTACATTTAACTATCCTGGGATGATTTTTTATGTCTATGTATATTATATATAATCATATCATATATCCTAATCATATATATAATAATATAATATAATAATAATCCTAAAAGAAGTTACACTAACATGAAAGTTGAAAAGCACCTGGAGAAGTGAAAACTTCAGGTCCCTGTATATTGACCCATGGGCATTATAATTTGTAATACGAAAGTTTTTCCTTGTATTACCAGAAAAAGATATGAAGAGTCTTGACCCAATTCTTCTTTCCATATAACTTTAAGATTTGTTGATCCATTGGCACTACCATAAATGTCAGCAGGTCCATGCAAGGGCCATACACCAAAATAGGAATTCTCTTTTGGATTTTTATTTAACCAGAAGTAAGTTCTCGTGAAGTTAATGTTGGCGGACGTCTGCAACATACATTTTTAATTGGTGCTTTATACTTTTGGAAATATCACGTAAATAATGGGCAAGAATATGGTAAAATTAATTTCTAAAAATTCGTGCTTTATATTTGATTTTTCTAAAATAATCATTTTTTTCATTCAATAAATTATTATCAAATCATTCATTTATTTATATATAATATATATATATATATATGTCATTTTTTTAGATGACAGTTACTCCCAGTGGGACCCTGCGGTGGTTGTTAACCTTTAGTTTATATATATATATGAAATCCTCTTCAACACAACAATGGATGGTTTATTTACTACTAATTTTTACAAAATTACAAGAAACCTGAACAATAAAAAAAACAACAATATTTGTGACTGTAAATCATGCCGTTCTGTTTTCCCCCAGAAGGATCAGCTCATAAAATATAATAATTGTGATATTTGACACTTTCCTCAAATAATTAATTATTAAATTTCGAGTGATGTTACTTTTAATAGTTTAATTTAAAGGAGTTTTTAATCTTTCAAAATACTTGATGACTTATTAATTCAAAATTCACTCTCTTTTAAAGATTTAAACTACAAACTGTTTATTTGTATTGCATCAAATTTAAAACTGTTCAATTTCAATTCCTCAAATTCTAAATTATTTATTATTGAGTAGCTCAAATTAAAAATTATAAAATTTTAAGCTCGTGAAATTTCAGGTCGATCAATTTGGAAAGCAAAAATTCGAATTCGTGCCATTTCAAAAATAAATTTGTTTATTTCTCATTCTTGAATTGTCATATCAGTTCAAACATTTTTCTCCAATAATATAGATCTAATGTCAAATTCTTTAATTGCTTTAATTGTTGGAAACAGTTCATTTAGAATTCTCAAATTGAAAATATTTAAAAGTTACTATACAAAATTGTGCAATAATTTTTATTTGGAATGATTTGCATTTACTTGAAATTATTAACTGTAAATTGCCCTGAGGGTTATCTAAAAAATGTAGAATGTGTTATATATCAGGAAAACATGAAAATTAGACATCCGGACCACTTCTGATGATAAGTGAGTGGAAAAACCAGGACTTACGGCAGCAAGAAATTCTCGCATTCCCAAAAGTGTCCTAGGGGTTGATAAATATGGCAGGGAAAAGGCAACGAGGTGAATCTGCGACAGCCACCTTGTTATAGAGGCTGTTCTGAAGGAGCCGAATTTCTCTTAAACTCACTGACGTAAAACGATTTCACATCCAACTTAATTAATTTAGATTGACTTACGTAATCGATGGCATTTCTAAAATCTACTTTGAGATTCACTCAATTTTCCTTAAATTTCAATATAAACGTTTATTACTTGCAATCTGTATCGGTTCACATTTTATTGAGCGCCCTGATTAAGATAAAGATTTTGCTTGATCTTTCATTTATGCCCTGAGCGACGAGAATTTATAGCATTTTGGGGCACATGTGAGGGTACTTACTATTTAACGTGAATTTCAATATAACTTGCTAGGGTGAAAAAGAGGACTGACAAAACAATGTCGTTTTATCCATCAGAGAAAAGGGTAACTTGTAGTAAAGATATAATTTTGTTTAATGTAGTTTTAGAGGAAATAACGGATATTATAATCAAGGAAATTCACGTGCATATCAAAGTAATTACTAGAACGAAAATCTAAGAGGAAATTTTGATACCAATAGACCACTCCGTGACAACTATAGGCGAAATGATCGATATTATCAAAATCAACCGGACAACAATCATGTCCGCGGTTATGAAGGTCACGATCGCCGAGGCAATCGAAATCAAAGCTATCATAATCGGGGACATTATGCTGGACAAAATCAAGGTTTTAATAATAAACAAAATCGGGATCATTTTGATGATAGAGTTCGCGGCTATTAGGGTTACTGATATCAATACCGTCAAAATAGAAGTATAGATAATCGAAAGTCAGGTTATGATGCATTCGATGATCAGCCTCGTAATTATTAAGACAATCGTAGTCAATGGTCAAATGGTCACAATTTCTCAAATTCACGTACGTATACCAATAATTCAAGACTTTCAAACGGTAGTGTAGAAAATGGTGTCCACAAACGCGAAAATAATGGCTCGGGAAATGTAAGTCCTACAAACGAACAAAATGAGCAGAGAAATTATGGAAATAACGTAAGTCAAAATGATCTACAAAATGAAACATTGCATAATAATTATGGGAACGAGCAAACACGTAGTCTTGAGCAATACTGTGAAAATGATGATTAATTTTGTAGTCGCCAGGACCAGGGAAACTTGTGAGCCTCGGGTCTGAAAAATGTTTAATAATTACAAAAGATGGGGAATCGTGCTTGAGACATTTAGAAAATGAAACAATAAATAGTATTCAAGTTCAAAGAGAGACAAAGGCAGAAAAAAAAGAAAGAGATAATGCAAATATTGATAAAATAATAGAAAAAAAGCCCTCATGTGGAACCTCGTTCTGAAGAAAAAAAAACTAAAATATCGGGTGACACCCTTAGTCAAAATAATAACACTTCTTATTTATCTTCTTAAAATGTAATCGTTTGCAATGAAATTTCGGTCTTCAGCTCGAAGAAGTGAATATCAAAGGAATAAATCAATGTGCTATTCAAGATGAATCAACAATGCGTACGTTTACAAGGAATAAAAATTGAATAGATGGCTCTAGGAAGAATATTATCAAAATTTTTAATGATAATATACCTACACTTGGGGGAAATTCAATTGCAATTCTGGACACCACAGATGTCATTGACGGAAATAAAAAGCTCTACTCGATAAGAGAATGGAAGAGATATATAATAATATATACAAAATCGGAAAAACTTTATTCCTAAGCGTAGAAAGCTCTAAAGTATAAATCATGAATTAATTAAAGCTAATTTTCAGTCATCAAGTGCAAAAATATTATCAATGGAAACCAAATAAAGCCATTTATGCTTTCAAACAAATATACTCAAACGAAAGGAGCGCAGCCTGTTCATCAATGGAATATTGAATCTTCACCAGGAGACATTGAAAAGTACCAGGCAGACCTTTAGACTCTCCCCGCAATATGGAACAACTCGAGAAACAAGAAATAAATAGGTTCTTTCAATACTATGGATATTCGATCAGAAAACATCTTCATCGAAATTTCTTCCTAAAAGGAAAACGAAAGACATTCCTACACTCAAAATCGTATTAACTATTGTAAGAGAAGAGAATGGGAATAGTCCTAAATATAAAATATTGTACTTCGAAACCTGGCCGAATTTATCCTACTAAAAATGTACATAATCGAGTTATAGAAATACAAGAAACCTTACTTAATAAGCAGTCTGTGAATGAGAAAATACAGTATTGAAAAATCTAAAAGAAAAGATAAATTAAAAGACAATTGACATAAAAATATTTTTAAAAAATCTGCCCGACTCGCGGGCATATTCTCATCGCGCGCTTCGCGCGCGGCTCACTTCGCTCGCTAGTTTGAGCGCACCTGGGGCGCGCACCTGTTAGATCTCGCGCTTCGCGCTCGATTTGGTATTCATCTCACGCTTCGCGCTCAATAATGTATTCACCTCGCGCTACTTGCTCGGACACATGTGCCTGACGTTTTAAGCTCGGTTCCTCTAGGCTTTCGCACTTCGTGTACTCGCTATTGCGCGCTTCGCCGGAAAATACTCTCTGAATAAGCTTCATCGTTATGACCTGCTTTTGTTTTAATTATGCCAGTTTTACATAAAAAGATTTTATTTGGTTTAAAAATCATGTAAACCTCGCGCTCCACGCTCGTTTCTGTTCATCGTATAATAGAAACCCAAAAGTTTGAGCGCGCTTACGCAACGACCATTCTTTCCGCGGTCTGCCTCTGGGCATACTGCCATTTACTTTACAACCCTTTTTCTTTATGTCAGGTACACATACAATATCTAGTTTTCTTACGTGTATAGTTTCTCGTAGTTCTCTTATCTTGAGATCATTCACTCTTCTAGCATTCCAAACTCCCAGTCTCCATTCGTCGCCTGAAACACGACCTTTACGTTTACCGTGCGTATGTATTTAGATTGTACACCCAACTACCATCTTTATGCGCGAAACTTGTGTTGGGAGTCGAAATCACGTCCAAGTTAAGTAGCGATTCGTCATATGGTGGAGAGTCCAGATGCAACGTCAGTCCCACTAAAACTTCTGTTACTGTGGGGGGGGGAGGGTGAATAAAGGAAACCGATAGAGTCGCAATTGGTTGATGTTTTATGCTAAGAAGGTCACCAGCCTTCAGCAGAGTTATATTAGATAGGAGTTCATATGTTTCTATCTGCCAATTCCCGGCCTACCCCTAGACATGGAATCAAAAACACTTTTTTTTTTTCTTACTTATCATTTTCAATCATCATTTGCCGTATCTTGCATAGTTCGACCGTGGAATGAAATTTTTGATTTTTCATTATTTTTTGTGGAATAAAAATAAGAATTTTCGATTTTTCAAGGAAATTCAAAAAGTCGTTATGATAATCCTATGGGGCGAGCAAAAAGAAACACTTTTTTCGCCCTGACTTTTTTCCGTGTCGAGCGTTGTTTGGCTGAAAATGTTAATTTTCGTTTCCTCTTTTGGATTTTGAAAATTTTGTAAGTCTGGAAATTTTCAATTTAGCTGAAAATATCATGAGAATAAATTGTTTAAATTTTTGAGTACTATGAATAGGTGCACATATAATTTTCATATTGTGAAAAAATGGCCTCAAAAATTTTCAAAATGCGCTCACTTTTTGAATTTTCATCCAAAATGGCTGGCTAACGAACTTGACCTTTCGTTTACGAGACTCAAAGAGTATATCAGAGGCCAATCCAATAGGTTAATTCTTTCGAAAGTTATCGATACATTCGTAAAAACCTGTTTTTTGCGTTCAGGGGGTCTCAAAACGTGGACATTCGACAAAAAACAGGGGGGTCAAATTTAACACAAATCTAATACTTTCTCTGGATGAGAATGTAATAATAAAATGTCGCGATAAGATAGAACAGTTACTTAGCCAGAATTTGACAGGGGGGAGGGGGTGTTCGCATGTCTGGACAGAAAGTATGGTACTACTCATGGGAAAAAAGGAGGGTATTGTAGTAAGACATACAATTTGTAAATATCATATTTATTATTATTATATTATTCCTAGTTGAACATTCATTTTATAAATGTTTATTTAATATTGCACTCAGTCTAATAATAACGATATTAATAATAATAGCATATAGTATAGCAGTATTTGGTAATCCAATGTTTTTAAGTATACAATAAATAATTCAGCAATGTTAACTGCATTCGCTATTCGGCTAGTTCTGTGTTTGATTTTAGATTTTTATACCTAGGCGTCACGGGTTTTTCATGAAAAGGATCGTTCGTTGGTACAAGTAGATACTGGCAACGTTGCTAATATTTCCAGCAAAATACAAATAGTTGGAAAAACATGAACGTTACAAATTGATCGTGCTGTCGCTGCTGTTTTTGGTTCTTTCTCCTTTTCAAGTTTCTATAATTTTTGACACCAAAGTCCCAATTCCGCGTTCAATTGTTCTTCAGTGCCATTCATGTCAATTTCGTAGAAATTAGCGCTTCGTAGCTTTTAAGTTGCTCTGGCAAAATAATCGAAGGATCTGCTAGTAAGAGACATTGAAATCCCTTTAAAATCTCTTTATACTGCAAAAACTTTAACTCTATTTGATTGATGAAAGAATCTAGAAAAGGAACGAATATACTAACCCGATAGTAAAATTCTGGCGAATCTGCTGGAATGTCTGAGTTATTAGTTTGATGTGTCACAGTGCGCGGAATCTCAATAGGAAAAAATTGCTTCGCAGCAAAACTGGAAGCAGATTCGAATATCTTTGAAAATTCAGAATCAGCTTCTAACCTCAATAATTTCATTTTGTCCACAATATCATAGGCTATTTCAACTGCTTCTAATAATTCGAGAGTTGGCTGTTGCAAGAATTTGCGTAAAATAACGCTGAAAGAATAGATTTTTTTCAAACACAATAATAAAATGATAAATTCATCTTTCTCAATAGCGCACAAGTGTTGAGTAGGTACAGATGAAGATTCCCTGTCCTTCCAATTTGAGATTTTTGTCAGAGCTGGAATCATCGCATCGTACAGTTCAGCCGCAGTACTCACCGAGTTACACCTTGGCACCCAACGAGTTGCACATCATTTTTTTAGTTTCTTGTGCTACGACAAGGGAGTTGCGGTTTCAATGCAATTTTTCAAAACTTGCTGACGTTGCGAAGAATTGAAGTAAGTGTACAAACTCTGTACACATTGATTAGGACAATGAGGAGCACAATGCACGTACAGAGCTAAGGGTAAAGTATCTCTGACACAGCTTGCACACCGTTAAATTGCCTACTCATAGCAGCAGCTCCATCATAACCTTGACCGCGAGCTTTGCTTATATCTACACCAAACGAGCGTAAACTGTCCAAAATTATCTGAGCAATACCTCTTCCTGTCATGTCTAGAAGTGGAACGGACTGGAGAAAATGTACATTTACTATAGACTTATTACTGTCAAAATAACGGATGCACAAAGACAATTGTTCAATGAAGCAATGTCCTGTGTTTCATCAGCAAGGATCATGAAACAGCTTGAAGCTTTAACTTCTGTCATAATTTGATTTCGGATAAAGTCATTGCACGCATCACACATTACATTTTGTATTGTAGGACTTATGTAATGCGCTTTCTCATTACTACATTCTGAAGTTTTTGAAAAATCATTATCGTGTCTACCGCGATACCGCAAAAGAGCTCGAAAATTACCGTAGTTATTGTCTGGTTCCTCGGATACGTCGTTGATGGGACCGGAATCACTGTGACCTCACAGAGGAAGACTATGTCTCCCACAAAATATCACCGTTTCAATTATTGGTGCTAATTTCTTCCGGTTTTCTAATATTTGGCGTTTCTTTTTACTGTCTAATTGCACATCAATTCCTTCATTTTTTCCAGATATAAAGTCGCAGAAGCCTTCTGCATTCTCGATACTCTCTTTGTGATACTCATATTTCTCATGTTTAGAGAATCGTTCCAGTGCATCTTTCCAATTATCGATAGGAAAGATGCAGAGTTTACCTTCAAAAATGAACGTTCGACTAAAACTCTTCCTGCTTCAAACAATACGTCCTAACGATATCTAGGTATCGACCTAATTTTATAGTTTACGTTACAATTATAAAGGATTATGAAGGTTTAACTTGTTTTAAATTTTTTCTATTGTTTCATGATCAGCAAGTATTTGCGCAAAGATATATTTGATCTAATCGCAGGTTTCGAGATATATTGTAAGAAATTCGGATGAAAACAATATTATGACAGAGACAATTTTTCTTAAAATTATTCTTGTTAATAGTAAAAAGAAATGCATTACTCAGACATTTTTCGACAGAAAAATGTTTTTTTTTTGACGTCAGTTCTTTAAATCAAAGACTTCATGATAATTTAAGCAAAATGGATAATAAGTTGACAAATTTGATGACTTTTTAAAACGAATTTAATCAATAAATGCAATATTCGAGCATTTGAAGACGGAAATTTTTTTTTTTCAATGCTCGTTCTTTAATTTGGAGCTTGAAGATAATTTCAGCAATACTTATAATTAGTTGATTTGTTTTATTTTTTTTTTTTAACAAATTGAATCAAATGGATACATTCTTCGGGCATTTGTCGACAGTCCTATTCGTTTTTTTCCACATAAATCCATTCACTTGCGAAGTCCATGGTAATTGTATCAACACTTATACTTATTTAATAAATTGTAATGATTTTTCAAACAAATTTAATGAACAAATGCATTATTTGGGTATTTTGCGAAAAAAAACATTCTTTTCATTTTTCAGTTACAGTTCTTTCAATTTTTACTGATCCTAAAATAGTTTATCACAGACAAAAGTAGAAGAAAAAGGTAACTCTGCTCAATCCTGAAGTAGCAGCCTTATTAAAAGAATGAAAGTAATGAGAGACTAATATCATATATTTGTTTGTTCATAAAAAATTAAAAACTAAATGAAAAAACAGGCTCGAAAATACTCTGGGAAATTTTATCAGCTGTTTTTAAATTTTGTACACTTAAATCGGAAATTATTTGTGAGCTGTAGTTGTTTTGAACCAAAAAAAGTCATTCTTTTCACACTGTGTGTTGTAGGGCCAATATAATTTAGAACATTAAGGATTAAATCAGAATTGTAACTTTTATTTAAAACGCAAGAGTATAAGCATACGCTTTAAGTAACTATCAGGATAGGTCAAAGATGAAAAATTCTGAAATGCAGAATAGCTAGAATGCGAAAAAGCAGTGTGTTGGAATCCTAAAAAAGTATAATTAATTTGGAATCGCCATATATGGAGCTTGGTTACCAGCGCTCGAATAATATTCCTTAAACAAAAGAGAATTTTTTTCGGTATTTTGAAACTTTTCAGTGACAAAAATGCACTAAGTCAAAAATCGCCAAGACCCAGGAATTGAAATTTATAAGAATTTTTTCAGAAAACAGGGGTGCATTAAATAGGACTCATCTCTTAGAAAATTATTGATTAAAATCCTCAAAAATGAAGGAGACTTTCTCGACCTTCAGGAAAATTGAAACTCGAACAAATTTAAAAACTCTGCAAACAATAAATTTTTCACATTTTTTTGAGGACGCGTAACTATGACGCTATTTTTTCGTGATGTAGCAATTTCGAATTCCAGATTTTTTAGCTTGCGATCCACCCTAATAACTATTGATACAACAAAAATTTTGACCTGACATTTTTTTTTTAAATTCGCCTTCAGTTTTCTTCCAAAATTAGTTACGATCAAGTATAAGAATATTTTTCTCAATTTTATAAATCATGTTCATGAATGCTCATTTTTTCGCTTGAAATAACCAGTGAATGCATCCTTATTAAACATACTGGTTCTTTATGATCATTAATGAAAATATTGATGAAAAATGAAACAAAATTAATCTGATATGAATGTTCCAGTGATATTTCAAAAATACTTATTTCTATTTGTTTATTTGATTAAAAGCCTCAACGGTTCCCATTCATCGCACATCGCGAAACATTTCGTAAAGGTTGTCTGCCAATAACACAACCTTTGGAGCCGAACAATGAAAAAAATTTGCAGGAAGCTCCATTTTTAAATCTTGAGTATTGACATGTCCGCCTGTTTTGCTGGTGTTCACTCTACTGATCCTTCTCGCCACATTCCATATGACTGACAGTTTAAAAGTCGCTACTTGCAAGCAAACAAAACAATTTTCTGCTTTCCTCTAGAATCTATTTAATTGAACTATGTGGCGAGAAACTTTTTTGCGAAAATGGGTACTGATTTCATTTTACAATGAGTACTATAAATTACCTGCCGTTTATGCTCTTCTATAATCTGCGAGAAATTTGGTTTTAGAGTTTAGGAAAATAATTTCAAAATGCTAATTTTTATTACGGTTTCATTATGTTTGTGTTTCAGAAGTGAATAGGTTTATGAGGGTTGTGCAAAATTTCAATTAAGGAGACAGCTCATTAACTGTGACAGTGGGCGGGTAAGTAGTTTAGGGAGGTGTATCGGATAAACGGAGGACTGAGACCCTGGCTAGGCCACTGAGATAGAGTACGAAGTATGAAAGTAAGCATATTATAAGATAAAACTTATGTCAACAAGAATGAAGTTGTATTAGGTAAATAAGAAACTGAAAAAATCCAAATAATGTTAATTGAAATAGAATTAAGAACTACAATTTAGATAAACCGAAATTGAAACAAAAACTGTGAAACCACCCTCTTTGTTTATTCTAAGCATTCGATTCAACAGGATCGGGAAAACAAAACAAGAAAGAAACCACGCGATTGAATATAAACTAATGTTTTCGAAAACTTTCTTGTATCTATTTGTTTAGGAGGGCACAGTTAACCCATACTTTTCGAAATTTTTTGAAACCAACACTTCTTTTCATTCGCTGAATTCGTTTACGGGCGGTGGGGCTAAAGTCCAGAGCATCATCAGCAATATAAAGTTTATTACTTTATTCACTCACTCGCAATAATCCTTATTCATTATAGCTTAACTTCGATACAAATCATACATCAAATGATTTATTTTGAAACAGAAACAAATATCTTCCCTTTTTTCTTTGTTACACGAAACAATATTTCAAAACTTTAAAATGATTCCTTCGTTAAGGGGGACACTGAAGCAGTTCAGAATATTTGTGAAATTTAAAATAATGATATTTATTCAGAATGGTAGAATAGTATAATGTGCACCGAGGCAGCCAACTAGTCTTTTTACGGCCGAGCGTGAGTTTGTGCAAGCACGCGAGACCGTAAAAAGACTTCACTGGCTCGGCACACAATATTTTATGTAATAACCGTATGGTTTCTGAGTTTGAGCATGATATTGCGTCTCAGGTTTGAGGTTAGTTTAAAGGGACACGCGTTAGTCGAAGTTACAAACGCGCATGCGCGCGCATATCTCCCGGACTATAAAGTGCGAACCGTTTTCATACGGGAGCTCATCCAGTAATCATACAATTTTGCAAAGCAAAATTATGCACTAACTCAAGTTCGTTAAATATAAACAAAATTTAATATAAATCTTGGACATTGAAAGAAAAGGAAAAGAAAAATAACCATGGTTTAAAGTGATAGTCTCGATATCTAAATAAAATAAATGTAAGCTAAAGAGGATACCGATATTCAGTTAGAATAGAACAGCCACAACTATCATTTCGCTTTTGTGGACTCACATCTCTATATAACGTGAAATGATTTATTAGAGTTTGAATCTTAATTATAGTCGCTAACAAAATCTTTTATTTCAGGTTTATTAATTTATCAGGATTGGTGCCGATGTAAATAGTCGGGACCGATTTTCTGAACAGAGAAAATTAAATCCGTCGAAAAATCGAACTGTTATGGATATATTTCTATAACAAAGATTTAGCGATACAGTCGAACTAAAAAGTAATTAATTAGAGTCTAATGAAAGATGAAAGTTACTAAATTTAAATGACCTAAAGCTGAGTAATCTTACAATAGATACAATTTCTATAGAAAATGGGCAAAGAATCACCCGATTTTGAGATAAAATTAGATGACTCTTCAATCAGGAAGGATGGTGGGACAGACCAGAATTTCAGATTAACTTTGTTGGCAACCAACGCAGCTAATAAGAAATGCTATGAATGTCTACAACCGAGAGTAATAAACGGGCTGGAGAATAATTGACGCCCATAGAGCATTTTTTCCCAGCATTAGGGTATTATATTATTTGTTCTTATTAGTATCCTTAAGGAGATCCTTAAGTCGCAGTTTCATGTCCTTTACTTATAACAACAGGGAAGTGCAGGGTTGTCTTGAGAATTCGAGATAAGATAAGAATAGACTCGTAAAAGGGAGGATATACGGTTTCGTAGTACCAAAACTGACGGTTATATCCTTTGCAGCAAATTAAGAAGAAATTATATTATATTCAGATCCGTAAAAGTTATACACAGATAATTGAAAATGAAACGATTAAGATTAAATTAGTTGACATTGTAAGAAAACTAATTTGAAAAGTTTAAATGAAGGATACATGAAATTTTAAGAGCCAGACAACTTGTTGCAAGTATCAAAATAAGTATTAAACAGGAATAAGCTAGGAATATATGCTGTGCAATAGATGGGGTTCCATTTGCGTCGAATTATCTTCCTACCTTCTGCTGTGCATCCATATCTAGACGATATGGCCTTTCCGTAGTCCTGTTCGCATTTCTACGTCTTCACTGGAGAATACGAGCCAATTATGATAAAAGCTGCACAGTCTGGAAATTATGATTGAAATTACACTCAATTGGCAGCAAGCCAGAGAGCATACGAAACTCCTAGACGATTAAGTACAGTATACAATACAATGAATGCTATGAAAGGCTCACTCAAAGCATAAATTAACTAAAACTCTCATTGGATTTTGTGAAGAGTCATCATGCAAATATCCTCCAGGTTGTTCTCAAATTGAGATGAATAATGAAAAAAAAAGTTAAATAAAGCAAACATGCGCCAATCAGCATTTTCAGTTGTCTTGATTAACCATGTACTACATTTGATTAATTGATACCAATCAGCCAAATATTTGTTTGTCAGCTCGCACGCCCACACAAAGTTTCAATTAAAACACTCTTTCACCTGCTTGATTATACTTAGTGTTATGAATTTCCGACAAATAGGTTAGTGTAAATTAAATTCAATTGATGGACCATCATTTAACTGCATCTTCAATCATTGATAGGTTTAAAAATTAAACATACTTCATTTTTATACCAAGGATACAGTACTTGGAGGGCATCGATTGAAATTTTGGTGAATGTATGATGTATTTATTTCTATGAATGTGAGAATCTGTATGTGAAGTGCAGTAATCAGAGTAGAAATTGTTCTATAATGGATTGGATTGTGCAATAGCGTAGCATAAGTTGCAAGTCAGACTTGGTTATAAGCTATCCGACTCTTTTCTAGTTCCAAGTAGGCTCGAGGAAGCTTATATTGCAGCTTATATTGCAACAGGTAGAATTATACGTATGTTACTAACGTAGTATCCCCAACCCCTACATAACCACTTAAACTACGCCAAAGACCCCCTTGACACTGCTTTCGTGAAAATTTAATTCACAATTGATTTTCAATTCTGACTCTTGTAAAAAGTATGCTTTCTGGGAGTATTGAATTAGAAAAATACAAAAGAAACTAAACTATGTCAACCTCCTTTTAAGCTTTACCAACTGAAGTCAAAGAATAAACATTAAAATAGATGAATGAACCATTTGTGCCTTCCGAGCTACCTGAGGTATATTTTATCAGCCAGGTCGGCTCCTAGTGCTTCTCGATAAAAAAACTACTTCCTTATGTAAATGTTGTTTCTTGAAAGCAGAAACTTCCCGAGTTTATTCGCCTAGTTTTCTGAGACACGTACAGCTTCTGAATTAATTATTTACCATTTTCGAGTCCAGAGAGCTTTCGAGGAAACAAATCGTAATTAAGTCGACTTACGTGTTTCGATCCAGAGAAGATAAAAATGAAATTCGGTCGCTTTATTAAGCATTAGCTTATTAGTAAGAGTTGATGTCATGAACAGATTTTCGATATTCCATGTTTAAGTAAAATAAGGTCTGTGAAAAAGAAAATCAATCAAAGTAGGTTTTAAAGGTTTAATTCAAAGGTTTAATCAAAGTATATAGAAGAAAATAAAAAACTATTCTCAAAATCGATATACTGGTGGCTAGCGTATGTGTCATTAATACAAATAAGAGAAAGCAAAGCAAATAACATTTCGAAAACAATAATTGTACTTCTCACTCCTTCCTATTAACTTTATAGAAACTGAAGTTGCTATTGCTTACACCTAGCTCTTCCTGGAAATTACGACCGTACATTCAAGTAACCACATCACCGAAGTCGAAACATCTCTTGTTCTCTCACTCAGTCATGATTTTCCTTAATCACTAGATATCTTGCTTTATAGGTGTGGATCCGTTTACTCTTCTCAAGCCAGCATTATCCAACTGTCTTTAGGTCTTGATGAGTTTCTCGACTATCAACGATATTTGGAACTTGTAGTGGTATAATCTTCAATTAAAGCTTTGACTCAACAGCGGGGACACAATGAAAGTAAGCTCGAGAGCCAGCGAAACTTAACTATGAATGTCAATAAACAGTTATATGTTTGTAAGTGTTACAAAATAATAAAATGCAAAGAAAAAATGATGGCATTTTTCAATATGAACTTTAAGGTATAAGTAAGATTTAACAAGAATCAACAAAAAACTGGTATGTAGAATCTTGTATATAAGTTACGATACGTGATGTGATACCTCCTACCGTAAAGCAAGCATGTGATTTAAATAATCGTAATCAAATTTTCGAACCGTGGGATAAAACGTTATTTTCCGTTAAAAAATATTTAGAGGCTGACATTTTTGCCCTGCATCGGTTTATAACAATTACAGGGATCAGTTACGTTTTTACAGATGGGAAAAAAATTAAAAACGAAATTGTTATAAGGTCATACTTTACCCATCTGCCCTTTAAAATTCACATAAGACGTACCAGGATTTGAATAAACTATTTTTTACAATTATGCGCAATTCAAAAATTTCGTTACAATTTCGGTATTTTGAATAACGTAAACTAAATCAAGTGAATATAGTTACGTTTAGGCAGTATAGAAACAGAACGAAAATCACGAAAGTATTTTTTTCGTTTCGGTCGGGTCCCTGCAATTAAATGAGCTAATAATGCAATTATTTGTGTTATGTGAGTAACCCTGTATTGATCTAGGACAATTTGCAATATGGATGAACTGGATTGGATGAGTAAAACATTATTTTTCGATAAATGTAATATTTTCATATTTTGTATAAAAAATATAATAGGTACATACATAAGAGGAAATTAAAAAGTCAATAAAGACCGTTTTCTTTCCAGGGTGACTCAACTTTAATTTGAAAAAATCTTCCCGTTGCGCGGGGTACATTCTCATTGCGCGCTGTGCACGCGGCTTGCAAGTTTGAACGCACCTAAGGCGCGGGACTGTTGGTTCTCGTGCTTCTCGCTCGATAATATATTTATCTCGCGCTTCGCGCTCGAGAATGTATTTCCACCGCATTTGTGTACATACATTTTAAAATCAAAGGTCAAAGTATCGACAACTGTTATTTGGAGATTGTGAATTCTCTTTTTTTAAAGCTCCTTCGGCTTTAACGAACACCTTCTCATCGCGTGTCTTGTCCTTCGCACTCGAATTTGTCCAAAATGCGAACTTTTCTCCATTATGTTTAGCAAATTTATATAAAATGTGTATTACATTTAATTATGTACGTCGGTCTGGGATTGCTTATACAGATATTGCAATATAAAGTACAAATTTTATTTATCATGATTACTTTAATATTCATCTCTTATTTTTCATTAAATTTTATTCATAGCTACCATGAAAAATGTATCATTACAATAAATTTATATTACTACAATTCATTATATGCATTGGTACTGAAACATACGTATTTTCATTGTCTTGTTTTTGCAATTAAAAATAAGTGCGCTTCCTATAAGAAAAAAAAACAATCTTGTTATTAAACATTTTATTACATTTTGTGTCGTTTTCCATAAATTTAATTTGTTTATTTTCAATGTTATTTTTACGATTTAAGCTAAAAAGACCCTAGCGTAAAGTGATTTTGAGCAAATTTGTAGATATAATTTATGCGAAAAATGTTGTTAAATAAAATGCTATTGTAGCTTGTGTCCTTTTTCCAAACAGTTAATGTTTTTATTTTTATAGCAAGAGTTTATAAACAATGTGTAGATTTTTTTTGGCTGAACAAAATTTGTCTTTGCATTTTTTTCGTCTCCTGTGTCATATTTCCAAAAGTTTAATTTTTGATTTTTAATCTTGCTTTTTACGAATGAAAGAAAATGTACTTGTTCTATCTAAAAATGATTAATAACAAATCTTCCGATCCTTTTTGGGAGAACAACTTTTGTCTATTAATTTTTCTACGTACCTTGTGTCGTTTTCCAAAAAGTTTAATTTTTTCCATCTTCATTGTTATTTTTTACGATTAGAACAAAAACTACGCGTCCTGTCAAAAAAATATTGATAACAAATTTATAGCTCCCTTTTAGATACGCAACTTTTGTCCATTCATTTTTTTCATAGTTTGTGTCCTTTGTCAAAAAATATATATTTTTTTTTAAATATTGTTTTTTATAACTAAAACCAAAACCACGCATCCTATCAAAAAATAATCAATGACAAATTTGTAGTTTTTTTTTGGCTGAACCACTTTTTTTCGATTGTTTTTTTTTCGTAGCTTGTGTCTTTTCTCTAAAATTTTTATTTTTTTATTTTTAATGCTGTTTTTTTACTAATTTAAACCAAAAACCACGCTTCCTATCAATAAGTGATTATTGATGAATTTATAGATATTTTAAAATACACAATTTTTGTCTGTCTATCTTTTTTCTTATCTTGTATAGTTTGACCGCAAAATGGAATTTTTGATTTTTTGCTGTGCGATCAAAATTTGAATTTTCGATTTTTCGAAAAAATTTAAAAAGTTGTTATGATAGTCTTATAGGTTGTTCAAAAAGCAACGTTTTTTTCCTCATGCCTTTTTTCATATAATGTGTTGTTCGGCTTTAAATTTTCATTTTTGTTTGTTCTTTTGAATTTTGTAAATGCTGTAACTCTGATGATTTGTTTTTTATAGAAAAAAGTCATTGGGATAAATTTTTTGCATTTTTGAATAATATGAACAGCCGTACATAGAATTTCCACATTCTAAAAAATGTGGTCTCAAAAATTTGGAAAATTTTTTGAATAAATAAATATATATATATATAAATATATATATAAAAAAATATTTTCGAATTTTTATCCAAAATGGCTTAATATCGAACTTGACCTTCATTTCAGGGTAGTTAAAGAATGTACCAGAGGCCAATCCAATCTTTCAAATTTTTCGGAAGTTATCGTGCTCACAGAGAAACAGGCAGACATGCATGCATACAAACACACAGGCAGATACGTTTGTAAAAACCTGTTTTTCGTGTTCAGGGGGTCTCAAAACGTGGACTTTTGACAAAAACGGAGGGGGTAAAATTTTACACAAATCTAATACCTTCTCTGATTAGAATGTAAAAAATTGTCACCCGGACAAAAATGGTAGACTGGATATTATTAAGAGAAAAGAAGCACGTTTCATCTCCCTGTGCTTTAGTAGAAGCTGGGAAATAATTTTTAATAAAAAATACCTGTATAAGGTATAGAAGAGTTCATCTTTAAAAGTAATGAAACCTTTTGTCACTAATGAAAAATTCATATCAGATAATTGTCCTATTTATTACGTATTCTAGTATGAAACGGACTTTGAAATGTGTCAATATATTGTCAGAGTAGACGTAGATTTGTTAGCTCGTAGAAAAGCTTGTTATTAATTGCCGGGGAATGCTGTTAGATCGACAACGGACAGTCAAAAGGATCTTAACAAGCATGGCATACCACCTAGCATCCTATCTAGCGACTGCATCTTAATTAAATACGGCTGTTATCGAACGGAGCATTTCCTACCCGTTTCAACCTCCACTTGAACATTAGCTCACTTTGTCCACAAAAGCGACACACTTGTCCTTTCATTCCGTGCTAATGTCAAGAATAATAAATGTAATTTATTTTTTCTCTTGAAAACGATATTGTGACCAGATATTTCGTGGACAATGCACCACTGGCATCCTGAGAAGGATGAATCCATCTCGAATTATTAAAGAGTACAGAAATACTCACGACTTCCGGATTTTCAGGAATATCTACTGACTTTGCAAATGACTCAAAATGGAAAAAATTGTCTAGTTAGAAATGATAGCCTAATTTCAAGAAGTCGAGAATTAAATCACTTAAGGAATTGAATATCTGAGGGATAACCAGTGGCCTCTCCTTTTATTACTATTATATTCTCCTCTTTCGTGGACAAAATGGCAAAACTTTATTCGAAGAAAATTATACGCTTTATGACGGACTTGAACATTTCCGGAGATTCACGAAGATCGTAAAACTCCCTAGTCTTATTCCTCGCGATCCTATTACTCGTTGTGGATAAAGGCGAATAAAGCCTTGTTATACTTAATGCAACCTGATAAGTTATTCAGTTTTTATTAGTGTATTATACGGAAATATAACTAATTTTCAATACCTCCAAATTAGTTAAAGTAAACTAAACTACCTTTTGATTTTTCAAACATTTTTATTTTTATAAAGTCTATATCTTTGCACGAAACAGCGCTTGGAAAAAAAAAAATATATATATATATATAATGTTCCAGAGATTTTTCCGAAAGAATGGTTTGAATCCCATTGTTCCACATAGTATATGGACTTTTATTATTTGTATTTTCTGTTGCATACAATTGCTACAACTGCAACTGTCCCATGCGTTTAGACGAATTTATGGCTCCAGATACATTATTGTAAGAATTTTCTCACGAAACGTCTACTAGTAGCTGACATCGCACCTATAAATTTGACAGTCACCGTGAGTCGTAAAACAGACAGAAAGTGCATGAACATCGAAATTGCGTTACCCATTCTCACTAGGGGACCAGACCAAAAACCAGTAACGTTTCCGTTGCAATTTGAATGTACTAAACAACACCAAAGAGATAAATTACGTGATATTATTAAACAATAATACAAGTTTATAAAATCCATTATTCCCATTTAATATTTAACAATAGATCAAGGTGCATTTGGTCAAAAATCTCTCTGAAGCTGTCCATAGTGATCGTTCTTTTTTCCACGGAAATAAACATACCAGAATACAAAGCATATGTATTTTCTGAAAAGTGTAAGTAATATAAACATTTTACAAATCATCAATACAGTTTTATAATTGTAAGCAGAGCAAGGTAAATTTGTCCAGTCATCTCCTTGAAACTTTCATTTGTAATCGTTCCTGGTTTATTTTAGATTTTCAAGTAGAACAAGACAGTTTTTGTCAGGCATATCCCCGAAACTCACTCAATCGTTCATTTTTAAACAGAAATTTACATTGTAAAAAACAAAGTATGCATGTTCTAAAGAGTCTAAATAATAATTAACAAGTTTATATAATGCATGAATAAAATTGTATACTTTTCAGTAGAACATGCCTGTCTTGTCCAGCCATATCCCAGACACTCACTCAATCGTTCCTTTTTCAACAGAATTTCACATTCTAAAGAAGAAAGTACGTATTTTCTAAAGAGTTTAAGTAATAATTCACAAGCTTATTCAGTGCATTAATTTAGTTTCAGATTTCAAGCAGTACAATCATATATTGGATAGCCATAATTCAATTGTTCCTTTTCCGAGAAATTATCATTCCAAAATTTGAAGTATGTATTTTCTGAAGAGTTAAAATAATGATACAAGTCTATACAATTCATAAATTTTATTTTAAATGTATAAGTAGAACAAGGTGGATTATGTCAGACATTTCCTCTAAAGTCACTCAATCGTTCCTTTTTTCACAGAAATTCATGTTCCAAAGTAAAAAGTATGTATTTTCTGAAGGGTTTACGTAATGCTATAAGCTTATATAATTCTTTAATTCAATTTTCAGATTTTAAGTAGATTAAAGCGGTATTAGTCGCTCATATCCTCGAAACTCTCACTCGATTGTTCCTTTCCCATATAAATTCTCATTCCAAAATACAAGGTATGTATATTATTAGGAGTTCTAATAATAATAGAAGTTTATATAATTCATGAATTTCATTTTAGACTTTGAAGTAGAACGATGTAGTCTTGGTCAGAAATATCCCTGAAAGTTACTCAATTGTTCATTTTTCACAGAAATTCTCATTCCAAAGTTCAATCTATGTATCTTCAGAATAGTTTAAATCATAATAAAAGTTCATATAATTCATTAATTCAACTTGAAATGTTTAAGAAGAATGTTTAAGTTCTTTTTCCAAGGAAATTCACATTCCAATATACAAAATAGATATTTTCCACTCAGAGAAAAATTTGTCTTGAAACAAAAGCATCGTCCTCTTGTCTGTTTTGTTTCGAACAATGTGAATATATGTTTTACGCAAACAGAATTATTTGACTGCCAGATTAGGTGAAGCTAGTCACATAAGGACATTTTTTGCTGCAAAAGGATTTCTGTTAAGACAAACGAAAATCCTCTCAACCTAAAATTTAAGAGGGAATTCCATTTAAGCCAAGAAACATCCTTCTGTCACGAGAGGACATTTCTCTGAGTGTCTGAAGAGTTTATTTTTCTGAAGCTACTTTAGCTTTATTTTTTTATGATTCCTCATTTCTCATTCTTATTCTCCGGTGTATCATTTTTGTTGCAACTCAAAACAATACCGAATCGGCATACTTTTGAAGATCGGTGTTTTTCTGTGTTCAGAAGTTCCCGAATTTCGAAAATCCAATGCTCATCCCACTTTTATGTTCATAGCTCGAAAATGTATATATGTATGCAACGTCCACTATCGCCTCGAACCAATTTGGGTCACCCGATTGGCTACTTGCCAGTCCATCTTCGACTGTTGACTTTCCCTCTTGATAGAATGATTCCAGTAAATTTTCCTTCGAAATGCTGCTTTCGGAATCAACTCTTTGTTTGTGGTTTGTTTATTGCCGGTAAGTGCTGATACAAATTTTCGCAAAGGTTGGAGGATTAGTTATTTATTGTACTTCCGTTGACTGTAGAAAAGGACAATGCACAAAATATTTGGAAAAAGCCTTTCGATGGAATTTTCTCATTAAAACTTTTGATGAGCATCACCTGAAGCATAAAAAACTGAACTTCATCAAACTTTGACCGAAGGGATTCTTCCATAAATTTTGTGCGGGCTGCTTTACAATTGGGAGAGGAGGAAATAATCAGGTGTGGTTAGAGAGGAAAGATTCTAGATTTCAAAACTGGTGGCTCAAAAGCGAAGATATGAGGCGTTTATTTTTATGAGGAAAAGGATATTATCAAAAGCAGCAGATGCTGTTCATTGATCTTTCAGCGCGTATACACACCACTTCCTTTTGCATGCATCACCAACAAAAGTCTTGTCATGCAGCTTCAGCTCCGGATACTTAGTCTATGGTGTAAGCCAGGTCAGGGTTGACGGGAAAGATGAGTAATGAACCTTGACTGGCTCAACTTAAACGCAAATGGAGAAAACCCTATATTAGCCTAGTAAAGCCACTAAGTAAAGGAATCTATTTCGGAAAATGCTAGTTCTAATTAAATTCTTATTGCTCATGTTAATGTTCGTTTACACGATAAGTATTTAACTTTATTTCCCGCATTAGTTCTTAAATGAAATTATTGAATTTCTTGAGATTTTAAAGCTCTTGAAGATGAAGTACTAAATCCTTAAAAACTCATAAGGAATATAATATACTAATCATGTATTGAGTAATACAATTTATACGAGTGATTTTACAGTTTGATTTAGTTTTCGCAACATTTAAAGAAAGATTACTGATAAAAAGGAAACAGAATTATGCGAACAATCAATACAAATCTAGGTCAAATTTTATTTTTCTAAGCCGAAGCGTGTTGAACTATTTTGTAAATAAATATTTTAATCAACACAGAAAAAATATACAAGAGCGCTTGCTATAAATATTATTTTCTGTTCGGTGACATCGTGCTATTTGTAAAATTGATAAAAAAGAACTCTGAAATCGTAATTTTTCAAACAAACTCTTCCAAATTCAAAATGGTGCAATTATAATATTTCAGTTTTTAACTTTTTACATTATCACAATTTCAAAATAAGAATATCTACCAAATTCACAACTTATCATTGTGAGCATCTAATTACAAATAGAATTCTTAATTTATTATAAAACTGAAATTATACTGCCCTGCACGATTTTGTCTCCGGAATGTTTCTGGTCATTTCTTATATGCATATGGGATTCTCTTTTTATTTACAGTTCCTTGGGAACCCACGAAAGTTTCCATACCAAATTTAAAATCGTCTCTAGTGCCTTTCTTGAAAAAAATGAAATTTTCGTTTTCAAATCTTATGAGATGCAAAATTTGAATACAAGCTGATGATGAAAGCTTTAAAAGTCAAGCTTGTCAATATACCTACTAATTGTTTTTATTCCAGTACATCGCTTAACATCACGGCAGATCAGAAAATTCAGTTACGGCTACTAATTTAGAATAAAATAAAAAATTGAACAGCTTTTACCGTCAACTTATATCAAAATTCTAGATCCTATAATTTAGAAAAACAAAAATAAACTTTTTTCAAGAAGGGCTGTGGAGACGATTTTAAACGTGGTCTAGAAACTTTGATGTATAATAAATCAGAAAATCCTATATGCAAGCTCCTTTCAATTAAATTTGCTTCGGCTCAACGTGTCCTAATTGTCATTATTTTCAGTTATAGTTGAAGGTTTATGCTTTAATTTGAGCTCAGTAGAAGGTTTTATCATCTCTTGTTAATTTTTAACAAACTCTCGAATATCGCCAAAAACGCGTTTTTTTGAACCTTTAACCAAATTTTTCTTAAAGAATTGACGTTATGAACCATTACTGCTACCAGATTTAGAATAAGAATTCAAAAATCTATTTAAAATGACCAGAAAAATTCAGGAGACAAAAAAAAGTAATTTTTGTAGGACATGATTATTCAATAGAAAATGATATAAAGAAAAGCTTTAATTTTAAAGTTTGCAATTGAGTTGACTTGAAATTAAAAATACGATTAGTTTAATTTGGAATTGACAAATTGCACCTGAATGAAATTCTTTAGTTTTTACAGTTATAAAATTCTTCATTGGGCAATGGGAAATATTTGCATTTAAACGATACAAAATATAACGATTCCAATTAAAAAATTGCTCAATGTGGAAAATAGAGTATAGTTTAAGTTATTAAAAAGATTTTTTTAATTAAAATAAGGTAAAATTCATTAAAACTTATTAATTATTAATAATCTTATTATAAAAATTTAATTTTGCCCCCTTTCAAACTGAATTTATTCAGCTTACAATATTTTAGTTTTGAACTACTTAATTAAATAAAAAGATCCAGATTAGAATATTTCAAATGGAATCGACGAATCTCACAAATTCTCACGAACCTAATTCTGAATTTTGAAATTGTAGATGTCGAAGTTTGAAATTATTTATTTTATACCGTTTCAAAGTTACAATTTTCTAATGTTGATCGTTGAAATTTGATAGCTTGTTTAAATTACAAATTGAGTACGTAATTCAATTTTGCACATTCAGAATTTTAAACACTATTGATGCACAACTGCTAAATATGAATCGCCTATAATCTTTCATTTTTTTATCTTGCATATTTCATTTGAAAAATGTAGTTCTTCAAGGTTTCCAGTTAAGAACGATATAAACTTTTCGAGTTGAGACTACAATTTTTTTTTAATTTCAAATCAAAAGATATTTTCTGAAAACTTTCCTTAATTAGTGTAATGAAATGTCTCGTTAATCTCGCACTCATTGTTTTTGAAAAACCGACTGGCTTTTGAATGACTTAAAATGGCTTTCATTGACTGAATTCAAAATTTAAAAATGAAATCCGCTGCTAACATTCAATTTGTTTACAACTAATGTTAACCTAATTTGTGGTCGTTACAATAGCAAAATATTTCCTCCTTCTTGCAAATACATATCTCAAATTATTTACTCTATTTTATTTTATTATAACAGAAGAAAACTTAATTTTAATAAACACAAAAAATTATTCATTGCCGTTATTTCTTTGATGTCGAAGGGTTGAAAATTCGAATGTTGAGGGGATATTTGAGGAGATTTCTCATTATTTCAAGTGATTTTAACAGATTTTAAGAGATTTAGAGGAATTTCAAAGGATTTCAAGGCATTTTAGACCAATTAAAAATAATAAAAAGAATGTTATGGGATTCCAAGATATTTGAAAAGATTTAAAGCGACTTAAAATCATTTGTAGAGTCAATGAGAAGAATTTTAAAAGATTTAAAATACTATTAAAGGCTGTCTGTGAATTTAATTAGATTAAACGAAATTTCAAGGGGTTTTGAAAGATTTTTAAAAATTTAAAGATTTTTCAACGAGTATCAAAATATTTAAGGACATGGCACAAAACTTTAAAGGGTTTGAATATATTTTAAAGAATTTTGAGAAACTGCAAAGTATTAAAAAGATTTGAAAGATTTTCGAAGTATTCACAAATTTTCGAAGGATTCCAAGTAATTCAAGAATATTTCAAGGGATTTCTAAGAATATTTTGAGATTTCGTGACCTATGAAAGATTTTACATGTTTTTTTTCATCGTTTTAAACTAATTTTAAAAGACTTGATGGGATTTAGAGAGACCTTAACGATTTTGCAAAAGTTGTCAATAGGTTTTAAAATATTTCACAGAATATTATCAAAACGTCTAAATGTTTCAAGTGGTTTCAAATGATTTTAAGGGATTTTAAGTGATTTATAGTGACCCCAAAGTATCTTAAAAAGTTTCAAGGACTGTTGAAGTATTTTGAAATATTTTAAGGGATTCCACAAGATTTCAAGATAGGTGTAAAAATTTCTAGGGGTTTCTTACGATTTCAAGTGATTTCTAAACAGTTTTAAAGATTTCACAAGATTTCTAGGGATTGCAACATATTTTAAAAGATTTCAATGAGCATTTAAGGATTTCAAGTAATTTCAACAGGTTTAAAAAATTATGACGCATTTCAAATAATTTCGAAAGATTTTTAAAAAATTTATGGGATTTAATGAGCTTTCAAAATTGTTCAGTTTATTATAACGAATTTTAAAAGATTTGAAAGTTTTTCAAAGTATTTGAAATTACTTCAATGGTTTGTACGGGGTTACAGAGAAATTCCTAGAATTTTTTTGAGCTTTCAGAAGATTTCAAGGAATTTTATAAAAATTTGAAATGTTTAAAATCTTTCAAAATCTTTTAAGAGTGTTCAAACCCTTATTTTATATTAAGGTTTGAGTATTTGAAAATAAACAAATATTTATCTGTATTATTTTTATAGGGCTTACGGCCAGTGAATTTTTGGTAGTCATTTTCTGATATATTGCCATATTTTATATATTAGAACTTATAAGTAAACTGCTTAATTAATGAAAATACGTAGTTTTGACTAATTTAGGCCTTTTCAGTTAAATACAACTTAGTATTTAAAATATAGAAATATGTAATGAATTGGTAAGAAATACGAAAAATGGCTAATGCTTCATCCAAATAATTAAAAAATAACCTTACTACCCTACTTTTTCAGAATTTAAATTTGATAATTTTCAGTTTTGAAAATATTATTTTTAATTATAATAAAAAAGTAAGAAATACTTTAGGATCAATTAAGAACTATCAATTAACAAAAATCAACTACTGAGAAAGAAATTAGTTTCAGTATATTGTTGAAAACTTCTTATTGATTCATGCAAAGTCATTTGACTTAAGAAGTATTGTTCTAATCAGGCGTTGGTTTCTGGTGAGGTGGACAAAGTTTCACTAAAAAGTATCAAATTTGTATGCACCCCATCGGATCGTTAGCGCTAATTTACTTCCATCCGCTTTCACCCCAACTTGTTTGCGTCTACTGAAAGCCCAACTCGGCGTCTTCTCGCCTTTAAGCTGATATCTTATACATATATACGCTGACAGAGGAGACATTTATTCATATACATATATTTGTTGGTCCGTTATTCTCTATTATTACCATGTTGTCAAATGCTCGTATTCTCAAGTGAATACAAAACAATTGCAGAGCTTGGCCGACTATTAAGGCATGATATTGTTAACTGAAGGTGTTACTTTTGCTTTTACCAAATTGTAAAGGTTAGATATATTCACATATAAGAGACAAGCATCCAATTGTTGCAGGTCTTTAATAACCCAGATTCGAAGCATCTGATGACTAAAGTTAGACTTTTTGATAGATATTTTTCTCTCTTTCATATTTTTTGGTTAATACAATAATCCTTCAAAACTCATTTGTTAAGTTTTATGTCATCGTTCTTTTCCTCTTCAGTAACACAGAAAAGTACCACATTGTTTGAATTCATTTTTTATCTTCTCGTTTCTCATGTTACCCATTACTTGATTACTTTCATTTATTTTTCGCATAGCATTCTTTAAAAGTACCAAATCTACCAAATTTGCTGAATAGTCTTTATATAATGAACCTTTGTGAAGAGAGTCTTTGTTTCATCAGAAGAAAAAAAGGATATTCAGAGTTTGTTCTTTGTCGAGGAAGTCTGAAGGACGTGTGCACACATATTATTTCGTATTACCGCAGCCACTGCACAAAGAACTGAAAGTCAAAAGAGCAGTTACATGAAGTTTTAATTAGATTCTACCATCCTTTCAACAATGTGACCGAAAAACTTCATTTTCAAAATCTTCAGAGTTTTACCTGATTTTTCCCTGACCAATTTTTTATTTTCTCAGTCTCTTAATACTCAAAGACCAGCATTTTAGTCTTGTAACATTCATTAGATAGAATCTTTTATCAGAGATAAACTCTTTTATAAACGAAATAAAACGATTTCAGAATAAAATTTAAATATTTTAAATTTATTTATGGAAATGTGGAGAAAATAGTTAAATTTATAACCAAATACTTGATTTTTTAATAAAAAAACTGAAATGCTTCAACAAAATAGTTGAATTTTCAACCAAATATTTTAATTTTCTACCTGAAAAGATCAATTTTCAACCAAATAGTCGAATTTTCAAATAAAAAAGATTAAACTTCTGTCAAAAATCATTACATTTTCAAGCAAATAGTAAACTTTTGATGCTAAAAAGTCGAATGTTTTAGAAAAATGTTGACTTTCAAACCCGAAAAGTTGAATTTTCAACAAAAAAGTTAATCTTCAATAAAAAAATGAATTTTCAGCAAAAAAATTAATTTTCATTTGAACAGTTACATCTATTATTAAATAGTTGAAATTTGAGCCAAATGAGACGAATTTCCAACAAAATAGTTAAACTTTTAATCTAGTAGTTGAATTTTCAATCTACAAGGATAAAATATCAATTAAATGGTTGAATTTTTAATTAGAAAACATTAAACTTTAACTAAAAGCAGACGAATTTTCAACCAAATAGTTAAATTTTCATCCAAAGAACTCATTTTTTCACAAAAGAATTAAAATTTTTAACAAAATAGTTGAATTTTTGACTCAATACTTGATTTTTCAATGAAATCATTGAATTTTTAACCAAGTACTGTAATTTTCCACCTACGAAGAAGAATTTCCAAACAAATAGTCGAATTTTAAAACAAAAATGATTAAACTTCAACCAAAAACCGTTGTAATTCTAACCAAATTGATGCATTTTTAAGCCAAGAAGTTAAATGTATCAGAAAACTGTTGACTTTTTAACCCATAAAGATGAATTTTCAATAAAATAGTTGAATTTTTAACCGAATAGTTCATTTTTCTGAATACAAAGATGAATTTTCAAATAAATGGTCAAATTTTTAAATAAAAAAAGGTTCAGTTTCAACCAAAAACCGATGCATTTGTAGCAAAATAGTTTAATTTTCAACGAAAGAGTTGAATTTTCAACAAAGTAATTCAACTTTTCAACAAAAAAGTTAATTTTCAACCGTACAGTTGCATTTTTAACCAAAAAGAGGGTATTTGAAACCATGAAGATTAGTTTTCTACTAAAAAGGACGAATTTTCAACTAAAAAATATTAGGATCGGACAAAAAAATGGAAAAGTTACATTTTCAGTAAAAAGAATTTTTTGAACAAAAAAGAAGCGAATTTTCAACTGAGTAGTTGAAATTTAAACTTTAAAAAATCATTCAAAAATAGTTGAATAATCAGCCAATGAAGATTAACTTTCAACCAAACAGTTGCCTTTTTAGCAAAAAACAGATGGAATTTGTACTCGAACAGATGATTTTTTAATTCAAAAAGACGAATTATAAAAAAAAAATTTTATTTTCAGCCAAGAAAGATTTCCGTTGAATTTTAAACACCAGAATATGAATTTACAACATAAAGTTGATTTTCTGCGAAAATAGATAAATTTTGAACCCAAAAAGACGAATTTTCAACGAAATAGTTAAATTTTCATCCAAAAAGCATGACTTTTGACCAAAATTGTTAAATTTTCAACTAGATAATAAAATTTTGTATCCAAAAATATAATCACCAAGAGGAATGAAATTTAAAACAAAAAATTAGAATAGAAATATAAGGCGAATGAATTACTGACAAGAATATTATATTAGAGTGGCCGAAAAAACTTCATTTTCAAAATTGCCCAATACTTCCCTGACCAATTTTTCATTTTCCCTAACCATTAGTATTTAAAGATTATAATCTCAATCTTGTAACATTTTTGACACCGAATCTTTTATAAACGGAATGAAACAATTTCAAATTTATTAGCCTTAACAGTTATTAGAAGTGCTTCTTACAGAAATTCCCTGAGATTTATAAGATTTTTTTTTCAAAATCCCTGACTTTTACCTGTTTTCCAGGTTGACCCTGTACTACAGCAACCCTGTTTCAAACTATTATTATTAGGGAAAGATTATTACTTTAAATAAATTCACAGTAGAATAAGACTTTTAAGAGTGTCCACAAATTACCTTGAACTTTATTCTTTCAGTGATACTATAAATTACGACCTTACAGTCTTGCTAATATGACGTAAAGATAAAAGTAAAATGTGAAATGTGAGATTAATATCGTGAAGTTATCGAAAAGTCAATGAAAAAAGCGTAAGAGTCGCATTTTCTGGTACTTCGAAGTGGATATAAATTTCGAGAAAACATTAGCGAGCCCGTATAAGTCACTCGTCGCAAATCCGAGCGTAAAAGGGGTCACCTTCGGAAAATTGCACGGCGAGGTTTACACCCCTGCCATTCTACGGAAGTAAAGGTAATCCCGTTATTCTCGTTTCTACGGGCATCTTATAGTCATCGCGCTACCTTTATCAGGAAACAGCAGTTTTACGTAAAACCGTTTGAAAATTCGCCTATCGTTTTATTCCACTAAAACTATTTATCTCGGACGACCTGGGATATATATATATATATATTCTTGTCGAATTGGTAACGACTTTAGGATTTATGGTTACAGGTGAAAGTTTTGCCAATACTGATACAGAGTTTCAAAAATTTCAGATGATCAGAGATTATTTCCTGGCGAGTGAAAGGTGAAAAAGCACAATAATCATATGATCATTTCAGAATACTCAACTTTGATGGCTGTAAGTCACTGAAAATAAATTATGAAAATTCTGCAAAAATTATATGGGTTTCGTTGATCCTCTCTGAGCACAGCGGTGAAATTAAGAGCCAAAAAAAATCATTTTTTAATAATTCATTAACAAAAGTGTAGGGAGGTGTCATTTTCGAAACTAAGGAACGTACAGAGATGATTCTTGAAGCAACTTACACATTTTTGGCTTCTGACAATGTTGTTCTTAGTTTCTATGAGAGAAAAGTTGCACTTCAATGTTTAAAAAATCATTTTCTTTTTGGAAAAATACAAAAGGCTCTATAACAATACTTATAAAATTGTCAGAAGCCAAAAACGTGTAATTTGCTTCAAGAATCATCTATGTATGTTCTTCAGTTTAGGAGATGACAAATGATTATTTTTGGCTCTACAGTTCACCACTGTGCACATAAAGGATCAACGAAACCCATATATTTTTTTGCAGAATTTTCATAATTTATTTGCAGTGACTGACAGCTATTCAGAGTTGAGTATTCTGAAAGGATCATATAATTATTGTGCTTTTTCACCTTCAACTCGCCAGGAAATAATCGCTAATCATCTTAAAATTTTTAAATTCTGTAACAGCATTGGAAAAACCTTCACCTGCAACATGCATATCTGTACAAAATTTTTTTTTTCTTTTTCTCGAATTATTTATGCATTTAGCCCCTTTTATAATAATTGAACCAATTCTTCATCAATTTGCATAAATCTTTTTGGCTTAATTTAATTTTTTGATTCCTTAATTATTTCCAGAAACATTTCACTTTTCATGCTCAAAATTCAATTTTTTAGCAGTCCTGTCGACATGTAGCCTACAGTATTTAACAGATTCATCTAGAAATTTTATAACTTCAGATGAATATGTAGGACAATATCTCGCAAAATTTTAATTTAATAATTATTTTTCAAGATTTTGCACTTTTGACTGAAAAAATTAGATTTTTCGGCAATTCAGTCGATCTGAAGCTTACAAACTTTCACCAATTTGTACAAAATGTTCAACATAACTCCGTTAGATGAATATCTAGGACAAAATCTTGCAAAAATCAATGTTTAAGTAAGTCAGGCGACCTGGAGGTTACACTGATGAACCGATTTGTAAAAAATCTCGCCAAGTAAAAGGATATCAGCACAAGCAACATAGTTCGTAAAATCAAAGTTTGCCAAGTAATTCTAAAAGATATCCAATTTTTAAAATTATTTTAGCTTGAAGAAATTACGGATATTTCACCCATTTGAAGAAATTTTTAAACTTAGATATCTTTTTGAATTACTTCACAAACTTGATTTCACAAACTGTGTTGATTGAACTGATAACTTTTTACTTTGTGGATTTTTTTTTTAATCGTAGAAGTTCTCCTTAGATTTAAACTTTTTATATGCTGTTATAAATGGGATAATTCATGTTTAATACACACCTCTTTCAACAAACAATTTTGCAACTTTTTAAAAGAACTAGGGAAATTTTTCCAATATTTAAGTACTTTCTGCAGACAAATGATATACCAAAACAATTCAAGATGAAATAAAAACAGAAAACACTGCTTTAAAATCTTCATTGGTTAACATTTTTGATTCATTGCACTTATCGAATTTGTTTCGAAAGTATTTGTATCAGCATAAAATATGTAAATACCGGATAAAATTTTCTGCTCATTTTTAAGAAGTTGCAACCTTTTTTGCTGAAAATAGGGTTCACTAAAAAAATACTGAAAAATATGATCAAGGTTTCCAGTAAAAGAAAGCATAAATGATACATTATTGTAATACATAACAGAATAGAAACAAAATAAGGAAATTTAAATAAGCTTGAATTTTGTTAAATGTTTATTTATCTAGTATTTATACTCTCTAGTTTAATCCTGCATAATATTTGACATAAATATAGATATGTTCTCATAGTCGTTAGCAGATTCATTTTGATACCTAAATATTATTTATCTTTTCATGATTAAAAAATTCTGCTGATCATTAAAAAATATACTCGATTATGAATTATAATTCTGCTTAGAGTAATAAACCATCTCTCGTAGTTTTTCTTATGAAATCGTTCAAACAACGTCTGAAATTCGTAAGGAAACGGAAATACTGCTTCAGGCGCCATGTAGCTAAGCGAGCGATTGGCTGGGATTGAAGTCTTCTTCCTCTTTTCAATATTTCATTCCTGTAAGTAGTGAGAACTCGATTCTTACATAACAGGGTCCTTCAGGACGTATTTTATTCCCAAAGGTTTTTAAACGAGAAGCATGCGTCTTTTTTATCGCCACTTTTATTTCTCTTTTATCGCAACGAGAAGGAAAAACAGTTCTGGGAGGATCGTCCAATCTATGAAGGATTTGAGAAAAAAATCGAACATGGTAGCATTTTTTTTACACACTTTAGATATAGCTTTATAAATATAATGTAAAAGATCCTTATCCATATGTTTTTTGGCTAAGGCCACCGCGATTGTAAATGTTAAACAATATGTCTTTTTCTTTAACTCAGCGACGGTTATTTCTAGAGAAAATATGGTTATTTAAAAAAATGTTTAGAATTGGATCTCATACAACTTTTCGAGCAAAAAAATGGACCATCTCATTAGCATTAAAAATTATCTGTAAAAGATTACCTCAACTTTGGCATACAATTGGAGACATTTAAGGAAACCCTTTTTGGAGCTAAAACTTCTTTGAATTGTTCCTTTATATTTGTACAATACGTTTCCAAATTTTGGGTCAAAATAAGCATATTTAGGTCCAATTTCGCCATTTTTGACATTTACTTGTTCCATGCTTTTGAAGAAGCCTTGAATATTATTACTCTGACTTAAAAATTTGGAAATATATTCTACTAATATCGAGGAAGAATTGAAAGAAGTTTGATCTCGAAAACTGTTCTTTAGGTTTTGGCATACATGCCAAATTTGAGGTAATTTTTTACTGATAATTTTCAATGTAAATGAGTGGGTCAATTTTTGTTTTCCCAGGAATTTGCAAGCGCTCGAATTCAAATCACAAAACCCATTTTTGAAGTTCTTTCCTAATTATTGTTTCATTTTATTTGTTTTCAATTAAAAATCGGAAAATAGGCAGCTCATCGAACTTTGCAGACAAACCGTTGGTAATACGAGTACAATAGTTAGAACCTTTCTACTGCACTAAAAAATTCTGAACATTTTTTAATTTAACCATATTTGACCTAGAACCAACCGTTGCCTAGTTTAAAAAAACTTCTATTTTTAAAAATTATTCAACATGGCGGCCGTAGCGCAAAACATATGGATGAGGATCTTTCACATTATGTTTATAAAGCTGTACCCAAAACATGTGTGAAAAAATGTTACTATTTTCGATTTGCTCTCCATTGATTAGACTAGGAAGGAAACTAAAAATTTCAAGCCTTGAATTATGCAGAAGGTTGTAATTGGAAAACTTTGGAAAAAATAAAGTACATAGAGTGTAAACAAGATCTTCTCAAAGAAATACAATTAGTGCGAAAAAGGATCGATGCAAACAATTTCTACCTCTCTACTTGAGAAATTATCTAAGAACGTGCTTGAAAAGAGTTTCTCTTTTGTCTTAATTCAATACTCGCGTGAAACGAAAGGTTTGAAAGTTTTCCTAACGAGAAATCGAACTTCTTTGAGGTAAGAAAAGGAATTGTTCGTTGCTCTTGAAATCTTCCCTTTTTGTTGAGTTTTCCGAAGTATAGTTCTATCTTCAACGAATGAAAGCACGCGCGCGTTAAATGGGATCTTCTCGAAGTGCAAGAAAAGGGTTTGTCCATCAACTACGTTACCAATCTGGGGGTTGTCAACTACGGTTTTGGCTTTCAGATTGACATTCTGATCATTATCGTCACCATCAGACCGGCAGTCTGAAAGACCTGGGATTGGATCCCAGTGGAGCTAGACAGTCATTTTATCACAACTTAAGAATAAAATCAATATTTAAAAAATATTAGTAGGCAAAAAAGAATTAACATAAAAAGTTAAAAACTTTCTGCCTGCTTGAACCAAGCGGGGGAGGTGAAACTTATGTGGCGAATTTGGGGATGGTGAACAATTAAACTCTCATATTAACACGGTGATTTAGAAAATATACATATTTATTACCGATTTTACCATGTAGAATGAACATTGTTTTTACATTCTCATCCTGATGAGAAGGTATTGGTTTCATGTAAAATTTGATTTCGTCAGTTTTCATCAAATCTTCTCGTTTTGGGACCCCCTGCGTCAGAAAAAGCGATTTTTACGAAGGTGTTTGTTTGTAGTAGTCTTTAGTCTGTTATGAATAATTTTTTGATGAGCCGTGTAGTTTTTGTTTCAATCGTGAAAAATGAAATAAAAAATAAACAAATTAAACTGTTGGAAAAAAGACACGAGGTAGAATAAAATGTTCAATAACAAAATTGTTTTTAAATTAGATTTGAAAATTTGCGTTAAACCCTTTTTTCTTGCGAGACACGTGATGAGAATGTGTTCCTTAAAGCCGAAGGAGTTTTAACAAAAGAGAATTCACAATCACTAAATTTCAGTTTTCGATGTTTGACCTCAAATTTTAAAAGTTCTATGTAAAAATGTGGGAGGTGTACAATAACCGAGTGCGTAGCGCGAGGTAAATACATAATCGAGCGCGAAGCGCGAGATCCAACAGGTGCCAACAGATCCGTCGTTTATAATTTATTTACAGTCAATTCTCATTGATTTTCGCATTGACCGATATCCTGATCAACTCCCCCCGCACTGTTTACTTGACTCTGGTCGGCTTTACACCGACTATTGGAAGGTTAGTTTCACGCTCGTAGAACTGTTGGTGGGAGAGAAACTTTCGTCTCGGAGAGCGTGTGTGAGAAGGTTTGCCCACTTATAAAATTCATGTACTTCAGCTGATGGAAACTGTCGGTAACGTAGGTCATCAAAGGTAATGATGCACAGTTACTGGCAGTTTCGATCAGCTGGAATATCTGAATGTTATAAGTTGGCAACCCTTCTTTCACGCGCTTTCCGAGGCGAAAGATTCTCTCCCCCCACCCGTTCTACGCGCGTGAAACTAACCTTCCGCTCGTCGGTGTAAAGCCGACCTGTAACTTCGGCAATCTCCGGCGCGTCGCGTAAGGCCGCCGCGGAGATTTGCGAATGTGATATTACATTACATCCACGCGAGTCCAGACTACTTTAGTAGAAAATTCATGTACGTCATTAGTTGAAAATACGTCTATGGGCATAAAATTAATCTTTTTTCTTGAAAATTAATCTTTATGTTATAGATTTAAATATTTTGTTCAAAGTCTCTCATTTTCGGTTGCATTTAACTGGTTAATAATTCAATTATTTGGTTGAAATTTTAAGTATTTTGTTGAAAATACAACCATTTTGTTAAAGTCATATTTTTTGGTTTAAATCTAAATTTTTTTCGAGAAATTCACTGTATTCAACAAAATCCGTCTTTTTAGCTTGAAAATTCAAATTTAGTTGAAAAAGTAACTATTTTTGGTTGAATTTTCATCTTTTCTGTTTAAAAATTCGACCATTTGGTTGGAAATGCATCTTTGCAGGCTAAAAATTTAACTATCTAATTAAAAAATCAACTATTTTATGAGAATTTTCATTATTTTTTAGTAAATTCATCTTTCTTGGTTGAAAATTAAAACGGTTCAGTTAATTTTGTTGTTGTTGAACATTTGTCTTCGGGTTGAAAATTGATATCTTTTGCTAGGGAAACTTTTGTGGTTAAAAATTCAACTATTTTGTGGAAAATGCAATATATTTTGACTTGAAATTTTAGAAATTCAAAGCGATTAAAAATAGCCCAAAATTGGTAACGTAGTTTATGGACGGCCCCTGACTGATCACAAACCATTCACGTGCTGAGAAAGAGATTTTTGTGATTAGGGTTGGTGTGGGCCAGGATGTACAATTGTACATACATTCTATACTTTGAAAAATCCTTAGGGAAAGATGCAATCGGCTTTGCAGTGAGTCGTTATAAAAGTATCAGTGCAGCTGAAAGTTGAGCCTCTTTGAGCCGTTGCAATCCTGACGACCGAGTAATTGGCTCTGGTCGACTTGAGTCAATTTAAATGCTAAACAAGTTTAATGTCTCCGAGTGTTATCGTTCTTCACCTTTTTCTTACTTTATTCTCAAGCTTCTTTTACGATTATCATTTATCAATAGGGTGGCTCGAAAATGAAGTTTCTTTCATTCAAAGGGGGCTTTTTCAAAGTTCTTGTAAAATTGCAAATAAGCTCCCAAGGGAGCTAAGCCACCCTTGAACGTAAGAAAATCGTATTTTCTTATATGATACGTCAAAATAATTTAATTTTTGCATAGAAAAGTTGGAAAATAATTTTCAGCAATTGAGAAAAAAAAACAAGTTAAATAACTAACATATTATTCAGAAAATTTAAAACACAAACTATTTGATATCAGATACACTACTTGGTCAAAAACTACCTATTTTTCAATTTTAATGCTAGATTTATTTTTTAACCTAAATTATAAGCAAAAATATAAGTAAAATAATCAATAATAATTTTAATATATTAACACGTATCGTGTCTTAACTATCTATTAATTACATTACATTATTTATTTAATATCCATGAGTATTTTTAATCAATGATTATCCTCTGTAGGGCCATTATCTACTGTAGTGTGGTCTCCCCTACTATATGGATGGTAACATCCTTAAGATAGAAGAACTCATCCCTACGTAAGAATTCGTATTTTATTGTATGTTACATAAAAGTAATTTTACATTAAAATGAAAATTACAACTGTTATCAGCAAAGGTAAAAAAAATGAGAGAGTACAGAAAAGTTGGAAAGAAGCCGTCAGAAATAAAAAACACCCTTTTTTATTAACGAAAAATGAATTCTTGAGATCCTTACAGTTTCTAATGCAAAAAATTGCATTCATTTCCAGTAAAATAATATAATTAATTTTTCACAACAAATTTTGTGTAACAAAGCAACCTTCAAAACGCTATTATCAGTCAACAACTGCCCCTATTAGAGTCTACTTTTATAGTCATAATTTAATTTTAAAAATGACAATATGAAAGTTGTTCAAAAACTTATGATAAATAAATAATTATTCTTAGATAGCTAGAATTATTATACGCACGCTAAAGCTCGCGGAACACACTGCGTTGATAATAATTATTATTAATAAAAATAATAAAAAACAAGATTTATAAGATTCCAGTTGAAAATTGCACAATTTAAAGATTTTAAAATAACAATTTTTTTTATTTTTTTTGCATTGAAATGGTACTATTTCAAATAAAAAATAATTCAATTTTCATGGCGTAAATTTTAAACATCAATGTCATCATTTCTAACTGTTTCAGTTGCACAGATATACATTTAAAAACATATGTACAGGTTTTAGTGGTTTTTTGTAACTGAGTAATTTTACAGACTTCCGGTTTGAAGTTATTAAAAAGTGAAATAGTGAAATTTCGAAGATGCTTATTAGTAACAAATTCTCGTTTTTAATGTTTACATTTTGGTAAGTGTACAGTGCATAGACGTGTATGTTGACATTTATCACTCTGTCAAATTTTGATAGTTCTGAATTTAAAACTGTTGGCTTTTGAAAACGCAATACATGTTAATTTTAATTTTTAAATGTTCTGAAATCCTTATATTTCGATTTGGATATAATTAAGAGGTTCAAATTTGATAGTGTAGCGCTTCAAATTCAAACGACTGAATTTTTAAAGTTTCATGTTAGCAATAACTCTTCATTTTTTAGAGGATCCAAAAGCTTTCGGACTTATACTTTCTTTCAACGTCCTTCCAGGCAATAAAAACTGAGTCCAGAATAAGGGAGTAACCGAATATTTCATTCGAAGAATTTTTATAAAACACGTGTAAATATTCATCTAGTAGAAACACTTGTATTAATATAACTCTTGTATGTACGTGCTGATTCACTAGAGGTCTTGCTGCGAGGATTTGTAGCACCACCCCTGTCACCATTTCTCAGCCGCATACAATTGCGGATTCACTTTACTTCATTTTAAATTAGCACCACCGGAGTGTGAAATTTTACTGCTTTCTTTGAATTTAAATTTGATAAAATGATCTATCGCGAAGGATTTGAAAAATATTCAGGTAATCGCGATATACAGAATAATTTATTTGATGATGCCTTGAGTGCTGTGATAAGATTTTTCATATTACGATTTCTCGCTAGCTGGAAGGAGTGTTGGATCTCGGAGATTTACGCTTCTTATCGGTCGACTTCGAACTCGTTCCCTGGTACTAGGGTCATTTATATTTTTTTTCGTTAGGAGAGGTTACTCGGGTCATCCGGAGAGGTAACAGTGTGAAACGAAGGTTGAAGTTTCTTTTCGTAAAGCACTCACTACTCTCACTGTGGGAAATTAATAGCTACGATTTGAGACCTTATTTCCCTGTTATGATTTCGGATTGATAAGATAATTAATCTTTCAGACAAATGTTTTCTTGCTTTGTTATAATTCTATTTCAAAAATAATTATATGAAAAAGCAGCGATAATATGTGATGAGAGAATTAAATTTTGCTTGTGCAGTTAGTGGAATGTTAGCGTTCTATAATAGAAGGTGTCAAGCTTAGGTGCCTTTCAAATTTAGATCGTTTGACCTTCAACTTCAACTTTGTTTTATTGGCACTGCACTAATATCGGTTAATCATCTATAATATTCATGGCAGAACTTTTTTTATAATCCGAATCACTCCAGATCACTGTCAAATATCCCAATTAATTCCAGTTTACCCCATTCATTTTCATTCACACGAACATAATTCACACTCCTTTCTTTACTGCATCCCTTTGAAGCCTTTCAACTACCCCCTCGCGGCCTTTTAAATATGCGCTATTAACCCCACAGAAGTAGGGGGTTCTGTTAACTGATAATTCACTAGCGTGAGTATATTAATTTCAAACCAAATTTCAGTCCCTCTTGTTATTTCATTAAAAAGTTGCATGGAGTTGTAATAATTCTGGTTGATTTTTTTTATGTAATAAGGCATAATGATCGTCGTCTACAAATAAAATTCTAAAAATGAGTATTGAAGATACGTCTTGAAATATTAAGCTGTTCATTATTAATCAAATTAAAACTCTTATTCTTAAAACTCTGATAATAACTAATATATTTTAGAAACTCATATCAAGTAGGCGCACAACAATATAGTTCACAGATGATGAAAACAAATTTATTATTTCTTATCTTGATATTTTCGGATGAAAGTACTTTACTCAATTCTTTCAAACTATACTCCGTGCAGCTTAAATTCATGACATTTGGAAGGCTTATCTTCACAACTAATATCTCAAAACTGATCAAAGGATGTCTATTAATTTTCATAACATTTTTTAGCATGTAACATTTCCAATTTTAATGATTGTTAATAATTTTTAATACCTTTATTTAATTTTTAGTTATTAGAATTTTTACAGAAATTTTAGTACCTTTTATATAAATAAGGCAGTTTTGTTTCCGTTTTTTTCAAAATGTTTATCTTAAAATTATTATTGCTAATTACAATTTGAAACTAATATTGAAATCGAAACCTCAACTTTAAGTTAATAATAACAAACAAAAATACAGCTTAAAAAGAAGATAACCTAAAGGCAGGGCCGCATTTAGGGTTGTGGGGGCCCTAGGGTCAGTTAAAATGTGGGGGCCTTTTGTAATTCCTTGCTGGCTTCTAAAAAAAAAGGTCATCGAAGTAGGAGCCGATGGAGAAGTGTGTTACATTTTCGGGGGCCCTGGGGCCATGGCCCCGCTGGCCCCGTACTAAATGCGGCCCTGCCTAAAGGTAAATATGTCAATTCCATTTCTCAACCTCACTTTTTTACTTCTTTATTACACTTATTTTTATGATCAAAAAAAAAAAATGTATATCAGTTTTTCTACCATTTTTATAGAATAATGGGAAAAGGAGAATATAGAAACGTTGTATTATAGAATAAAGGATCCAACAATTGAATTCTTTTTGGTCTGAAGTATGTCATTTTTTACCATTTCTAACATTATATTTATAAATTATATCAGTCAGACAGATAACATCACTTTCCAACATCTTTTCTAATCTAACTATTTTTTAGCACATTATAATATTTGGAAAAATAGGTTCTTTATAGTAAAACTTTTTTCATTCACATAATTCGAAGTCTATACAAGAATGTAAAAGAAGAGTAAGGAAGTTATGGTCATTCATAATTTTTGAAAAATGTTTGCTTACAGTGAAACTTTTTTCATCAACGTAATTCAAAGTTGATGCAAGAATAGAAAAGGCTCCTTGATTTGAGACGAATTGGCCTATTTGTGTTTTGTTATTTTTACTTGCGCTATGAGGAAGAAGATATATTTGCTTATTAGTAATAATAAGGAAAAATAACTTGATAGTTCATCAAATGAGCACAATATAATTATAAATACAAACACAGTGCTAAAACACCCGAGATCGAATTCGCAGCTAGATAAAAATATTTTTCGTTTAATTGAAAATGATTATTTTCTACATTTTTTCAGATAATCAATGACATTATCGTTTTCAATTTATTTTTTTTTCATACAGAAGTAAAACGTCTGGAAGTAACTTCTTAAGTTTTTTATTAATTCGAAAATTCGTGTCTTGGCTCTATTAAAAGATTTTTTCACACCTCCTACGACATGCTTAAAAAACCATTGTGCGAGAGAGAGAGAGCCCTATTCCTCTATTCCCTTCTTTTGGCCCTTTTTAAGAATTCTTCTTTGTTTCCCAGTTTTCAAGAAACTCCCCCTTTTTCTCGTTTATTCGCTTAAATGTGAACCTACTTAATAGAACCCAACACGAAAATCCAACTATTTTTGGTGAAAATGCCTATTATTATGTTTTTGGTTTGGAATTCATCTTATTTACTACTATATGTACTATATATATATATATACAATTAACTGAAAATGACTGAAGCAGACGACGCGATTAACCGCCACGGGTACTGCCTGCTTTTTTCATACACCCCGGCGTTGTTGCGGAGTTGATCCGCCGACCACGTAGCGCATTTCTCTCCCCCCTTGCATTACCTTGCCTGTTCCATCGGGAACGAATAAAGCGGGACTGCCGTGTAGTTAAAAAAACTTTCATATTGGCATATAATGTTCCTGAATGTTCGTAGGGTTGAATTTGACTATTGATAAGTTCTAATGGTAATTTCCCTTTCTAAAAATTATTTTTAGATGTTGGTGTGCAGTGCATAACAAATTGTAGTTCTGTAGAGGATACAATATATCGCATTTTTTTTTTTTAATTTTTGACTAAAAATAGAGTCGAAGTAATACAATTAAGTAAATACATTGTGCTTACCTTCTTCCAGTTCTTAACTAACTGCACATCATGTTCGTTGTGGTTTAGTTCGAGTTGTTGATAGTACCCATTGGTTGTCATTTTGGTATTCAAGGTTTGAGGCCAGTATATAGATGTTTTAATTTGTTCCGGTATCTTAGAATATTAATGTAATGAAGGCCTTTCCCGGTTTTTTATGTGTTCATTTAAATATTGCCGACATGTTTAGACTCGGATCCGAGTCCTTTTCAAGGCGTAGATGAGTTGGCCTAGAAACAGATAGGCAATATTTAAATAAAAACATCAAAAAACCGGCAAAGGTATTCACTACATTAATATTTTAAGATCACGGAAAAAATTAAAACATTATTAGTTAAACATAATGATATTCAACTTTATTCTAAAGATATGCCCGTAATATTAATGATTTCAATCAAAATTTAAAGGATTACATACCTCTATGTATAAAACAGACGTGAAAACCGTGAGTTTGGTTAAATTCTTCGTTTTCACTGTTGAGTATCTCCTTAGGAGAAAAATTTCAAACTTTCAGGATATCTTCAGATGGTCCAACTCTGCTCATTCCATACAGTTTTTCGATACGACCTCTTATGGTTTATATTTCAAAGTAGGGAGAACCACCCTACAGTAGATAGACAAAAATTCAACAGCATTTAACTGCTTTAGTTTTCAAAAATAAATAAAGATTTTTGTTTTTGAGTAAAGCTTATATATTCAATTGAATATTCTTATAGAAAAATATATCATGAAATTAGTCAATTGGCTGTACTAAACATTTTTATTAGACCCGGTCAAGGGTACAATTTTGAAACCTCTATCTATCAAAAGATAATCGTTTCTGGTATTGCTCTTGGGCATGACAGAATACTCATTTCTCGATAATTATAATTTATCATTAGTATACTTAGAATTAAAATCAGTTTATTGGGTAAATAATATTTGGAAATATAATTATTTTACAAAAATCATAAGGGGTTAAATTTTTGACATTTTTTTAATCTCTGATACTCCGTTAGATTGGTACGAGATGTTGAATCTTCATACAATTTAAACTGACTTTTTCGATGACAGAAAAGTGCAAAATTGTTACATACCTTGGTCCTATAATTGATTTCGTTTCCGAGTGACTCCTCAACAGAACTAAAATTTTTCGATTTTTAATAACTACAAATTGATACTATTTTTTGGATTGTTATTTACAAAAACTTAAAATTAAAACCTTCACTAATAAAAATCAACTAACAAACAAAATCTTTAACTTGAAACAATTGCGACAGTCGTAGAGCTGCCAATTGCGACAGCGAAATTTGTTACTATATTTCAATTATCTACTGTTTGAAAATGTAATGTCAAATAAAACGTCCTCAAATATTTATCAATAATAAAGAAAGGACGCTTTGTGTCAATAAATATTGTTCCTTAAACCTTAAACTTTGATTCTAATGTATAAACGAGCCACAAAAATGTTTCATTTAAGTAAAAAGTATGAATAATGAAGAGGCGACATTTTTTTAGGTTAATAATTAATTTGTTGCTCTTGCACATTAATTATGATATTTCAATGACACTTCTTCAGAAAACATAGTATCCTTGCTGAAGTGCTATACTAAAAAATATATTGAATTTTTTTGCCAGTTTTCTAGTTAATTAAGATTATCTACTGTGAATCATTATCTACTGTAGGGTGGTTTCTCCTAATTAAAAATCGCATGACGTTATACCTATTTTATGCAGTTCGTAACAAGAAGACAATAAAGAATGAAATTAGCTAATTAAATACGTTTGCGTCAGTTTTCAAATTAAATAAGTGTATAAAATTGAATTTTTCTTTAAAAGTAGGTCCTGTTTTTAAAAGTTGGAGTAAGGAAATAAAGTTAGTTAATGTTAAATTTTATGGCAACTAATAGCCAAGCAAAAATGAAAAAAGAACCTAAATTTTAAGAAAACTTTTCAATTTTATAAAATGATTTAATTTGAAAACTAAAACAATCGAATTTAAAGAGTCAACTTTATTCTTATTGTCTCATCGTTTCGAACCGCATAAGAAGTAATAACCTCACGTGATTTTTTAATTATTTAACAATATAAACCATGCGAGTTCCCAACGAATAACTGCACGGGATGAGCAGAGTAGTACCATCTGAAGACATCATGAAAGTTTCAGATCTTTATATTTTTCTCCTTAGGAGAAACCACCCACCAGCCAGTTTTATACATAAAGGTACGTAATTATCTTTAATTTTGATTGAAATTCTTTATATTAGAGGCATATCTTTAGAATAAAGGTGGTTTTCACTATTTTTACATAATAATGACGGAGAAATATCAAATTGAAAACCTCAACATTTGAAATTTCGAAGTAGTATTTTGTTTTGAAATTTGTACTTAAATTGAAATGTATTCTTACCAAATTAAAGTTTAATTCTGTAAATGTTAATATAATTTTGGTTTAATTAAATTATTTCACGTATTCGCCTAAAATAACAGCAGTTTGCGATGCAGTGCATATACCATTTTCGCAGCGCACACAAAAATTTAAAAATCCTTCTTAGAAAAGGAAATTAAAATTTACCCTTATAAATATGTAGTAAAATTCAACTTTACGAACATTCAGGAATATTATATGTCAATATCAAAATTTTTTCAAATTACGTCACAACCACGTCCAGACTATCTATTCTGGAATGACCCTATTGTATTTATATCAGCTCCAAGTGATAATGGTAATCCAGAAGGAATTAGAAAGGCAGTCGAAACCTCGTTAAACGCTTTAGGAACGACATACGTGGATTTATATTTGATTCATTGGCCCGGTGCATCAAAGATTCCCGAAAGTTCGTCTGATAACTCCGAGCTACGGAGTGTAACTTGGAAAACATTGGTCGATTTACATAAGCAGGGTCTTTTGAAGTCCATAGGTGTTTCAAATTACAATATTAATCATCTCCAGCAGTTACTTGCTGACTGTGATGAAGTTAAACCTTCTGTCAACCAAGTAAGTTTGAAAAGTGTTGAAGAGTCAGTTACGGGAATTTCCATTTACCTACAGTAATCATTCAAACATGTAACATCAAACATGTAACATTTCCTTGTCAAACTTTATAGGTAGAATGCCATCCTCATTATCGGCAAGGCGATTTACTGAAATACTGCACACAAGAAGGCATTCACCTTCAAGCTTATTCTTCCTTAGGAAGTAGTGGCAATGGTGCACTTTTAAATGATCCCGTTGTTCGGCAAGTTTCATCAACTCTTAACGTCTCGCCTGCAAGATTACTTTTAAAATGGGCATTGGAAAGAGGAATTGGTAAGACTAGTATCTATAATATTTTAGACGTTTAATTAACTTCCAAAATTTAAGAAATTTAATTCAGAATCAAATTTAAATTCCTCTTAAGAGTGTTGGATAATACGACGTGAAATTTTTTTTTGATATTTACGGTACTGTTTCCATATATATTTGCTCTCATGTTTTTATGAAATGAAAGAAGAAAACTCACCAAATATCCGGGGTCTTGCGTGATCCGGGAGTCAATACATTTTACGAAGACCTACCCTTGTGCTGAGAGAATGAATATTTGGAATGAAAATATTTATTTTCCGAAACTTCGAAATGTAACGGCAGTAGAAGTTAACAGCTGACCGGCGAGACACGTTTGCAAATTAATTTTTTTTTTACGCAAAACTCTGACATTGGAGAATCATTCTCGGAGGTCTTCTTATTTCCCTCCAGACTTGACTGTAGTGAACATCAATTTCGCGATTTACTTTGCGAAATGGAGCAAAACCCCGAGAAATTATGCACACGTGTCTCGCCGTTCGGCTGTTGACGTCTGCTATCATTACATTTCTCCTTTTCGGAAAATGACTATTTTCACTCAAAATATTAATTTCCTCAGCCCAGGCGTGGGTCTTTCGTAATTTTACCGACCTCAAGATCACGCCAGACCTCTTATATACAGTGAGTTTTCTTTATTTCATTTCAAAAACATGATAGCAAATATATATGGAAACAGTGCCGTAAATATTAAACAAAACAATTCCAAGTCAGATAAACCAACACCCTTAACGTCCAAAATTCAAATTTAACTACGAAATTCTAGGAAAGTAACAAAAATCATGAATCTAACGATCAAATTTGGACAAAACACTCTTAAATTTCTCCATTCAAATTACAAAACCAAAAAAAAGAGGAAAGAAAAAGATGCTGATTTTCCTTTTTATTTTTGGTATATGAATTCCTTTGCCAGTTACAAATAGTTATTGATACCTTTAATGAAGAACATGCAATGAGTAAAATCCAAGATTTTTTAATGTTCTTGAAATATGTTAAGCTTGTATTAATTCTGCGTCATTTGGAAAATATAAGAATTTGTTACCACCTTGTATAGAAAATATAAGCTTTTACATTGTGTCTTATGCCGGCCTAGCCTAGCAGAATCATATAAATCGGAGATTTCTATTCTAAAATCCAAGATGTTTAATCAGAAAACTTGTGGTGTAATTATACTTTTTAACGAAAGCTGACCTGCAATTTGACAACGTTGCATAAGGGCGCTACTCCGGCTGGAATCCAGCTCGTTAAATATCTTAAATACCAACCGGGATACCGACATGGTAGTAAAAAAAAGAAGTCAAATTGCTTCGAACATCTCTTCAATTGCCGAAACTAACCATGATTTTGTCGTGTCAATGAAAACTTCAATAAACATATTTAAGGAGGAACATGCGATGAGTAAGATCCAAGCTTCTTTAATGCCCTTTTAGTATGTTAAACTTATATTAATTCCGCGTGATTTGGCAAAATATAAGATTTTTTTACCACGCTTTGTAGGAAATATAAGCTTTTAAATAAACATTGTGCTTTATGCACCTAACCTAACAGAATCATATAAATCGGAGATTTCTGTACGAAAATCCAAGATATTTAATCACAAAAGTGATCAAATTGAAGGATCAATCTTCTTACTTCCAGCAAAAATTAAAAACTGGAATCTTACCACTGTTTAATATTTATAAAATAATTTTGAAGTCAGATAAACAACCTGTCGACAAAAAAAATGAATGGAACGTGGTAACGCTGTAGCCTGCGGTTGCTTTTCAGCAAGTTCGAACAGGGCTGCTAGTTAAATTGGCGGGGAGTAATTCAAATTTGAATTATCGGAATTACAAATCACAGAAAACAAATCATAATAAATAAACATTCGCAACTTTTTTTAATTTTAAATTCATGATATAAATACATAATGCTTATAGTGTCTATATGGGTATATAAATTCGGAATTAAAAAAATATATATTAGTACGTATACAAATTACAAATAAATTTGATATTTTTTTTAACTTTGAATTTAAAATTAAAAAAAAAAAATACATAAAAAAATCCTGTAAATATAAATGCGGAATATTTTTAAATTCTAAATTTATTTCAAAAACAATATTTATAGAACAGTAAATATAAATTTCGAATGAGGTCGGATTTTTTCAAATTTTGAATTTGAAATTTATAACAAACACAATACTGTTATTTTTTATTTGAAATTTGTAACAAAACCAATACATATAAAAATCCTGTGGATATAAATTCGGAATAAAGTCGGAATATTTAGAAATTTATAACAAAAACAATACTTTATAAAAATACTGTAAATATAATTTTGGAATAAAGTGAGATTTAAAAATTTTTTTAATTTATAACAAAACCAATACTTAACAAAATTCTGTAAATATAATTATGAGATAAAATTGGAATATTTTTAAATTTTTAATTTGAAACTTACAACAAAAACAATACTTTTAGAAATTCCGTGAATATAAATTTGAAATATAGTGCGATTTTTTTAATTTGAAATTTATAACTAGAACAATAATTAAATTTTTAATTTGAAATTTATAACATCACCAATACTTATAAAAATTCTGTAAATATAATTTTGTCATAAAATCGAAAAATTCTTAATTTTTTAATTTGAAATTTATAACAAAAACAATAGTTATGGAAATTCCGTAAATATAAATTTGGAATAAAGTGCGATTTTTTTTATTTGAAATTTATAACAAAAATAATACTTAAATTTTGAATGTAACATTCATTAAAAGTCCAATACTTATAAAAATGCTTCAAATATAACTTTGGAGTAAAGGACGAGATTTTGCTTAATTTTTGATTTGTTTTAACAAAATCAATACTTTTAAAAATTCTGTAAATTTAATTTTGCAATAAAGTGGCATTTTCTATAAATTTTGAATTTTCAAATTTATGACAAAACCAATAACTATAAAAATTCTGCAAATATAATTTTGGAGTAAAGTAGGAGATTTTGTTGAATTTTGGATTTGAAATTTATTTCAGATGCCATGTCACGTGTTTAAATACTACAGCTAACTACTACGAAAGTCAAGATGCTGTATATATTCCGCAATGTTGCCACATTTCTTTGGAATTTTACAATTGACAAAATAACTCATAATATTATGTTTTCTAACAAAAAGAAAAACTATTTGTTATGAAGAAACACTATGTATATGACTACAATAACTTACGTATTAAATGGTATTAATAGGAGTGTTTTGAAATAATATATTTTTTAACTTTTCTGGGTTGGTAGGACTGTATTTTTCAATTTTATTTTGTAAATTCTTCAATCATTTTGCAATTGGTTTTTGAAATTTTTCACATATTTGAAGCTCATTAAAATAGAGAATTTTTCGATAATACTTATGTATTTTTTATCAGTCTATTTATGTATATTATTACAAACACTCACGTGACTTTAAAGTTGCGCATGTTCCTCCTTAAGGAACGTAATTGAGGCGCTAAGAACGACAACTAGGTCAAGCCCACTTTCGTCGAAAATCTTTTTTTTTTTTTTTTTTTTTTTTTAGTTTAAAGTACTTTAGGTTTTGGCTGATCGATAAATGTTAGAAATGTGCAAAGAAACAAATTTCAGTTTGCCAAAAAGCGTTGTTAAAGTATAGGTGGTTGTTGATTTTGTTTTTTCTTCATCTTTATAATGAGGATTAAACTTATGTTTTATGTTTCGTGTGATGTTTTTTATACTAAAAGATCATTTTAAAAGTTTTTGAGGTATTTCCTAAATTCAAAACATGAAAAAATGTACTTTCAAATAATTGATCATGACAACAATAGTATAGTAGTAGTATAGCTCATAAGAACCACTTGCTTTTGTAGTTTTCTCAAAATTTGTCATTCTGACTCCTGTCTTATTTTCAAACCGCACATTACAATTTTTTTTCAATTTCGTAATTTTGCTTTGTTGTTGAACAGTCATCAACAGTCATTTGATGTCATATGTACCTGTTGGGAAGGTTCAGTTTGTGATGGATAAATACTCAAAATTTTGTAAATGTCTGTTGCTTCATATAAATATTAACGAATTCGCAATAATTGCCATCAATTTCCGGCGAATTTACAGACATTTTCGGTAAATTTGAACATATTTTGTGTAAGTTTCAGGTAATTTTGAAAAAATTCAATTTCCTAAGTTAGGAACCAAGTTTCTAGCTTATTCTCTAAGTTTACACCGTAAGCCAAAGTTTCTATGAAAGTACTGCCAGGCCACATTTTGAAAGACATAGTTTCGTTTTATTTTTTAGTCAAGAGAGCTCTTTTACACCGAAAATGTATAGAAAAAGTGCTTACCCCTCGTTAAAAATATTTAAAAATATTAAAATATACATTTTGATCTTCTTCAGTGTTGCTGGCCGTTGCTGTGCCATCGATTGGACCATTCATAGCACTATTAGGAGCATTTTGTTTCTCGATTCTGGGACTTCTTGTTCCCGTTTTCATTGAAACCGTTACCTACTGGGACATTGGCTTTGGAAAAGGAAATTGGGTAGCCATGAAGAATGTAGTAATTACGATTATAGGTGTTCTGGCTTTATTGTTTGGATCTCGAAGTTCCTTGATAGATATAGTAAAAGAACTTTATGGTAAAGACGGCAATATCCCTCTTCTGAATGCAACAATGGCAAGTGTTCTTAATGCAACGACAGAAAGTAGTTTACTAACAACTATAGGCAATTAAATCATAGTGTTAACACTCCAAGTGGCTAAATTGGACTCCTAGCTGTCTCGAGCCTGCGACTGACCTTAAAACTAAATTCATCAGCTTTAGAACTTCTAAAGACAAAAAAAAACTTTGCACAATTGCGAGCCTCGCTCTGTATTTCGAATATATTTTATTACACTCTAAGAAAAAAAAGTTCACGAGGCATCCAGAGACAGAATTTCATGAAAGCAGGAAAATCTCGTACAATACGACGAACTTTCCTTCTTATGATTAAAATTCATAAACAATGTAAATATACATTTTTTTATACAATCACTCGGCGAAAGCTTATAAAGTATGCGTTTCGAAGTAGACTAAACTTGAGAAAAAAAAGAAAGTACTATGAAAGTGATTAAAGTTTTAGGAATCGTATTTTTGCACAAAATGTAATAGAAAAAAAAACAAAAGAAGAAACTGAAAGTTCATCGATTATTTATATAGTGATTGGAGCGCAATTATTGAATTTGAGATGCAGGCTAATAATCTCAAAAATACGCTCTGTTAGGTCTTTTTTGATAGTTTGTAAAACTCTAAAACTCATCGCTTCGAGAAATGTAGGTAGATTGCAACCCGAAAAATGTAGAACTAAGTAGCGAATTGTCTAAAAAAATAAGACAAATTAATTTGGAAAAGCAGAAATTAACAGTATTCGAATTTGTAGGAAATGCACTTCTCATCAGGAATAATTTACAATTCAAATTGGAATTTTTGTTCATCGCTGATTTATTGTTTTAGTAGAAAAATAATTAGTTTAGACGATTGTTATACTGTGTAGCTCTATCTTATTGGAATTATTACCCGTTAGCAATGAATTTTATATATACGAATTTTCATACGGGGTAATTCTGAAAATGCAAATAGAAAATGCTATAGGACTAGATAATATTATCAAAATCTATAGATGATTCTTTTGTATTTTGTATTGTTATTTTTAATAACTATTGTTATCAATTCGAGCTATCTAGTTTCAAAAACTATAATTTTATTAAGCGACTGGTTCCTGTTTTTATAATGAAACTTTATTTTTAAGCTAAATGAAAAATACGTAAGCTTACCTTGGTTGTTATACATATAAGTTTTTCGATTGGTAATTTTATCGCTTGAAAAAATGAGTGTATGCTTAAACTTCAGTTTCGAGCGAATAAACGTGCGTGATTTAGAAAATCAATTTTTCATTTTAAAATATTTCAACTATTTAATAATTGAAAAATGTATTGTTTAAATTTATTTAATATTAAAAACTTTTCAAAAATTAGGTTGAACTGTTATTGCATAAAACCTAAAGACAGTCTGACTCTTAAAAGTGATTTCTTAGCCGAATTGTTTCTAAAATAAAGATACTCCTTCTAAAATATGCACGGAAACTTAACTTGTTTTGCAACAAAGAAAAGAATAATATGAAGATATAACACGTGCGCTTCAGATTGTCAAGAGCTGTAGTGCTTGAAAAACGAATCAGACACATCGATCTCATATGTATTTCGTTATCTAAAGTGAGTGAAAAAATTTCTTGAGACGTGTGTTTAAAAAAATGTCTTGCAGTGACACAAATCAGTATTGATCCGATCGGCAGTCGGATCAATCAGTGGTTGCTGCCCATCACTGTCAAGTCTTTCACTCTTCATTGCATTTTTTAGTTTAAAAATCAGTTGAAAAATAACAATAAAAATAGGAAAAACATCAATTTTGACTATACATATAAATACAAACAGCTAAAGTAAATTTTAGGAATCATTACACTGTGAATATAAATATTTTGTCAGGTTACAGGCGTCGAAGTTCATTAGTTTCTCCATTAATAAATATTCTGTAATTAATTAATATTACAATTATGATGAATATGAGAGAAACGAATATTGGGAAATCTGAAAAATCTCAAGACAAAAAAAGCGCTCAAATTTCTGCCAATAAATTTCTCCAATGGATGTAAGTACAGTTTTATTAATTTTATTATGTCAATTTGGAATACATTTTTTTCATTTGTGAAGTGAAATTTAAAACCTCTGGAACAAAATAATTTTATTCAGAACTTTTGCAATAAATTGCTTGATTATAATTCGTATTTAAAGATAAAATCCTTTAATCAGTTTAATTCACTCTTGTAATATTTCTCTTGCGTATGTAGCAAAGTCTCACGAGCTGATTTTTATCATCGCTGATAATTAATTTAATTATCCATTCTTTAAATTCCCTTGATACACATTTATTTACGTCAGTAATTAATTAGTTTTAGATTATGCTGAACCAAATGACAAATTAAAATCCCGTTTTTGGAAATTGGATTACATTTTAAAACGCAATTTTTCACATAAAATTTTTTATTTAAATTAAAACATTTGTCTTGAAGATTAGGAAATATAACTTATAACAAATTATGATACGTTACGAAAAATATTTATTATTGTAATATTTTGTAACTGAAATTTGTCAATTGTGATATTTAGGGAATTTCAATTGTTAAACTGACAAATTTAAAGACTTTAAATTAAAATAACAGAAAATATAATGTTTTAAATTTTGGAAAACTTCAAATTTGAACGATTTCAGTTTAGAGAACTGTAAACTTTGAAAGCTTTAAAACTTGCATGCTTTACATTATGGAAGAATTTTAATTATAAAGAATCACGTTTTTGAAAATTCAGATAACAGCGCTTTATATTTTGGAAACAAATTTTGATGAGCATAAATTGTATAAAATTTGAAGAAGAAAAACAATGCATTGAAATCAAATTAAAACATTTACCATTTTAAGAATTAGGACATTTAAACTCTTAAATTTTAAAAATATAAAACATGGAAACTCATCTTTTGAACCAATCAAATTTTTATCTTGGAAATTTTTTACTTTCACATTTGAGCAGACATTTAAATTTTAAAATCATCAAAAGTGTAATACTTTAAATTTGGAAAACTCTAAATTTTGAATGATAAGCATACAATTTTAAGGATTTAAGTCTTAGAATAATCAACTTGTAAAACTCTAAAATTTGAAAACTATCGAACTTCAAATTGTATAAGAAAAACGATTAATTATTATGAAAACGTTGAAGTTTGACACCTAATTAATTCAATAAGTGATTAGCGTTCTATTTCCAAAAATAGACTATTTCCAATAAAGAGGTCATTAACTTAAAATATTGTTCTGAAGATTAGAGACAAGATTAAATAGCAACTTAAAAACGATTTTATAAGGAACTCGACCCTGTAGATTAAATTCTTTTCGGAACTCACAAGGAACCGAAGTACAAAAAGGCATCGTTCATAATTGTAGATCATATCATAATCTGTTTTAATCGAATCAATGACATTGGCAATTTAATTTTAATCTGAATTACAATATTAATGCGCGTCATTGGCATTCACCTTTGATAATAAATAGACAAAGTTTATCAACTTACCTTAATTCAAATTTTCTAAAATTATTGGTAAGAATTTCAGAGTGGCCGTTTTAATCGAGGGAAAAAATTCCCGGCCATTTCCCGGTTCTCAAACTTCAAACTCAAAACACTCTAAGTAGAACTATTTTGAATTAGAAACTTATAAAATTGTGGCTCAATTTTTTTTTACTTAAACACTCAATAATTTACACGTAAAAAATGAAAGCTTTTAACACTTTTCAATTGAACATTTTTTTATTAAAACCTATTGAACTTCAAAATAAACATTTTTTTTAAATCGAAAAGTTCAAAGAATTATGTTTAAAAAATCCACCCACGCTATCATTTTCAATGCTTTAATTTGAAGAATGAATCAATAAATTTGTAAATGTTTAAAATTACATAACTTTAAGAAATGTTAAGTGGCATACATGAAAAATTGAACTATTACAATTTTTTGTTAAATAAACACTTCTTAAGTTATAAAATAAATTATACTAATTTTCTGTCGCTTAAATTAATAATCGTTCAATTATTATTTATAAATCGAAATTCAACACTTTCACTTATGAATGAAAAATTGAACAATTAAAATGGTAATGTTCAAAGTTTAAATTAAGGCTGAAATTTTTACGATTCAAGGCTATTTCAAAAAATTCAGTTTCAAATTGTACAGTTTTTAATATTTGATTTATAATTACTGATTTTAAATTAACAGTAAAAAAATTCTAAATATGTATTGAAAAATTGTTCCTTTTCACTTCGAAATTTTCAAATTAAATAAGTTAAAATGGAATATTTTAGACTAAAACAATATTTGAATATGATTTGAAATATGATAAATGATTTTAATTTTTTTTTAATTGAAAATAGGTTATACAGTTTCAATCGGATTATTACATTTGTTTGACTACTAAGGCTTTTGAATTGAAAAAAATTCAATTATTAACGTTAAAATTGGTCAATTCTTTAATTTTAAACAAATTCAGAATTTTCTTGTAAACTCAATCATATATTGTTAAATTTTAATACTCGAACTAAAGTTTTCATTTTCTGACAAAAATATAAAAAAATTTCATTTTTTTATAATTGAAGAATCTTAAAATTGAATGCCTTCAGATTAACATTTCGAAAATAGGACAATTTCAAATCGTTAAAAATTTGATATTTTCATATTCAAATTTTGGAAATTGGATCATTCAAAATTCGAAGGAATCAAAACTATTATTTCTAATTAAATGAATTCAAAATAAATAATTAAACATTTTTGAATTTGAATAATTTAACATTCAAAATGATTAAATTTTAGCAATTTGAAATTGAAAACTAAATTGAATCTTTTAAGTCAAAGCTTCTGAAATTCTAGAATTTTACATTCTTACTAGATAAAAAAATGATAGTTTAACATTAAAACTGATTAGGAAATTTTTTTCTGAAATTAAAAAATTATTTAAATTATTATAAAAAAAAATGGTAATTTTAAGTAGTAATTTTAAGCTAAACGAATTCGAACTTAATTAAAAACTGAAAACAATTTTAGTCACTAAAGATTGTGATATTAAAACTTTTTTATACTCAAACCCTTTAAAATTTCAATTCTTTTAAACAAATTTAAATCGTTTAAAAATTAATACTTTGAAATTATTAATTATACTTTTCAAAATTCTACCAATTTCAGTTTAATTTCAAAATTATAACTTATGAAAAAGAAAAAAATTTATTTAGCGTTAAACATGAAAATTCAGAGCTCTAAAATTGTAAATATTCAAAATTGAAGAAATTATTTAATTACTGAGGTATGAATTTCAGATAGTTTAATTTTTATCTATTTTGATTTTAAGTAACACAATTTTTAATTTTTACATTCTCATCAGAGAAGGTATTAGATTTGTGTAAAATTGGTACGTCTGTCTGTGAGCACGATAACTTTTGAAAGAATTAATCTATTAGATTGGCCTTTGGTACACTCTTTTAGTGTCGGAAACTGAAGGTCAAGTTCGTTAGCCAGCTATTTCGGATAAAAATTCAAAAAGATAGAGCATTTTCAAAATTTTTGAGACCATTTTTTTCAAGATTTAAAAATTCTATGTATGAAAAATACAAAAATTAAATTTTTGGTAAAAAAAAAACACAAGATACGAAAAAGAATTAATAAAAGAAAGTTTTTCACCCTAAAAGGATCTATACATTTGTGTTTAATCATTTTTTGATGCTATTCATAGTTTTTGTTTTAAGCGTAAAAAATAAAATTAAAAATAAATATAATTTTTTGGACAAACAACACAAGCTATGAAAAAATATGAATTGACAACAATTTTGCACCCGAAAAAGATCTATAAATTTGTTATAAATCATTTTTTAATTGAACGCGTAGTTTTTGTTTTAATCATAAAAAAATAAAAAAATTTGGACAAACGACACAAGCTACGAAAAATATGAATGGACAAAAATTATGCACCCAAAAAGATCTACAAATTGTTTATTAATCACTTTTTGATAGGAGGCGTTGTTTTTGTTTTAAGCGTAAAAAATAAAATTAAAAATAAATACAATTTTTTGAACAAACGACACAAGCTATGAAAAAATATGAATTAACAAAAATTTTGCACCCAAAAAAAGATCTATAAATTTTTTATTGATAATTTTTTGATTGAACGCGTAGTTTTTGTTTTAATCTTAAAAACTTTTTAAAAAATGGACAAACGACACAAGCTACGAAAAAAGATAAATAGACAAAAATTGTGTGTCCAAAATAAATCTACAAATTTCTTATTAATCACTTTTTGATAGGATGCGTAGTTTTTGTTTTAATCGTAAAAAATAGCATTAAAAATTGTGAAAAGCAACAAAAGGTAAAAAAAATTAGTAGGCAAAAGTTGTTCACCTAAGAAAGATCTACAAATTTTTTATTAATTATTTTTTGGTAGAATGCATATTTTTTGTTCAAATCGTAAAAAATAATATTGAAAATAAACAAATTAATTTTTTGGAAAAACAACACAAGGTGCAATAAAATGTTAATTAACAAAATTGTTTTTTATGGGAAGCGCACTCTTTTTAATTATAAAAACAAGACAATAAAAATACATTTGTTTAAATATCCATGCATATTATGAATTATAATATAAATTTTTTGAAATGATACCTTTTTTAGGGTAGCTGAGAATAAAAAATTATACAAAATAAAGTACAAATATTAAAGTAATCATGAAAAATAAAATTTGTACTTTATTTTGCAATATCTGAATAAGCAGTCCCAGAACGAGGTACAGAAATAAATTTAATATACATTTGATTTAATAGAGTTGAACTCAGTGTAGAAAAGTTTGCATTTTCCACAAAATCGAGTGCAAAGCACGAGATACGTGATTAGATTGTGTTCGTTAAAGCCGTAGAAGCTTTACCAAAAGAGAATTCACAATCACCAAATAACTGTGATGACACAAATGTGGAGGAAGTACGAAGACTTTTCCTTTAGAATTGTTAATCATTCTTGAAAATTTCCAATAAAATATTTGTCAATATGAAATGATTTATTTGTTTAAATCTTCAAATAAAAATTGGACAATTTTAAGATACGACATTGAAAATTAAAAAAAAAAAGAATACAAAACCAGATTGCTATATGATTCCAATGTTTGAAATTGTACAATATTAAGCTTTTCAATTCGAAGTTGCTTTCTATTCACATCTAAAAGTATTAAATTTAAAACTGACCATCAAGCCTTTAATCCGAAAATTTGAAAGATAAGAGAAATTGAAATTTGAAATTCTAAACCGCCAAAAATTAAGAAATTTCAAATAAAAGATTAAACTGTTTTAGAATGGCGCATTAAAAACTATAATTTTAATTTGAAATTGTAGATAATTTAAAGATGGTATTAATAAGTATTGACATTTAAAGTGCTTGGATAGATTTTTTACTAAAAAATTTGATTTCTATAAAAAAAATCAATGTTATTTTCACCGTTCAAAATTGAAGAATTTAAAATATTATATTTGTAAATTTTGCATCACGGTTTAAAAATTAAATTATTTTAATCTAAAGTGCAAAAGTAATAACTTGAAAATCAACGATAAAGCTTTTTTATAACTTTACATTTTTTTATCATTTACAATTTTATAAGACGTCAAATTGACGAATTTTTCGAGAAAAGCGCATCTAAAGTTGACGAGTGCCATAAGTGGACGTGTTATACTTTTTCTTCGAAAAAAAAATAATACTAATAATAAATAATAATAATAATAATATAACATACATATTTAGTATCATGAGTTATAAAAACGCGAATATCTATTAAAGTGCACACATATATTTTAATGAAAAGAACCTGAAATTATCGAAAAAAGTTTATTTAGCAACAATATAAAAGCTACAAAACGCGTCAATTATGAAATGCGGTAAATGTTCCGGTATAATATTTCAGTCCCGGCTTTATCCCGGTTCTCCCGAGCGAGTGGCCACCCGGGAGAACCGGGCGGCCAACCGCTTAACAATTTGTTTGAATCATACTAATAATAATTTTATTTCTTTAGACACAAAGTCCAAAATGCTTCTCGTGATGTGGAAACTGGACAGCCAAATGAAGATGGAAAAGTCTTCAATCCCTTTTTGGAACGAAACGTGGAAAATCCAACAACGTAAGACTCTTTTTTATTTTTTAAATTTTCACAAAGGGATTTTTAAATATTTTTGTTAATAAATTACAGGGATGGTGATACATTAACTCATTTGCTAAAAGCAAGTCTAGGAACTGGAATTCTGGCGATGCCAGTTGCATTTAAAAACGCTGGACTTCTTATGGGAATAATTGCAACACTTCTCGTAGCTTTTGTGTGCACTCATTGTTCTTATATTCTAGTGAAATGTGCTCACGTTTTATACTTCAGAACGAGAAGAACAGAAATGAGTTTTGCAGATGTTGCTGAAGCTGCTTTTGCAACTGGTCCTAAATGGTCGAAAAAATTCGCAAAGTCCTTCAGGTGAGGCGGGAAGGTCCTAAATCAAATTTGAAACTCAATTTAAAAAAAATCTTAAATACAATTTTCGATTTTAATGAATTTTCTAATTTACTTTCAGATATTTCATTCAAATTTGCCTCTTCGTAACTTATTTTGGAGCCTCTAGCGTCTATGCAGTGATAATTACAAAAAATTTTCAACAAGTCCTGGAATATTATACTCAGGATGAAATGAACGAACGACTTTTGATAGCATCTTTGTTGGTGCCAATAATTCTTTTGTGTTTGATTCCAAATTTAAAATACTTGGCTCCTGTTTCCATGGTGGCAAATGTATTAATGGGAATCAGTTTGGGAATTACTTTTTACTATTTGGTGATAAATCTTCATCCTTTGAGTGAAATTCCTAAGATGGCCCCAGTCGAAAATTTTCCGATTTTTTTCAGTATCACTATTTTTGCTATGGAAGCTATTGGTAATTATATAAATAAATCTGAAATACTAAAATGTTTTAAATGACAATATCATTATATATTTAATTCTAATTTCTTTTTAAGGTGTGATGATGCCTCTCGAAAACAGCATGAAAACTCCACAAAACTTTGTTGGAATTTTCGGGGTTCTTAACAAAGGAATGGCTGGAGTTACCATAATTTATATTCTCCTCGGATTTTTGGGATATTGTGCCTATCCTGATAACACAGCTGATTCGATTACTTTGAACCTTCCAATCAATGAAATGTAAGACATTTTATCTGTCTAAATTTGTTAGTAACTTTTTAAATAAATTAGCAGGCAACTACCTAATTTTCATTTTTTTTAAAACTATATTAGTAGTAGAAAATATTGTTTCTTACTAAACGGTTCATTTTAATTCCCTACCAATTTTTTATTTTTCAGCCCTGCTCAAATTGTGAAAGTATTCATTGGTCTCGCTGTCTTTTGCACTTTTAGTCTTCAGTTTTACGTCTGTATCGAGATTGGATGGAATGCTATTAAAGATCGATTTGAAAAAAAACCAGTCCTTGCAAATTATATAATGAGAACCGTTCTTGCAACGGGCGCAGGTAAATTTTGAGCCGCTGATTACAAAATATTGATTGAACTACGAAATTCTTGGAAAAAAAAAAAATCTAACGATAAAATTTGGACAACACTCTTAAATGTCTTCATTCAAATTAAAAAAGCCAAAAGATAAAGAAAAAAAGACAACTTTTAAATCCCCTTCCCTCTTTTTTTCTCTCATCTTTATTTTTTTTTAATCACAATCTATATTGGTTTTTTAATTTACAAGAATTTCGTAGGTAAATTTGAATTTGTTCTGAATTTAATATATTAACAAAAAATTGATTCATCTTATTATTTTCGATTTTCAATTAATTTAAATGTTTACTCTTATTTAAAACTTAAAATTTTCTATCTAAACTTTTAGTTCTGCTGGCAGTTGCTGTCCCAACTATTGGACCATTTATAGGACTTATAGGAGCATTTTGTTTCTCCATCCTCGGACTTTTGGTTCCAGTTATCATCGAAACGATTACTTTTTGGGATATTGGTTACGGACCAGGAAACTGGATGGTTTTGAAGAATGTTGTAATTTGCATAGTAGGCTTTATTGCTTTAGTGATCGGATCTAAAAGTGCTATAGCAGATATCCTGGCCATATATTCCGGAGGAAATGCAATAGTTGACGAAACAACAATGGAATCTATTTTCAATAAAACGACTGAAGGTCTATTTGAAACTATAAGTGCCTAAGTAGTATTCAAGGATGTACACTAGTTATATTAAGTTAAAAAATGAGCATTGTTAATTGTCAATAATTTTATAAGAGAACTAAAGGCGAACTTTAGAAAAAAATATTTCAGGTTAAAATTGTTTATTTAACAATAGTTATTTAGAATGTTATGGTTCTGGTTTCTCTTTAGGTAAAATTCGCAATTATTATTTAATTCTAATACTGTATGGCTCATTTTATTCCTTGAAGAATTCTCTACAAATATCTTTATTACATTTTTATTTTTAAAAATGTATAAAAACATTTTGTTTATAAAATTAATAATTGTATAATTCCTAAATAAAATTTTAAAAGTAAAAATGTACTAAAGAGATTTATGGACAATCCTACAGAGAAAAACATAACATAAAAAAATTTCTAAGGTTCACTTTCAGTTCTCTTCGAAAAATATTTACAACTAACAATGGGAACATTTTTCTCGGATTTATAAATCATTTTTAACAATGCTCATTTTTTAACTTTAGAATGCAGCTAGAATTGAAAATTATGACATACGTACTGCGATTTCATACCTTTGTAAATCTGCAAGTCCGGATTATTGAGACATAAAAGATCAACGTTGGGAAAAATAGACCCGAGAATCGAATTGATCAGTATTCAAATTTACTTATCCCAAGAAGAAACTATTAGCAAATAATGACGATGTAAAGATTCAGATTTAAACATATTACTTCATATTTTTAAATCTATCTTTACTAGAGAATAAAATTATTGTAAGTTTTGTAAAAATATTTCTCCAATTAAGTCTACTTTAAGATTTTTGGAGAGCCGTATATTGTAAAAAATCTGAGAATCTTCCTGACTGAATGATTAATTGAACGTGTAGTTACTGATTTAAATTAATGCATATAGATAGGTCGAAATAAAACGAATTTGTATATGAACTTCTATTAGATTCAATTGCAAAAGTTACATTAATATCACAAAGCGTTTACAATTAATTATAGATCTTGAACAAGAGCACAAAATTGAATCAATGCTTCTTGGTTACAAACCATAGTTATTGAACCGTAGACGTGAATCTTGTACTTCAAAAATGTGTCTATAAATAAGGTTGAAAGTGAAAGAATTCTTCTCTGGACAGAAAGAGTTGAATTATTTTTCCAGTGGAGCGTAATTGAGAAGTTTTTCAATCAAATCCACGTGACCCAGCAACATTCTACGGCAGCAATATCTTTTCAGGCCGAGTGAATCGAGCGCATCTCTGTAAGGAAAAATATATTCATTTTTTAATTAAAGAGGAAAAATCGCCCTTCTTTTCAATTTAAAAACCCAATAATAATGAGCTTAATAACAGACGTAACAAATTTTAACAAACAACTAAATACTAGAACTAAATACCTACACAAGTAGTTCTGAAATAGTTTTCAAAAATACAACTTTCTAATTTTGGAATTATTAAATTTTTAAACTCTTCTAAAGACAAGTGTTTTTGAATTTGTGTTATACACAATTTGTATCAAACTTAGGGTTCTTAAATCTAAAAGCTCCTAAACTTAGGAACTTTTAAAGTTGGCTGGTGCTATACCTATGCTAACGTGAACTAATCTCCCAAAACTAAACCTAAGCGAAGTGGAAATGTTAATTCAGTTAATAAAATTAATATTTAAATTAACAAAATTAAATTTATGGTGACAGAAAATAACAGCAATTGAAAAAATTTGAATTTAGAATTTAAGCATTCAACACTTTGTTGTTTCAAATCTAAATTTTTTTAAAGTATGCAATTTTAAATTCCATTTTGCTAAAAATTTCATACTTTTGGAAAAAAAAACAAATTAAAACGCTTCAAAATTCGAAACTATTAGAGTGAACTGTTAAAAATTGTGAGAAAACTTTAAATTTCGGAAGTGTAAAAATTGCAAGCCTTTTAAAACCCATAAGCTTCAAATTTTGAATCTTAAATTGAAAAAAAAAATTTGCTTCGCTTCAAATTTTCGGAATGATCAAGATAACGATTTAATTACGCACTTTTGAATGTTCATAAACAATGTTAGGAAATTCGAACTTTTCTGCTCGTCAAATTCTTAATAAAAAGATAAATGGAATCCATGCTTTTTTAAACGAAACATGCAATAGTTGATACTTTAACAACAACAAAACAAATTTTCAACAATATAGTTGAATTTTCAGACAAAAAATACGAATATTGTCAACCGAAAAGGATGATTTTTGTTTAATTGTTGAATTTTCAAGAAAATGATTAAATTTTTTACTAAAATGATGAATTTACAATTTTGTACACAAAAAAAAAACAATTCGCAACAAAACATATGAATTTTTGACCAAAATTTATGAACTTTTAACTAAAAAAAAAATTTCAACCAAAAATGAAATAAGTTTAATTTGAAGTTAAAAAATGTATTCTCAACCAAAGAAAAAAAAACGAATTTCAATCAAAGAGATGAATTTCCAACTAAAATGATGAATCTTTTACCAAAAAATGATTTATTAACAAAGCAACGACTTTCAACTGAGTAGTTAAATTTTCAACCAAAAAATATTTTCATTTTAAATAAACACAGTTGAATCCCTAACCAAAACAAATTAATTTTCAACCAAACAGTTGCATTTTTCACCAAAAAAGGTGAAATTTCTACTCAAATAAATTAATTTAAAAAAAAGTGTTGAATTTTCAATCAAGAAAGATTTCTCGTTCAAGATAGAAAAAAATAGTTAAATTTTCTACAAAACAGTTGACTTTTCAACCCGAAAATGTGAATTCACAACAAAAAAGTTAATTTTCAACCATATAGTTGAATTTTCACGAAAAGAAGACCAATATTGTCAAGCGAAAGGATGATTTTTAAACAAAACTGATGAATTTTCAACAAAATAATTAAATTTGTGCCCAAAATGATGACTTTTAAACCAAGAAGAATAATTTTCTACCAAAAAGACGAATTTGCAACATAAAACATGAATTTTCAACCAAATAGTTGGACTTTCAACCAAAAAAAGATAAATTCTCAACGAAAAATGTCATAGATAGTTGATATTTCAACTAAAAAATATTTTTATTTTAAATAAAAAACAGTTGAATCCCCAACCAAACAGTTTCATTTTTCCCCAAAAAGGATGGAATTTCTATCCAAAGAGACAAAATGAAAAAAAGTGTTAAATTTTCAATAAAAGAAAAGATGTCATTCAAGAAAGAAAAAAATGGTTAAATTTTCTACAAAACAGACTTTTCAACCCGAAAATATTAATGCTCAACGAAAAAGTTAATTTTCATCCAAATAGTTAAATTTACAACACAAAAAACGTATTTTTAACAAAACAGTTGAATTTAAAACAACAGAATTATAACTTGGTATTGATAAATATTATATTATTATTATTTATATCCTAAAAGTCCCGTAACCTCTATTTTTGAAGGATAAGCAATGTGAATGTATTTAGTTTTCTGAAAACTTAAAAACTAAAAAAAAACCTTGAAAAATAAACTACAATCAAAACGAAAGTATAGTTTTGACAACACTAGAATTGCCACCACTACACTTCGTAAATTTTTCAACTTCGCGTACGTATAGTTTTACGAAGCCGCTTCACGTTTGCCTATGGGTTTAGCCACTGCGTTTGAACTCTAAAATTATGAATGAACACCTTTCAAATTTAATATACAGTTTGTTTTTGGCCTCTAAACTAAACTAAACAAACCTGTATGTACCAAGAAGGGGCATTTTCCACTTTATAATTAATTTACTTTAAAGTAAAATATCTAATTCGAGATACATGTTATTTATTATTACTGACTTTATTGCTTATTTTCCCATGGATTAAATACCATTTTTCTCATTTTTTAGGAAATATTATTCCAAAAAGGTTGAGGTTATGTTTTGGAAAATACTCACCCTTCCGTGTATTCTGCTTGCAGCAGACCAAGGTAAGCCTCCCACTTGTTCCCTAATACTTTGCCGCATGTAAAACAACGCACAGGAATAATCATTGTGATAATAAAGGTAAAACACGCGCAAAATTTCACTTTTTTTTGCAGAACGAACTTTTTCACAACACGTGAAAGTGTGTAAACGTCAGCGAGTACACTGCGCGTATCTTTCTGCGCATATTTTTACGCTTGCGCAAGTTAGTCAAAACTGATTTTGCATTAAAAATAGGATATTGTAGTTATTATTAAATTTGCGTTATATAATTTATAACAGCGATATTAAATTCTGTACCACAAAATAGAGATTCGATTCCACATACAAAAATGTGGTTTTTTCTAATCATTGCTGACTTGTAAAATTTGAAAGAAGGCGGAAAATTACTATCCAATAAGAACACGTCTCTCTACGCATACTCTAACGACAACAATGAAATTTCGATATTTTGAAGATGTGCTTTCGCGAAAGATTATAAATTATAATATCTTTCTGGTCCAATCTTTTAAATAAACAGACTCTGTCCGCTATACACTATCAAATGAAAGTAGTTATATTTGAGACATAAAGCTCTTCGAACCTATTTCATCAAAATTGAACAAGCACAGGAAACAGGTGTTTTTATAACCTAGAAAAATAGAAAATAGCCTTCTTTTGAATCGGAGAGATCAATTTTCTTTCATATTGAACAATAATATTTCTGTAAAAGTGTGAAATAAATTGGTCCGTTCGGAAAAGCAGATAGCTGCGAACTGCCATTGAAGAAAGAGAGTGTAGTTGTCAGGTGGTGAGTGAGTGAGTGAGAAGGAAAGAAAAGTCAAAAAGAGGGAGAAAAATAATCGAATGGAACCCCAAGCTCAAGGGAGAACCGTAAACACGGAAAATCGAATTGGCTGAGCTTTCTCCTTTGTCTGCGGAAATAGGAAAATGTTAAAATACGGTTAGGTAAGAGTTTGTTAATTGTTCCTAAGAAACAATTTTATTCGGGAGTGCTCGTGATAATCCGGAGACCTGGGTAATCGGAATTTTGGCGCCTCGCGCTAACGCGGAGTGCGGACATCACTGACAGGCCGTTTGGGTTATGTTGAAACCGCGAAGCTCAGCGAAGCTTCCAACCCTTCCAACGTATTTTTCTGGGGTTTCAGTGATTTTAAAATATCCCTAATTTTCTTTCGCGACCTCGGATTTTTGGGAATTTTCTCCGTCCTATGAAGCGGTTTTCGCGAACCTGGTGACGTTCTTAGCGTCAAGGTTATAGCCACGAAGTATTCAGAAGTATTGTTGCCTACGCGACTTTTATCAGTATTGTCAAAATCAGCTGCCATTTCTATATACACATGCAACTGCTGTTCCCGTCTGTTTCAGCCTTCGCTTCTACGTGTCGACTTTTTGCCTCTTTTTCTCCCGAATATTAAGTCAAACCTGTAGTGGAATTAATTACTTTCCACGAATTTTGTCCATTTCCTAACGGTCCGATGGTCGGTTTCTTTTATTTTCGACTCTTGTAGCATCGTTGTTTTCATTTTCAGTCGCGATTTGTTTGTCTGTCGCGACGACAATCAAGGTCTTTTAATTCCTTCATTGTTTTCTTTTCTGCAATACGTGAATACAAACTGTTGATTTTTGTTCGTCAATATTATAGCGATATTATGGCAAAAAGTGACTGTAATTCAAATTCGGTTTTTTTAATTCAGTCATTGTTGTAAAGTGAATAGAAATAATTTTAAGATTTTTAGTTAGAGTTTTTAAAATTTGAAAAGTGATTTAGCTTCTTTGGGATATCGAGAGTGAAATACAGACAATGATGTTGAAACTGGTTACTATGCGGTACTTTTTCAACAATTGTGATTAAGGCAGCCACAGGAAAAACTCGGGTAAGATTGATTTATTTGTATTATTTTTATTTTGCAAATAATCTTTCTGATTATGAAAAGGGAAATAATCAGGAATGTATTTCATTAATATTGAATGGCTATGATTATTGTGAAGTGGGTTTCTAATAACCACAATAATTTGCATTTTGAAATCGAAAGTGGATATTGATAGAAAGTTCTCCTATCGATTTTTTGCCCCCTTGCCAAAATAGGTCAGTTTTAAAATTGGTTCATAGAAATGATATAATTTACTTAGGAGTCATCCATAAACTCTACTAATGTTGAGCCCCCCCCCCCTGAAAGTAACGAAATACACAGATTTCACGTTTATTTAGCGTTTTCGCTTTTCTAACGAGTTGTTGAATTTTCAATTAAAAAAAACAATTTTTTAACCAAAAATGGAATAGTTACAATTTCAGTTTAAAATATTTTTAAATTTCAACAAAAAATTATGATTATTCAAAAAAAAATTTGCTCGAAAAGAGGATAAGGTGAATTTTCACAGAAGAAAATAATTTTGCAACCAAAAATAAAACAGAAGATTAATTTTATTCTCAACAAGACGTATTTTCAACAAAATACATTAATTTTATACAAAACATTTGTATTTTCCACCCACCAGCAAATAGTTAAATTTTCTACCAAAACAGTTGAATTTTTAGCCAAATAGATGAATTAAAAAAAAATAATTTTCAACCAAAAAAATAAATGTTCGACCAGTCAAATTGAACCAAAGAAAACGAATTTTTAACAAAATAATTGAATCCACATCCAATAAGATGAATTTTCACAAAAGAAAATTAATTTTCTACCCAAAAAGACGAATTTTCAACAAAATAGATGAATTTCCACAAAACGCTTGAATTTTTTAACCGGCACTATACATTTTTAACAAAAAAGTTAATTTTATATCATGTAGTTAATTTTTTAAATCAATTAAAAATATCAATTTTCAGCCAATAATGGAATAGTTATATTTTCAGTTTTAAAAAAATGGTTACTTTTCCCACTCTGTAGATGAATTTTTAACTAAAATGATGAATCTTCACCAAATAAATTTTTTTTTCAACAAAATACTTCGACTTTCAACCGGGTAGTTGAATTTTCATAGAAAAAGATGAATTCTCAACAGAATACATGAATTTTCAACTAAAAAATATAAGTAGTAACTAAATAGTTGAATTTTTAACTAAAAAGGTACATTTTAAAGTACAAATGTAATAGTTACATTTTCAGTTAAAAAAAGTTCATTTTCAACAAAAAAAGAAACAAATTTTTAACGAAATAGTTCAATTTTCCACCAAAGAGATGAATCTTGAGCCAAAAAGATAATTTTTTATGAAAGTAGTACAACTTCCAACCTAGTTTTTGAATTTTTGACCAAAAATACATTTTTAAAGACTTTGGAGAAATTGTTAATTTTACAATTAAGATAATTGCAAAAATATCGATGAATTTACTGGTTATTTTTTTATTTTTGCATTTAGTCATTCTGCAGTTCTGAAAAGAATCGTATTAATTTCTTAATGATCTTTAAAATTTGAGAATGAAGAATCTTATTAGATTTTTACTTTGGGACCGTGCATAAATTACGTAAAGTTTTCTAAAATATCGAAAAACGTACCTCCTTTGTTAGAGTCCGTAAATTTTGACCCCCCTCCCCCCCATATCTTACGTCAATTATGTCGACTACATTTTTTCGTGAATTTATTTAGGGGTCATTCAAAAATAAAATAAAAAATGTAATAGTTGATATTTAAAAAAAATGACTAATTTTTGACTAAATAGGTGAATCCTCAACAAAAACAGAATTATTTTATATTAAAAAATTGCATTTTTAACAAAAAGTATATAATTTCTGCTAAAAGATACGAATTTTCAAATCAACATGACGAATTTCCAACAAGAGTTGAAATTTTAACCAACAAAGATTTTTCAGACAATAAAAACATTTTATCCAATAAAAAATGTAATCCAAAGTGTTGAATTTCCAAGCCAAAAAGATAAGCTTTTTAAAAAATAGTTAAATTTTCAACCAAGAAAATTAATTTTCTATTTAAAAATATGGATTTTCGACAAATTACATAAATCTTCAACCAATGAATTAATTTGTAACCCAAAAAGATGTATTTTCAACGAAAAATATAATATAGTTGTTATTCTTCTCTTAAAAAATTGATGTGTCATGAAAATGTCGAAAGCATTGTTGTTGCTTTTCCACAATGCCGATTGGGTAATTTGAAAAACTCGAAAAAAAGAATGTTGCAGTTATAAAATAATAAAACTAATAACAATTTAAGATTTAATAATGTAAAATTTTATTATTCAATCAAAGCCAGGCATATTAATCAATAAAACGTGTATTTTTACAAGTAAAAAATTACCATGTTTCAATATTATCAAATTTTTTAAAGAAGTAGCAAAATTTAACCGTTTGTGGTAAATTTCAGTTTTCCAAAAAAATTCTTTAAATGTATATAATGCAATGAAAATATATAAAAATGGTTATTTTCCATTTATTGCCAAAACACCATTTTAAATGTTATTATACAATAAAGTTACTTGGGTCCATGTAAATTATAAATTGAAATACTGTCGGATGCATCTGTCTTGATTAAATAAAAAGTTACATTATAGATATTGAATTTTTCTCAGTTTCATCATGCACGTACATGTTACATTTTTCTTACTCTTGAATTTTAAAAATAAAATTTTGATATAAAAAAAAAATTAATATATTTATGTGACAAATGTATTCAGAAAACGTGGCAATGGAATCTTATAGAAAATTCGAATTAAATTCAAATAGTTAAATTTAATTCTGTCTTGATGAATATTTTATCCGGAAATGCGTTTAAAATGTATTTTTTATGTTTTTTAAATATTAAAAATATATTAAAAGTATGGTGTCGGATTATTAGACACGCGGGGAGTCATAAATGGTGTCATTCTTATTGAATTTACTGGAATTATCTAGATATAATTGACTATTTGGGAGTGATAACGTTGGATCAACAAACATATATTTTGCTGGAATCTTTATTCAAACTGTCAGTAGATGATGAAATAGTTTGTTATATAATCTATAACAAAATTTTAGAAAATTTACCCAGTTTTTTAAAGAGAAAGGAAAATTAGTGCGCTCGTAGCGCGCACAATGTTCTAGGTTTAACAAAGAAAATTTTATTGAAAAATCAAAAACAGTTGAATTTAACCAAAAAAGAAGAATGTTCAACCAAAGCCTTGAATCCTTAACTAAAAAAGATTAATTTTCAACCAAAAAGTTGCATTGTTAACTAAGAAAATGGTTTTTCTACCAAGATAATACATACATTTTCAACCAAAATGATCAATTTTCTACCATAACATTAGAATTATTTAGGGAGTCATCGTGGCTCAGATGGTGTAGTGATTGTCCTATGTTTCAATACTGCAGCCTTGGCAGCCACGCTGGCGCGGGTTCGATTCCCAAAGCAGGAAGCGAGGCTGGACGTGCTTTCTGAAAGCTTCGCTTCTGTCCCTTGGTAAAATACCCTACAGATACCCTACAGTTTATAATTAACCCTACAGTACAGTCGCTAATGACCCTGGCAGTCGATGCGACTATAAACATTCAACTAATAAAAAAAAAATTAGAATTATTAACGAAATACATGAATTTCCTACTAAAAATGTCAAATATTCTGCCGAAGGTAAAATAGTTAAATAGTTCCACTAAAATATTGAAGTACTAGGATAAAAAAAATGTTAATGTTTTAATTTAAATGAAAGAATTCTCGAATTATAAAATATAGATTTTTATTCATATACTAATTTCGCACTGTTAACAAGTCGCACAAATTAATCAATTAATTTTCAGATAATAGGTTTTTAATTTTTTTGTGTGTATTTGACAATATTTTCCATTTAAGAAAAAGTAAATATAAAATGCTATATAGTATTTTTTAAAGAATGTTTACTATTATAAATTTGTGAAATATTGTTAAATGAAAAAATGAAGTCCTTTTTAGACTTGTATTCAAATATACCTAATATTAAATTCAATACCAATATTATTTAACTCTTATAATAATTCATAAAAATCTGGAAATATTTTTCAGAGGTGGACACTCCGAAATTATCCGAGGCGATATTTTGGGACTTTATCTTAACCCTTTTAATTTTCTGATTGTGAATAATCGAAGAATTAGAAGTGTGAAAGGTGTGCGAAAACGAGGAGGAAAAGTGTGGAGGGTCACTGTAAAAATTAAGCTCGGTGGCAGTAAATGCGGAGACTGAGGGAAAAATGGACCCGTCAATGTTCGCTACCTACAACTCTCAAACGAATGGAGTTCCACTGGAGTCCAAACTTGCTACCTACATGGTACCCAGTATTAAATTTAATCTATGTTTTGTTGTTTTGTTTAAAAGAATTAAAACTATTACGAATCAATAAGGTACAAATACAAGTTTTATTACTCAAATAACAAACCAGTCTAACTTACTAACAAATGAAAATTATACTAATTTTACCAAATATTTTTAGAATCGCCAGAGTCCTGGAGTGACCTTGACTACTTCGGCGATGACCAAGCAGCTATCCAATCTTTCCCTTGATGCACAGAAGAAGTCACCCGCTACGACGGAATTTGTCCCCGGAAGGGGCCTTGCCAGCAGCAACAGCAGCTCGCCGAATCTCTTCAATAATTCTTACCACTCCCAGGAAAATGTTGGAGGCACTACGTATTTTTATCTGGGGAATATATCCGATCCACTGGCTGCTGAAGATGGTTCCGAAATTGTAAGTGCAGGCTTTGAACGAAAAGAAATAGACAAGAACTCTAAAATGCATATAAGACTGCGAAGAAGGTTTTATTTTGATAATTTTATCCTTCTAGATTGGAACCATTGGAGCTGGCCAAGCTGGCTATATCTACCCAGGAACCCCGTCTCACCTTCAGCCTGTGAAACCGACGAAAACTCCATCGTCTAACTCCTCCTCTGCCCCCTCAACTCCACCTCCTCAATCCAATCCCAGTTACTTTGTTAGTGAGAGCCTTCGAGTGGATATACTTCACAAAAATGCATTGACCTTGGAGCAGCCAGACGTAGTTCGGTACCCTGATTTGCCGAACGAGGTCGACAGCTACCACGAATTGTGTCCCTTGGAAACAATTCATAAACCTGCCTCTACAGTACTTGGCTACCAAACTTCCACCTACAAAGCTACCAGCATCAAGACTGGAACTCGATACTGCTTGCGTCGAGTACATGGTAATAATTCAAAGGAATAAAGGTCAGAATTCCAGTTCAGGGCAAATTTAAACAGAGCATGCTAAATACTTGATCATTTTTCATTCGATTGTACTGAAATGAATGTTAGAAGTGTTTTCATATTTTATTACTTTCAGTTTGTTCAGTCACGAAACGAACAATTAAAATGTTTATTGTTGATAATTACGATAATATAAGTAATGCTGTTTGCAATTTTTCTTTCTCATTTGAAATATTTAAAGTCTTTAAAATCTTGAAATCCGGTTTACACTCAAACTCGTAAATTAGTATTTATCTGAAATTGTAACAGGGGATTTAAAAAAATAATTTGTTCAGGAAATTATCCAAAAGAATTATAGTTATGGGTTATATCTGTATTTAAAAAAGAATTCCAGTGAAGTATAATTCTTATTTGGAACAGTGAATTTTTAAGAAAAATGATTATTTTGAGTTGGAACAGGAAATTTTCCGAAGCAATCATATGTAATTATGAATTGGATCAGAGAATTAAAAAATATTGTAATTCAGATCTGGAACAAGGAATTTTCCAAAAGAATTTCAATTTTCACTTAGGACATGGTAATTTAAAAAAGAAGTATAATTACCAGACCGGAAAATGAAACATTTGCTGGGAGAAAACCGGGAAATGATCGAGAATTAAAAATCATCCGTCCGATAGACACTGTTTTCTAATAATAATTGAATTTCAGATTTCAGATTGGGCAATACAAAATGTATGGTACTTGTGGATATGTGGAAAAGACTGGCGCATACCAATTTGGTACAGTTACGAGAGGTCTTCACCACAAAGGCCTTTGGTGATCATTGTCAGTATCTGACTATAAGTGTAAAGATAGTTTTCTTCAATTTATTAAAGAAATTAAATTAGTCATATTACTATTGCAGCCATGGTGTTTGTTTATGACTACCATCCGGGTTCGGAAACTTTACTGACGAAACACTTCTCCTCCACTGAGTTGAATGGATACACGGACCCATTTTCTTCTGACCCAAACAGTCCTAGGTCCTTCAGTCACTCAAAAAACGTGAGACAGCAGCATAACAGCATGCTTCCGGAAAGCGTTATCTGGAGTTACATCATTCAACTTACGGCCGCACTTCGCGTTATTCACGCAGCAGGTAAGGGGTCATACTTAAATGACGCCCTCTCCAAAACTTCCCCTCCCCTTTTAACGAACCGTAACAAAATATTCACCCCCCCCCCCACCTTACTGTACGTAATTTATGGTTTCCAGAAATAATAAGATATAATAAGACTTAAAACTAATCCAATTTTTTTCTATTTAAGATAATACATGCTTTGTAGGGTGAAAACCTCCATTTTCAAAATTCCTGATTTTTCCCTGACCAACTTTTCATTTTCTCTGATCATTAGCATTCAAATATCAGCATTTTAATCTTGTAATCTTTGCAAAATAGGATCTTTTATAAATGGAATTTAAAAAACTTTCAGATACAAATTTAAAATTTTCAAATTAATTTTTTTCAAACAAGAAAAAGGACTTTTCTACCGTAAAAGATGAATTTTTAACGAAAAACTTCAATTTTCAACAAAATAATTGAATTTTCAACCTAAAAAGATGAATTCTCAGCAAAAAAGTGTAATAGTTGACATTTCAACCAAAAAAGATGAAATTATATTTAAAAAATGAATGTTAAAATAAACAAAAAAACTGTTTTTTAACAAATAAAGATTGTACAGTCATGAAACAAAGTCACCTAAATTGTTGAACCTGCAAGCCAAAAGGTGAATTTTTTGTACAAAAATTGAATTTTCAACCAGAAAATATGATTTTTCAGCAAAAAAATTAAATTTTCAGCCAAAGAGATAAACCTTCATTCAAAAAAACACAACGAAGTAGTTCAACTTTTACCCACGTAGTTTAATTTTCAATTAAAGAAGATCAGTTTTCAAACAAAATAGTTGAATCCTCAAGCAAAGAAGATTAATTTTCAATTAAACAGTTGCGTTTTCATCCAAGAAAGATGAAATTTCTTCTAAAACAGGTGATATTTAAAAAGAACAGTTAATAAAAAAATAGTTTAATTTTCACCCGAAAAAGATTTCAGTTGACCTTTCAAAACAAAAATATGAATTTTGAAGAAAAAGTAAATGTTCTACGAAAATAGTTCAATTTTCAACCCAAAAAACTGAATTTTCAAAAAAAACACAGTTGAGATTTTAAACAAAAACGACGACTTTAACAAAATTGTTGAATTTTTACACAAATTCTACAATTTAGAACTAAAATAGATGAATTTTTAAATTAAAAAGACAAATTTTCAAAAAAATAGTTGCATTTTCATCCAAAAAAGATTTCAGTTGACTTTTAAACACCAAAATATTTATTTTAATCAAAAAGTAAATTCTCTACGAAAATAGTTGAATTTTCAACCCAAAAGAAAATAAAATTTCTACCAAACAGTTGAATTTGCAACCAAAAAGTATGACTTTTTAACAAAATTATTGAATTTTTAAACAAATAATCAAATTTGTAACTAAAAAGATAATCTTCAAGAGGAAGCAACTGCAAAAAACAAGAAATATAAATACGAGGCACATAAATTAATAACAACAATATTATTTTCGGGTTACCGCAAAACCTCATTTTTACAATTCTCTATATTTTCCCTGACTATTAATAAAATCAATAATAAAACAGTTTTAAATTATAATTGAAAAACTTCAAATTTATGCTGCTTGACAGTTATTTAAAGTTATAGAAATTCGTTGACTTTTGCAAGATTTTTTTTTAAATCCATGACTTTTCCCTGAAGAATGAAATTCCCTGACTTTGTAAAGTTATTCGTTTCATTTGCGAATTTCCAAAAATTACGTACATGAATTAAGGACCCCCCCCCCCCCTCTGTAACAAATCGTAACAAAATCTGTCGACCACTCGCCCTCCACTCTTGAGCTGTTAAGTAATTTAAGTACGGTCCCTGAGTCAGTGTTTCTATTATGCTTCAAAATTTTTGAATCCAGCAGGGTATCTAGCGACCTCTAAAACCTGGAATTCTCCTTGAATTTTTTCGTATCTTGAAAACCTGGAAATCTCGTTGAATTTTCCATGAAAACTTTGAATTTTAATTTTTTTGACTCTTTCCTTATAAAAAATTCATTTTATTGAATTGCGAAGAGCAATTAAAATCTTGTAGTTTATTATAAAAGAAGCATGTCGCTCAGAAGAAGAAATCTTGCCGTTGAAAAGTTAAACAAAATTAGGATATAATTCATCTTTTGTTGATTATAGAATATATAAAAAGATCTCGAGACACTTTTTGTAGGACTGTTCTCATTATTTTATATATTGCAATAAACAGACTTTAATATTGTGTATAATTTTATCAGGTTTCAATTTTTTCCCCGCTTAACTAGAAAATTTTATTTTGAGGTTGGATATCAGTTGGGGTCGAATGATAATTTGTAAAATATCATCGAATTTTAAAGTAACCTTTAAAGTAGCGTTTTTAGTATTTCTAAAAAGTTATTTATTTCTTAACAATTTATGTTACTCAAGTATTTAATAAAATACAATAGCACTGTTAATTATTTGTGGTTACTTTTAAAATACTTCAATATCATTCAAACGTTGAACCTTATTTTCTCAGTTCGACCATCAGTGGACATGGCATATTCTAGCACTCATGTGACGACTTTGTTTGGCAAAAAAATTAAGAATTTGTTTATTTATGGTTCTGCATTCATTTAAAATTGTTGTCAAATAAAAAAATTAAAATGTTCATTTTTCTACACATATAGCAAATGATTATTTCATTATTTGTTGTAAAAAAAAGTCGTCCCAGAAAAACTTGATTTCTTGTCCTGGAAAACTGGAAAAGACCTTGAATTGTAAAAAATATTGCACGAAGGTAAATTATTTAACATTCTTTAGGAATAAATTCAAATTAAATGTGCAGGTCTCGCATATAGATGCCTGGATCCCACCAAAGTTTTACTTACCTCCCGAACTCGTCTCCGACTGAGTTGTGTGGCAGTCCCAGATGTGGTGACGTTGGACGGAAACGCAACGAATCCCTTGAGTGTCATCCCACATTTTCAACAAGAAGACCTAATATCCCTGGGGAAGTTGGTGCTGGCACTGGCATGTCGCAGTCTTCTTGCCGTCCATCGAGATAACATGCAAGCGTCTCTGGAACTCGTTGCACGTTCCTACTCCACCGATCTTCGAAACCTCATTATGTTTGTATCTTCTTTCTTTCTTTCTTTCTTTATAAATCTCTTCAATTTTCCTGAATACACTTCTGACTGAAAGTTTGGTTACATTGATATGTTTCATAATTTTCAAATGGGTGCCATATCTTTAATACAATTTCTAAACTTAAAAAATTATATTGTACTTAAACGTACACAAATTTAATTTACGTTGAACGGTCCCTATTTGAATGGGTTTCTATTATTCTGGAAGACCTGGAAAAGTCATTGGAATTTTGAAAAATTACTTTACGACGAATTTTAAATTCTCAAATTGATAGGAAAGAATTTTTTTTACTTACAAAAATTATGTGATTTTAATAATGGAATTCAAACATTTTTATAATAATATTAATGAGAATTGTTCAGAATTTAATAATCATTAAACAGTCTTCTACATTTGCATTGATTATTAATTGTACAAAAACATGTTGGTAAGTTAGTCTACGGCCGGTAGAATCTGATGAAATTGAATACAATTGGCTGGATTTTTCCAAAAGTAGACCTGTACAACCTAGAAAAGTCATGGAATTTTAAAACCAGCCTTCTGTAGCAAACCTGATTGTACCTGAAATTTCTCAATGTAACTTCAAAGATTGCGTGATATTAATGTTTATACTGTGAAATCAAATCTTTTTTACTTCGGCGTTTCCATGTCAATTTCCAGGGTTTTTCTGATTCTTCAACTCCCGTTCGAACTTTTCAATTTTCATACAGAAGCCGAGCAAAAAGTTATAATTAAATATGATTCTTTCAAAATCGATAAATTTCTAATTATAGGGTTCGAAATTCAGTAATTTGAATATTTGCGGGCTTAAAATTTTAAAAATGTTTGAGACCTTCAAAACAAACAATACCATGCTTGAGAAATTTAAACATAATATTATAAAATGCTAAATTTTGAGTACTAAAAATTTTTTAAATGGGAGCAAGGTTGAAAAATTAGAAAATTAAGCGTTCGAAATTTTCTAGGGAGTCTTTCAGTTTGAGGCATTTAAAATCGAGACCATTTAAAGTTGAGTGGTAAAATGGCAAATTGACATTTTTGAAATGATAAGATTCCCAATTGCAGCTTTAGAATGAATTCTTTTAGATGGAAAACTCATACAAAATGTAACAAATTCAATTAGTTCTAAATTTTCGAATTTTAAACTTTACCAATTTAATTATTGGAAATTAAAGCATTCAATATTCAACAAATGAAAATATAATCAATTAAAAGATATACAAAAATTAATAGATTTGAAAATCTTAAATATGTACAAATTGAAAAATTCACAATTTAATGATTTTATTTTACATATTTAACACTTTAAAATTGAAATTCTCTAAAAATCAAGGGATCTTTTATTTGGAAGTTTTAACTTTTTTCTCAATTTTTGTCTGTAATCTGCAAAAGATTCTAATATAAAGAATTACAAATTTAATCATTCAGAATTGCTTTCAAATTTTAATGATTTCAATTTGATGACTTTTAGATTTTTATATTATTTTTATTCAATTGTCTCGATTTAAACTATTTTAAGTGTAGTTTTTCTTTAAGTTAACATATTAAAAAATTTGTTTGCCTTTGAAATTTTAATATTTTTTGCTTAAACTTCCAATTTTGGCGTTTGTAATTCAACGATTTGAAATTTTACATTATAAAATATTTTTAAATTGATTGGAAAGTTTGAAAAATAATATGCTTGAGGCATTACAAATTACATGCTTTAAATTGTACAATTGCATATTGGAAGAAAGTTGGCAAAATTTTAAGATTAAGTATTTAATGTTAAAATCATTTAAGATACTTTTTTAATGTTAGTGTTGTCGACCTAATAAAAATATAAAAATTATTCGATGCTATTTTTTGTAGATCTAGATTCTAGTGGTCAAATTTTTTAGAAAAAAATTCTGGCAGAGGTAGATTTTTTCTCGTTTTTCTAAAAAAATTTACCAGTAGATCAACAAAAATAATATTGAATAATTTAAAAATCAAATAAAATATAACAGTTTTAAATTCAAACATTAACAATGATAAAAGTCTAAATTGAAGTTTTTAATGCTAAACAATTTCGAATTCATTGAAGCATTCGAAATTGAATAATTTCAGATTTAATTCTTTAAAATTAAATTGTTTATTATTTAAAATTTTGAAATTTAAACAATTAAAAAAATACCTGCATCCCAAGATTCGAATAGAAAGTGTTTAAAAAAATGTAATGTTGGAAACATTTTATCTCGAATATTTTCAAAAATAAACGCATCATATTTGAAAATTTCGAGGTTGAAATTAGATTTTTAAAAAACTTTAAAAATGTAAATTCTTTAAAATTAAAAATCTTGAAAATGTAACTAATTTCAAATTAAAAGATTGAAAACAGTTTATGTAATTTAAAATTATAAAGGTTAAAAAAATGAAGCCAAAGGGGTCGGCAAGCGCCCTGAAGTAAGGGTTTCGCAGACTACAGGATCCGAGAGTCATTCCAAACCATAGCGATTTTTACTGCAATTCTACATGCTAAGAACTTAATTTTGAGTCATCTTCGGGGCAAATCGGACTAAAAAAAAGCTTCCAGCCTAAGGGTCTGAAAAAAATTTCCTCATTTTTCTTATTATTTTTAACCACTGATATAGAAAGAGAAGAATATAAGCTAGTAAATTTTATACTTTATCGCAATTATGCATGCCAAGAGCTTCAACTTGAGCCATCCCCGAGGAAAATCGGACTAAAAGATAAGCTTCAAAGTTAAAGGTCTAAAAGCCAAATTTTTTCATTTTTCTCAGTTTTTAACCACCGATAAAAAAGCCATAATAGGCCTACGAAATTATAAAAATGAACCGAATTGATTGGCACCCTGTACTCATCAGTTAAAAATTTTTATTGATTCACTCCTCTAGTTCAGCATCTTGCACGGAAATTTGAATCTTGAAAAATTAAGTCTAGAAAAATTTTCAACTGGTGAACAGTAAAGAATAAAATATATACAAAATTTATAGGTACTTGCTTGCGAATCAAACTCGAAAGACTGTCACGGATTTGATGCCTATGATTGGAGCGAGATTTTATACGCAACTGGATGCAGCTCAGCTTCGTTCTGATGTGGTGGAGAATGAACTTTCCAAGGAACTAGAAAACGGAAGACTGTTTAAATTGCTCGTGAAGCTTGCGACGATTAACGAGAGGCCTGAATTTAATATGGAACCAACGTGGGCTGAAACTGGAGATCGATACATGCTCAAATTGTTCAGGGACTATGTTTTTCATCAAGTCACTGGTGACGGAAGACCATGGCTGGATATGGCTCATGTCGTTTCTTGCTTGAATAAACTTGACTCAGGATCTCATGATAAGGTATTTTTATATTGACACTATTTGACACTGTTTTTAGCGATGTCCCTATTTTGTCATTATTTCGAAAATAATGCCAAAAGGCCACTAATTACTCGTAATTGGCCGTTAATGCTACTTTTTTTTCACTTTCCCTTTAACACTGCTTTAGAACTTCTTCGCTGATTGGCTAAAATAACATGTCTACCATCTCAAGTACATAAATATATACCCGAAAATAGTCCCAAAGGCTAATATGTACCTAGAAAACCTAATTCTTAAGCTTCGAATTGTACATTTTCGACTTTTTTTCGACTTTTTTTCGGCTTTATAGTTTCTCTCTGACTTCATGAAAAAAAGAATTTAATTTTACCATATTATTATCACTTAGTATCACTTATTAGGTATTTTCACGTCAAACACCAGCTAACTTCACTTCGTTGAATGCTGAAGGGAAAAACAATGAACCAAATGCATGCGATTCGGTCCATTTTTCTCCTATTTTGCTAATATCTTCGTAAAAAGTAATTGTTTCTATATAAAAATATTCGAAAAATAGTTTTTATTTTTTAATAACTATTTATTGAAATAATAAAATTATAATAATTATTATTCATTACGAAGTTATTACAAAACTAAATTTTTGTCCCATGCATTTGGTCCATTGTTTTCCCCCGCAGCACTCAACGAAGTGAAGTCAGCTGGTGGTTGAAGTGAAAATACCTAAACACCCGAAATCGCATAATTTCAAATTCAATCAGGTATTAAAAAGTGAACGAATTGATATTTCCATTATACTGTTTCAAAGTATAATTTCTAAACGAAAGCCTTAATTGTCTATATATTTTTAATTGAATATCGTTCAAAAATTAATTATATATCAAATTGAAAGAGCTTTAAAATCATCGATTTAATTTAATCACATTCAAGAGTTTAAAATATTAAATTGGAAACTTTCAAAATTAAAAAGGCTTATAGAATTGCACAATTTTAAAATAAAAATTTTCTAAATCTAACAATATATGAATGCGAATGGCTTCAAGAATAAACAGTCGTAAAATAAAGCATTCATCTTTTATTATTATAAAAAATTTCAGTTTTCTGGTTTGAAAATAGTTCAAATTAGAAATCACGTCTGGAAAAAGCTATTCCAAATTGAAAAAAGTAAACTTAAAATGAACAAAAAGTTTTGTGTCATGCGAAGTTTCTCATACACCCCTAAAATCTGATTTTATTGGCAAAAAATGTTTTTTTGGTAAGTGCATGTACAAAATAATTCATAGCTTCGCCATTTTTCCCCATTTTGTCAACTTTTAGAAAAATTTAATGACTAATAGTTCTAATAGTTCAAATAGTAAAAAATATGAAATCATATAAAAAACGCTACAAAAAGTGTTCGATAATTCAGTTAAATTTAAACCAATTTTAATTTTTTTTAAACTCATCACACGCGGAATTGAACTTACTTGCAATATTTTAACAGCAAAAATAATTGGATTTCAAATAATTATAAAATGAACAATGTGTGGTTAAAAGGGTGTTTTTTCTACTTTCGAACGTAAAAAACATTAGAAATCTGTTGAAAAATGGCGGAACTATGAATTATTATATACATGTACCTAAAATAAATTATAATTATATTATTATTTAATTGACTTATAAATTCAGGTTTTAAATAAATAATCATATTTACAATTTAATAATATAATTACATAATGGAATACAAATTTTGACGAATAAACCGTTTTTTGACCATAAAATCAGATTTTTGGGGGTTTATGAGAAGTTTCGCATACGACATTTTTCAGTTCCACTGCAAGTTGATAAGTTGCAATTTTTAGAAAGGAATATTTTAGTCCGTAAAATTGGAAGCTTATTTAATTTCAAATAATTCAAAGTATGTACAAATTTCTAGTACAGTAAAGTCTCCATCATTTCAAGACGCCATTATTTCAAGACCATAACATTTCAAGCCCCCCGTATACGATTATTTCAAATTGCGCAATTCCGTCAACTCCCACCACGGCCCCTGTACACTCTCCACCGCGCCTGTGACTGACCAATGAAAAAAGAGGCCGGAAGAGCGGGAAACCTTGAATTGAGTATTGTTTCACGACGTCATGGGAATACGTCGCACGACGTTCTCGAGAAAATATTATAAACGTGAAAGTCATAAATGTACAAATAGAAATATTTCTCAAGTGTAGAATCTATTTTCTGTCATGTTCCATTCTTTTGTCGATTAGCGACCTTTCAGTTTCACGAAATAAAATAAAATATCCTAAATGTCAGGTGAGTGGTACTCTAACCTCAAATTTCGGACGTGAGTTTTGTGGCATGACGTCGATAGGTGGAAATGCCAGCCGTCAGGAAGGTTAGTACATGGTACTGCAACTGCATGCGACATATAGAAATGGACTGGCTACTCCGTGGGTGAAACACGAATGACAATTGGAAAGAGAAGAGAGAGAGTGGTGGGCACTCTGTATCTTTCTGGTAGAAGGTGATTGGTCTAGAACATCGACATATAGAAATTCCAGACCAATCACCTTCGACCAGAAAGAGTCAGATGGCCCAGCACTCTCTGCCTTCACTTCCTAATTGTCATTTGCGTTTCATCCACGGACTAGTCAGTTCATTTCTATATGTCGATGCTACAACTGCATACGACATTTTGGAGAAAATCTCCGAAACGTGAAGGTAAGTCATAAAGGTCTGCATAGTAATCTTTTCAAGTGTAGAATGCATTTGCGCAATTGTGTTTCTTGATCCTTTTATCGGTTGAAGACCTTTCAGTTTCACGAAATACAAGCACCAACTGAAAGGTCGTGAATCGACAAAAGAATGAAACATGGCTGAGAAAATAGATTCTACACTTGAAAAATATTACTATTTGTACATTTATGACTTTTACTTTTATAATATTTTCTCGAAAACGTCGTGAGACTTATTCCCATGACACCATGTCAAAGTACTCAATTCAAGGCTTCCCGCTCTTCGGGCCACTTTTTTTTTAATTGATCACCCACTGCCGTGGAGGATAATATACCGGGACCGTGGTGGGAGTTGCCGGAACTGCGTAAATGGAAATAACCGTCTACAGCGAACGGGAAATAAAGATATACAGAAAAAATGTATGTTTCTACTGTATTATATTTATTTCCGTACCTCGGTCTGGGACAAATTATTCAAATATTGCAAAATCATGTACAAATTTTATTTTTCATGATTACTTTAATATTTGTCCTTAATTTGCACTAATTTTTGTTCTCAGCTACTCTTAAAAATGTATCATTTCAATAAATTTATATTACAGTCAAATCTGCATTTAGTGTCGGTTTTGAGACTGACGATGATCATAAATCCAGTCTCGGAACTGTTGTGTCTCTCCTGTTTTGTCTCTCTTCTGTTTCTTTCTGTGTTTTGTCACACATGAGTGACCGCCGCACATCCCCCGCAGCTCCTCCCACACATCCTCGCGGCGCGGCTACAATTTTCGGAAACACTAAATCCAAAATCACTAAATCCAGATTCGACTGTGTCGCAATTTATAATATACATTGATATTGAAACAGATGTTTTCATTGTCCTGTTTTTATAATTAAAAAAAGTGCGCATCCTATAAAAAAAAACAATTTTGTTAATTAACATTTTATTGCACTTTGTGTCGTTTGTCCAAAAACCTTATTTGTTTATTTTCAAGGTTTTTTATACGATTTAACCAAAAAATACGCATCCTATCAAAAAATAATTCACAACAAATTTGTAGATCTTTTTTGAGTGAACAACTTTTGTTAAATAATTTTTTCCATACCTTGTATTGTTTAAAAAAAAAAAAATTGTGTTGTTTATGTTATTTTTACGAATAAAACCAAAACTACGCGTTCTATAAAAAAAATTAATAATACATTTGTAGTTCTTGTTTGGATGAATAACTACATTTTTTTGGTAGCTTATGTCACTTGTCCAAAAATTTAATTTTTTATTTTTAATGTTATTTTATTACGGTTAAAACAAAAACTACGCGCCCCATAAAGAAATGATTAATAAAAAATTTGAACTCTTTTTCGGCTGAACAACTTTTGTCTATTCATTTTTTTTTAGCTTGTGTCGTTTGTCAAAAAATTTAATTTTTTATTATAAATGTTATTTTTTACGATTAAAATAAAAACCACGCGTTCTATAAAAAATAACAAATAATAAACTTGTACTTTTTTTTATGAACCACTATTTTGTTTTGGTAGCTTATGTCTCTTGTCCAAAAATTTAATTTTTTAATTTGTAATGTTATTTCATCACGATTAAAACAAAAACTACGCGTCCCATGAAGAAATGATTAATAACAAATTTGTATCTCTTTTCCCGCTGAAAAACTTGTGTCCATTCATTTTTTTGTAGCCTGTGTTTGACAAAATCTTAATTTTTTATTATAAATGTTATTTTTTACTATTAAAACAAAAACTACGCGTCCTATCAAAAAATGATTTATAACAGATTTGCATCTCTTTTTGGGGGGACTAACTTTTCTCTATCAATTTTTCTTTTGTACTTTTGGTCGTTTTCGACAAATTTTTCATTCTTAATCTTATTGTTTACGATTAAAACCAAAACTAAGCGTCCTATCAAAAAGTGATTATTACAAAATATGTCGATGTATTTTAGGTGCACAGTTTTTGTTTGTTTATTTTTTTCACCGCTTGAGTCGTTTTTCCAAAAATTTAATTTTTTTATTTTTAATGTAATTTTTCACGATTAAAACAAAAACTACGCATCCTATCAAAAAATTATTAATGACAAATTTGGAACTCTTTTTTGGGTGAACAATTTTGTAATTATTTTTTACGTAGCTTGTGTGGTTTGTCCAAAAATTCCAAAATTTAACTTACTCTTAATTAGTATCTATTTTTAATTTACGTAACTACTTTTTTAAAGTTAGTATTAAATTTTGCATTGAGTGCGAGCTAGTTTTCTTTCTAAAACTAGCAAAAGAAATAAGCATGAATAAAGAAAATTCGACATGTTCGTGTAATACATATATTGAACTACGAAAGACATCAGATTATAATTTTAATCTAGAAATGATCCTGAATTGATTCTATCAAGAATCATTAAAGTATAGCAAAGGCCTATTCAACCGAATAAATGATTACGAATTTAATCTAATCGAATTCATATGATAGAACTGGCTATGATAGCTGGCCATTTTGAGGAACCACATGGTTGACTTTAAAAGTAGAATAACTGAATCTGCGTTACAAGAATTTAGTTAGTGAGCACATGTTTAACAAGTTCAATTATTATTCTCGACAACTTTAAGTGCAGGTGACTACTGGCCAGCTATTGCTAATGGCCTGTTGTTTTTGGCTTCAATATGACACTCTCGTTAGAGGTAGGAATCACATAAAATTATGCCGAAAGTAAGTTTAAGAAAGTCAAACCTTACCGGAGATTGTTCTCCGCACAGGAATCGAGACTACCGGGCATTTTGACCGGTTATTAACCGCCATTCAAAAGTGCCCAAATTTGTATCATGTATCAACTGTATACAAAGTTCATATCACAGGCCGAGCCGATATATCGACCTCCCGGCCGGATATGGTAAAGAAAAGATTAAGTATTATAAAATTTTTTCATATTTCCGAAACTCGGTGAAAACGTGATCCCGGGGGTTTTTGGGGTCGCTGATCACGAATCTGGCGTCAGATGTGAAAAATTCACGTCATGGGGCCCCCAAACTCCCCCTAAAAAATGCTCCAATTTTCCGGTACTCCCGAAGCTCGGTGAAAACCTGACCCCAGGGGTTTTGAAGGTCGCTGATCTTGACCCTAGATTCGTGATCAGCGATCCGAGAACCCCAGAGAGGGCCGCCTTTAGTACGGGGCCAGCGGGGCCATGGACCCAGGGCCCCCACAAATGTAACTAGTCAGTAAATCAAAAACGCTGCGACCTGCACACACTTGTGCATCGGCTTCTACTTTGATGACCTTTTTTTTTTAATCTTACATAATTCCACTCAGAGATTCTTCAACTTAAAAAAAAAACTCTTAAATTTGGAACGCTTTCAATTTATTTGTGATTATTATTTATAAATAAATGTTATTAGTAAAGAAATACAAATTTATACAAAATAAGTATTAACAATGTTGCAAACATTTATTTGTGAACAACTATCTGCAATTACTTAGTTTAAATACTTTTTATTTCAAGTCCTGGTAATTTATACCAGAAAAAAGGGTCCTCCAGTTTCAAATTTCAGAACCGAGCCCTTCCAACTGGGATTTTTTCCCAAGTGGTCATAAATTTTCTCTCAGTTTTCCTTCGCAAACAAAAATGGTAGATCTTAAAAAAGGTCGTGCGATCCTGGGTCACGCTGCACCTGTGGATTGTGGAGACCCCTGGCCTAGACCGAATCTGCTTGCATCGGTTTGGACACTGAATTGGATATTGAAGTCCTGGTTCGTCAGAAATAGTGAAGTCGTCAAGGCTACTTTCAAAGCTTGAAAGATCCGCTCCAGCTCGTCAGCCCAAGAGAAGTGCACATTCTTTTTAGTTAGATGAGTGAGCGGCCCGTAGATTTTTGCGTAGTCCTTGATAAATTTTCGTTACCAAGACGTGGCAACAACGAATCGGCGCACCTGTTTGAGATTTTTCAGACGTAGGTAATCCAAGATAGGACTGACTATCATCGTCTACGAGTAAACCCTTTTAGTTCACTTTAAATACTAAAAATTGTACTTCCGACTGCCAGAAGTTTTCTGTCCTTATCGTTTTAATTCATATGAGCCTCAACTATTTGCGTCTCACTTCAATCCTGTTAAATTCCATGATGATTTCTGTGAATAAATGAATAACATTTTATTCTGTTGAAGTGGGTAAAAACTGAAAGCAGGTCAATCCTATGTAATGCTGCGAGGCGAGGACTAATGTTGAATTCAATTTAATTTCTTCCGTAAAGTATCATTATGAACATTTTAATCCAGAACAATTCTATTTGACTGAAAGTGCATTTAAGTCAATCCCGGGAAATTCCTCGTACTACTAAATTCACAACACTTTAAAATCAAACATGTATTTCGCCAAATTTAAAATCATTTAAATCCATTTTAATGCACATCTTTCCCAGATAGCAATATGCGCGCATAGTGCGACGCACGTGCACACCTTGCGGGTTCTTGCGAACGGTGTGTGTGTGTGCAATATTTAATTGTAGGTTGTTAAATAAAAAGCAGGTAATCCATCTTGAACATAATTTTTATTAAATTAAAAAAGTATTTTTAAATTAACGCATATTCGAAAAATATTTTATGTTTCAAGCCGCATATAAACAATCGTGCTTTCTCTGAAAAACATTCGACTTGACACTTTAAAATGGTTATATTTAGTATCACACCGATTTATATATTATTGCGAACTACAGGAAAAGTTCTGACGCACTGTTGTAATATATAATATAATAAAATTTGTGACATACTCAACTATATATATAAATATATATTACTTTGTGAAATTAAAAATATAGGACTCAAGATAACATACATATCTCTTTATGCAGCTATAAACGCACGATCGATGAGAGTCACAGTACAGAAAAAATGGAGATTGTTGAAAAAACTTGGGAAAACATGGGAAATGATGCAAAACGAGACGAGACCGCGGGACATGAAGTCGCCATAGAAGTTTGCGAAGACACTCGTGGGACGTCGGGCATTTCCGTTGGTTCGACGAAGGCTGCTGGGCCATATATGTATTATTCAACGACAGTGCGTGGTTTTTAAATACAGCTTTCTTCATTCCATTTGGAAATATTGAAAATACATACACGTCCATTAAAAATTGAAGACGTATTTTTTAAATTTATTAAACGATTTACTGAAAATTGTTTTTAAATTTGATTTCAAACTTCATTCAATATTAAACATGAAATTCAAACTACAAATTGAAGTGATAAAATTTAAAAAAAAATCAAAGTTGAAATTTTTCCAACAGTTTCATCTTTAAAAAAAATTCCAATTCAAATTGAAATATTATGTAAATAAAAACGAAAATTTTTGGCTCATGGGAATTTTTTACGGTGGATCAAGGTTTAATAGCATATTTCACTTCCTTAACTTTTTTAAGTTTTTTTTTCTTTTTAACTTTCGGGACGACCATAAAAAATATTTCAAAAAATTCTTCACTCCGTGTAAGCATTTTTAGAAATATTTGTCAACTATTTTCATTTACACTTTATTCTTTTATAGTTTTTTTATGGTTTTGAAATTTTTGTTTGTGTGATCACTCTGCTGTAAGAATGTTACTTTGTGTAAAAAAATTTTTTAATATTTTGTTGTGGTTATACTTACACTTACTTACGTGTGAAGGAACATACTATTAAATTATCGTTTTTAAATAAATAAAATGCATTGCACATTAAGAAATTTTACAAATGCATTCACTAATGTTATTCATACAAATTTCCTAATTTATGCTTGCGATAAAATTGGGAATGGTTCAATTTTTATGAATAAGCCATTTTTACAATAATTATAATTGAAATTATAGTAATAATAATCATTATCATTCAAAACTACGCTTCTTATGCATTCATGCTATAAATAATGCTTCTCACGAAGTGCGACGCACATGCGCCGCCACATCGTGCCTATCACGAAGTGCGGCGCATATGCCTCGCACCATGCAGGCACGGCTTGCCTCGCATTCCGTTCGTCTAACGTGCCCCGCACGCTTGCTATCTGGGCTTATACCGGGTAACCACTACAAATTGTCCTCAAAGGTCTCCGAGACGACAATTATGTCGTCCAGGAAGGCGAAGACATGCGGACATGGGTCCATCACCCTTTGAAGTGTCGTCGGAGCTCCGGTGAGTACAAACGACGTTTGCACTGGTAGAATCCCTTGCCGGGGATAGAGAATGCTGTCCTTGATTTACTATCCTCACTGAGCGTGATCTGATGATAAGCTTTATTGAGGTCGATTATGGATATTGTAATGAGACGAAAATTGAACGTCACTTATCTTCTCGACCGATCATGGCAGAATCCCAAATAGGGGTTAAATGAGAAGAAGAATAACCGTTATTATCTTAACACGGTCTTGAGAGATGCCGGGCAATGGGTCGATTTACTTTTCATTTGGATGTACTGGCGCCGGAATTTGTATATGTTTAGGAATGGCTTCACTGCAAGGATCCCGCTACTTACTTCGCACGACGGCTTCCCCTTTTTCTAGGGTTCAATGACGCATTCCGCTCTCAGGGTGACGTCGCGTGAGACACCACACATTTTGGCGGGCTCACAGAAGCAAACACCAGGAAAATTTTAATTCTGATTAAAAAAAAATCTGATAAAAAAGTTTGATGTGTGTTCCCCTTTGTACATGAAATAAGTAGTGAAAAAGTTCCTATAAACTTTTGTGTCAAACAAAAACTAGGTTTTTTATAGTGGTTTTTGTAGCGCAAATAGGGGTTTTTTATCCCTAAGGATATTGAAAATTCTTACTCAACTAATTTTTGTTGCAGAATTCAGTTATTCAATTACGACAACATTTTCTATTATTTCCGGAGACTTTTCTAAGAAAGTTTGTCATTTGTATTTCTAAATCTACATACGCACACTGAGAATAAATATTTCTTGAATCAAAAAAGTATACAAATTATGTTTTGAAAATGAAAAAATAACTTTTGTGACAAGAAAAATGTTTTTCGATCCAAGAAATATTTGAATGGACGTATTCAGTACTACATTTCTTTGATTCAAGCAATCCTTTTTCCCACTGCACTTTACAAAACGCTTATCAGAATTTTTGGACATTGTTGTTCTACCCTTCGCAGTGTTGACGCAGAAAACGGTTGTCTACATATTAATTCCAGAAATTCGTGAAATATCTTGACCTTTTTGACCAGGCGTTCCTAAGCCACGAAGACAGGCTACTCGTAAAGATTGCTGTCGGTATTCTAGCGAGGGCTAGTTACTGCCATTTCAGTAGACAATGACCAGAGTTTCTACAATGAATCATTGATCAGTGATATTTTATTCGAAATAAAAATATACAAAATAAAAATGTTCACTTATATTCTCATTTAAAAATATTCATCTACATGATGAAAATTTCATATCTTGTTTAAAATATTTTTTCATTCTATATTTTGTTCATCAATTTTAAGGAAATCATAATTTTATACAATGTATAAAAATTACCTTCTTATGTGAAGAAACTCTGAAAATGTGAGTTTTTCTTTGAAAAAAACATATTAAATGTTTATTATCGCATAATTGACAAAAATTTTACGAGGGAATTTAATATATAAAAATTTAAGTAATTATAAAGTAAATAAAAAGAAATGCAGACGTCAAGAATCGAGCACGCGAAATCTGCGCTCAAACCGGTGCTCTATCGCTGAGCTACTCTGTTACTCGCGAGATGGCGTTTTCAAGTCCCCATAAGCTGGCCTCAATTTTCTTTAAATCCGTTTTTCTCAAATCGCAAAAGAAAAACACTTTATTTTCAATTAAAAAAAAAAAGAACAACAATAAAGTTTTCCGAAATAAGCTTACGGTACAGGCCCACTTAATTGTCATTGTGACCCCGAGTCATTTAAAGCACTCTAAAAGCGAATAGAGCGAACATATTGAAAATGTTTAGTTTTCTCAATACCGGTTTCGTTCACTAATACAGTTTCAATTTTTTAAACAATTCGACATACTTTCTATAATTTATATTATTAGCTATTAACTATTACTTATTTTTTATTTTCACAAGATTAAAATATATTTTTTTTGTTTTCCCAATAACCTTTTTGTTAGCTAATAAAGGCTGAATTTTATAAACAATTCGACCGACTTCCTTTAATTTATAGTATTATCAATTAATAACTATTCATATTCTTATTTCCACATTCCCTTTTATGCCTTTAATAACCTCTCCCGTCAGAACACTTCACACTTTTGGACGAATTTCGCACACTAGAAATACCTTAACTTTATTTTTTTCATATCTTCGTCAAAAATAATTTCTCGCGATAAGTGTATTTGGAAATTAGTTTTTATTTTCAAATCACTGTCAGCACTTGCGGTGGTACTCGAAGATACCAGCAATTTTTTGGTTCAAAACTTTCAGATATACGTGCTATTAGAGCTCAGAAGCCCTCAAGTAAATTAACCCTACGATGGCACACTTCCCGACGCGTGACATAGCTGGCATACTGGTATCTTTTTGACCCTAAGCGAAAAAGGCTTCCCGCAAAGAGCCAATTGATTATTTTGAGTAGTAGTATAACTTGTGACTTACACCGTTTCTTGAAATCTACAACGCCCCTTCTCCCTCTCTGTCTTGGTAAAACTACCCGATCAATCGCCAGATTACTGTCGTGCATTCGGTGCTTCGTCATTCCGACGCGGATGGTTCTGTTTAAACTTTCAAGGTCGGTTGTCGACCATTTAATGGGCCCAAAAAAGTCTTGTCGTAAAGGGAGTCATTAGGCTTTCCTTAACTATCATATGCTGAATACGCTTTGATTCAAGAATACTTAGATATTTATGACTCGCGTTCAGCAATTGCCTCAATGTCACTCTCGTTCTCGTTCTCGTTCTCTAGCTCTGCGGTCCCTAATTCTCCTCTGATTAAATGCACCGTTCTGCATTTATCTAGTCCGAACTCGATGTGGATATCATTGGAAAACTGCTTTATGACATCGATTACTTGCTGCAGTTTGTGGTCTGAACTAGCGTATAGCTTCAGGTCATCCATGCATAGAAGATGCGTCAGTTGATGACCATCTTCATTATCATGTATTTTAAACCCATGAGACATGCTATTAAGTGTTTTGCCCAATGGGTTCAACGCTAAACAGAACCATAATGCACTGAAGGAGTCTTCTGGAAAGATACTCGTCGTAATGTGTATTAATCTAGTTATCCTTGGTTGTCCATGATCAAAGTACTTGATTCTTGTACCTCAAAACATCATCAAACGACTGAGAAGGTCGATGATGCGTGGGCTGATATTGTAAATTTTTTCGACTTCATGCAAATAGTCTTGTGGTACGGAAGAAAATGCTTGTTTATGGTGACTAGATCTTGACTGCCGCTCGAGTTTTTACAACATGCTTTTTGTTCTTCTGTGAAGACTCCATTCTTGTCACAGTGAGAATATACCATATCTGCTATGATAGCGTAAGGCATTTATAAATTGATAGAAGACAGGCTATCGGTCGAAATTCAGATGGATTTTCAGCGTCTAGTTTTTTAGGAAACATATGCTTTTTACCTTTGAGCATAAAACCTGGCATCTGATCTGGGTGTGCACCATGTCCGAACCTGGATCTTTCCAAATGCTTGCCCTTTTCAAAACCGCTGAAACATGTGAATCTATGATGTTAGTAAGCTTCATTTCAGGGTTACTGCTTGCTCTTTCTTTCCTTAGTTGGAACCACGCAGCGCCTCAATTGCTTGTGTTTGTTTTTCCCCAAACACCCGACCAGTAGTTATTCATATCTTCCAATCGAAGGATTCCGATGTCTTGCTGGTTATTTTGCTTTACACTCAGTTCACGGTAGAACCTTCTTTCATCTGCCTAAAAGGTTCGATTTTACTGCCTTCTTGCACTACTCATATTGTACCGACGGAGACTAGCAGTAAAAACATCAAGTCTGGATGTACCGAGGTTGGATGATTTTACTAATAGTTGTGTCAGCATTATGGTTCTATTTCCTTTCTTATATTGAGTCAACCGACCCAATTTGCTCCTTACTTTGCAGACATCCATATCCAACCTGATTTTCCATGATAGATCTCGTTCCCTGTCTGGGAAAACAATTGTATTTGTTGGCCTAGTTCTGCGGTCCCACATTCTAATGGCTGCCACAGCTGCACAATGTACAAGAGTTCGCACCTCTAACGCAGTTAGAGTTGCGTTCAAATGCATAGGTAAAACCTTGTTGTTTAAGTGTTCTATTGATGCACGCAGATCCTTTTGATGTACATGATCTACATATCTGAAGTCTAGTAAATCACGACCAAAATTGCTTTCAAGGTAATGTAGTTTTTCTGGGACTTCGCTGGTTACATCAACGGAAACCTTAAAGTTCGAATGTGGTTCTTTTGGCTCCGGTATTTGATTGTCACTATCCCTAGCACCTAAGCCTTCAGCTTCAATCAGGTCTTAGTTATCCACACCTTCCAGAGGGAGTTCATCAATAGGAGGCTGCTGTTACACTTCCATTTTGATGGCAGCTATTTCAACAGCCGAAAGCAATCTGTTTACAAATATTCAGCGTTTTTGTTCTGCTAGATGCTGCTCATTTATTCTTATGGCTAGCTCTGGGTACTTGAGTAAGAAGAGTCGATGGTGTTCTCTCCTCACATTTTTCTGACTTTTCACTGTCAAAAAATAAAGGTTCATTCCCTTTGATGTTCTCCCACTGTATTCTTGTTTAGGTGGTTGTCTGCAAATTGCAAACACCGTCTAAAGCATCCTTAGCAGGCACAGTTGACGTTCTACTGTTTACCTTTTGTTGCAGCTGTTCTTGCTGGCGAGTTTTTTGTTTTGTGAGGTCTGCCTGACCAACTTGCAGCTTACCATTCCCACCGTCCCCCATGCTGTGGCCCCTAGCGATGGCTCCAGGGGCGCCCTGAACGATCCTCGGGAGCGACAGGTGTTTCAAAACATTTAAAAGATTTTCCATTAAATTTTATGGGCTTTGATACAGCTTAAGGTGGGATCCGAACTACCAGAACCTCGATAAAAATACATAGAAATATTTCCAGAGGTACCGTCTGAGGGATCGAATCCCGGACCTCTAACGGAAGTCCGAGCGCCTAATTATTCTGGAGGATGGGACATTAACTGCCCATAGCACTGCAGTAAAACTTATTGTACTATAATTATAGGTAAGTTGTTATTATTGTACTACACCCTGAAATTGAAGCATCTTCCATTAGGTCAGTCCTTATCACAAAACATACACGTGATGTGACAAAAATATTCTGATTTTAGAAAATAATCCCCCAGGTATTTGCTTTTAAGGCACGCCAGTGCATCATATTCACAAAATATGTGATGAGCTGTCTCCTTACGAAAATCACACTTTCAACAACGGGGGTTGTCTCCAATCCTCATGTTGGTCAAGTGTTTTCTCAGTTAGCAGTGTCCAGTGCGCATTCCTACTACGACATTGAGCTGCCTTATTTCCACGTTCAAAATGTCATTAGGTCTCTTAGTACATGTACCAGATATGAATTTCTTGGAATGTACCATTTTTTAGTTCCCTTCAATATCTTGCATGCTCCTCTGAGAGCCATTTACCAATGGTTCCCCAGCAAATATGGTTATATAATAGATATGTTACTGTTAATTAAAAGACTACAACATGTTACATAACTGGAGAGTCGAAGGTGACTCACCTGTGACGCAAAATATCACACTCTGCTCTGTAACATTGTGACATAAGTTTTTTAACACTCATGTATCCATTATATAATAGTTTTATGTTATATAGATGTTATATACTACTAACGGAACGGTAATATAATGATAAACTTGGAGAGAAAAATTGTTTTATACAATTATCACTGCACTCAATTTATTTGGTAAATTACATAAATTGCACGAACGGTCACCCGCTGGGGATACGGATCCTACCTACACTACCTAACCTGAGCCTATAAACCAAACCTACCGTACGTACTAGCCAACTGAGCTATCGAATAGCTTGCATCTTGTCGGCAAAATCTCAGCCAAGCTTTTTCTCTGAAATGTCAGGGCTAACTGAGGAACATATTTTTTATTTTTTTGTTTCACACAGTTTATGAATTGATGGATTTAAAAATGTTTAATTCAAGTATTTGATGTTATTACTGAATTAACAATATCAAAAATATTTTCAATCATCAATAAAAGTGGTTTTTAAAATTCATGGAATTCATCAAAACTAAACCCTTATCAAAACTGATGAAAATGTATTTAAAATTTGAAGAAAGAAAAAGCTTTTGTTTTCAAGATACTCAAAACAGTGCTTATGTCGAATTGAAACATATCTACTTTTTTAACAAAAATATTTGTAATGCAAATTTATAAATTGTTTATTCCCTTCGTAAAATATATATGTACTAAGATTTTATAATAAGTAAATATTTTTATTCCATTTAATTTTAAGAATTTAAAGTTTTCATTATCTATAAACTTTTAAAAATATTTCAAAAAGATATACTTATATTCGATAATAATTCTATAAATAATGTCGATAATAAATCATTCATTTCTGAGACAAAGTTTCAACACCATTTTAGAATCGTTACGTAACAGGGTAGCAGAATTTATATAGATCATGCTTCCAACCAACTTAAAGTACTAATGATACATTTTTTTCCCATAACAGTCATGGTACATTGTTGCATAACTGTTCCTAACGTGCATTATACAGAACTACACAGAACAAAATTATTATAGATCATGCGTGTAACCAAGTGACGTAATACATGCTATATGACTGTTACACAACGGTAATGTCACATTTTTACATAGATGTTACTAATGTGTATTATACACAACTTGAAGAGCTATCTCACTGCCACAGAACTTTTACAACCTTTTTTATGTAACTGGTACATCTTCATTTGGTAAAAGTGTTACTCAACATTTGTACCTTCTAGTTATAGAAAAAGTACGTCACTGAACAATAACATTCGTTATATAGCGCGTTACTCCTTCGTTACGACCCAGACAACAAAATGCCTGCACAGTGCGAGCATTATGGGTCACACGCGTGCGGATAAGGCCGCATTACGTGAGTTCATATCACCACGCAAATGTGTCTTCCATGTGGTCGCATATGTCTCGTAACGGCGTGCGAGTCATACGTGTGCGGCTAAAATGCGAGCACGTAGTACGAGTGGAATGATTTTTACATTACGTTGCAGAAATGAAAATTATAACTCGATAAATACCATTCGAACTTGGCACTGAATCATAAATAATAACAATAATATGATTTTTAGAGCCAAATTCAAATGGTCTTTACAGAGTTTTCATTCTTATGTCCTAGTGTGTACTAAGAAACTTTATGAAGTAACCATAGCACAATTAAAAACCAAGAAACCGCGATGTTGCCCGCCATCAATAAAGTGCCAGGTTGGTGAGGGGATGAGGGTTTCAGTCTGTTGGCCGCCCGCTGGTACTGACGTTAAATCAACATGGCGTCGGTGAATCGAGGGAAAACTAAAAAAAAACTATTTAATAAAATCCATAATCTCTTTCATATTGACTTTAATATTTTATTAAATAGATATTCAAAAATAAAAACTATTTTCTAAAATAGTAGTTTTCTACACTATATAAGTTAATGAAAAATTCTTTTTTAGGAAGATACGCAAATAATAAAGTTCTGCCCTATGCATTATTAATATAAAAACTTTAACTCAATAAAAATATTTTAATTTGTTTATTTATACTGTTAATTCACTTATAAAAAAGTCCGCACGTTGTGTCGAGAAAGCAGCATTTGTGCATGCAGGATGTAAGATTCACCGCGTGCCAGTAAATTGCGACGCATACGCGTCGCACATCTTGCTCATCACGAAGTGGGAGGCATATACCTCGCACGTACGTGCCCCTCACAAAATGCAACGCATGTGCCTCGCACCCTGCACGCGCCGCGTGCCACGCACGCCGTGCGAGTAACGTGACCCGCACGTTTGCTATCTGGGGAAGTAGTTACATAATGTGTTTGCTGGATCGTTTTGCCGAAGCATACGAGATCGTGCGGAGATTTTGCATAGCATTGTGTACGATATGGTAAACGATAAATGATACGCTAACGAACGTCGGATAGCGGAAAGCGGTAAGGCTCGTAAGAGCCTCAAGTGCTGATTGACTGTCAGAAAAAATGTAAATGCGCTGGCCTTCATATAACAGCTTATAAATTTTCTCCACGAAAGCTTTAATAGCTACTATTTCGGCCTGGAAAACTGTAGGAAATATACCTAGTGCTGTTGTTATCTCAGCCCTGAGCTTCTTTCCATAGATTCCAGCTCTTGTTCCCAAGAAGTCTTTAGAGCCGTCTGTGTACCAAATGAGACCTCCTGGTGCAAATCATTATTCTCTTCTCCTTTCATCATGCCATTTTTCCCTTTTAGGGAAGGTAATCTTGAAGAATTTCATGGAAGATAATTTCCTCAACGTAACATCAGTTTGCATAGCGTCCTTACCGGAAATCTAGATTATTTCTTAATACTTTCTAGACTCAGATCGTCTAGCGAACGCCTAGGGCAATTTTATGACGGTCGCCTTGTCAAGGGTTCGTCTACAGTTCATCTAGCGGCGTCTAGTAAGTTTTACCTGCGACCTTTTTGAGTCTGGTATTCGTCTAGTATAATCTAGAAAGGGGCCAATTCTAGATGACGTGCTCCTAGACAATCTCATCTAGAAATCGTCTAGATTTCCGGTAGGGGTGAACAGTATCCTCGTATAGCATGCGTTTATTGACATCACGTAGATCTGTCACCTCAACATCATTAAGTATGCCCCCTACTAGGAGTCTATAGACTTCCGCTGCCACAATCTTCCTTACGAAAAAGTGCAACGGCGGCATGTCCAGAATGATATCAAGAGCTCCTGTTGGTGTTATTTTCATAACACCAGTGATCGCCAACCAAAAAATCCCTTGGAGGCTGTCCAGTTTTTTTTTTATATTACTGATTAGCTTAGTCCTTTGAAAGTAGATCTTTGGCGCATATGCTTTTATAGGTCTGATCATTATCATTGTATATAATCAGTTGATAATCTTGGTTTTTAAGCCGCAGGTTTTAATTATCACGCATCTACTGGCCCAAAAAGCCATCTTAGCTTTCTTTACCATTGCGTCAACATGGAGTTTCCAGGTTAATTTAGGGTTAATTATTACTCTTAAATATTTTGCTGATTTTGAAAATTCTACTTCTCTATCGTAGAATGCAAGATTTCTAAGGTCAGGCAGTTTCCTTCTTCTGGTAAAATGCATGAGTTTCCCCTTTTCCGGGTTAACGGACAAACAACGGTCCCTGCACCATTGTTCTAATAAGTATGTTAAGCGTTCACTGCATGAGTTCCAGTAAGCTGCCTTGATATTTCCCTTTTACCAGGATAGCCAGGTCATCTACATAGCCCTAAGCGTAAAAACCAGATTCATGTGACATACGAATCAGATCATCAATGAGAAGTGCCTAACTAAAACCCTAGAGCGCTCTATAGTAGAAAAATAGTGTTTGTGCTAAGGTGAGTGTAGTTGTTGCACGCTCTGCGTAGTTTCTTATAGTTTATTTTCTTCCGTTTCTATCGTGAGGTGCTTTTTTGTTTTGCAAACAAAACATCTCTGGTCAATCCATGAGTCAATATCGTTTGGTCCTTCGACTCGACTCAAAAGATAACATCATTATATCACCGGAATGTAACACTACTGAGAATAAACTTAACTTTCAAGTTTGTAATAGAGAACTATGTAGTTTTTATCAAGCGTGTCGAACAGAATGCTCATCAGCATTTGAAGAGTTTGTAAACCTTAATACTTCGATTTAAACAGAGAACTTAAATTAAATATCTTAACTTCTAACATTTGGCGATCCTACTAGGATCTGTCGGTGTGAGTGAGTAGTGATTTACCCGGACAATTACGCAGTTTCTGAAGTTCGCTGAAATGGTTGGCCATGTTTTTTCTCTGTTCAGCGAGATCAGTTGGATGGTAAAATCGCTTGAAATGCTGCGATCGGTATAATCCTATTTCAAAACTTTTGAACTCTGTCTAAAACTAACCTCGATTTCGGTATGTGGTTTGACTTTACAGTCGTTCATTGAAACTGACATTTATTGGTTATCAGTTTACAAATATATATTCGAGATGTCGAATGGAAAAGGTTTGCATAAGTCAACTGTTGAAAAAGCGCCATTCAATTTACTTCATAACCGTATTTTACGTCAGAGAAAAAATTTGGAAACACTAGGTCGCCACTACGAATCATTGAAACAATTGGATGCTGGGAACCCTAATTTGAAGATTTTTCCAAATCTTTTTACATTTAGCTTGACAAGTGAGGCAATCATGCCTGATCACAGAAACTCAAATACTGTATTTAAAGAATTTCGACGCAAAAAATGAGTACTTTGTCGATAGAAAGTTTGAAGCTGTCGAAAAGATGTTCCTCGAGTCAACATCGTCAAGTGTCATCGTTACCAATAATTTCTGTTCCGAGATTTTCAGGTAACCATCAGCCGCGAATAATCTTGAGACATCATGGGATTAATTAAAAAGTCGTTTCGAAAATCCTCGTGAACTTGGTAATGCCGAACCAAAATCTCTGTTTTGAATATCAGCAATGAAAAGCGAATCTGTTAATACACTTGAGGTAATGCGCAATCACGCAATCAAAAGAATTGAAGCTCTCGAAAATTTAGGTCGCATAAAGTCACAAACTATTGTTTGGTGAAAGGGAGCTGAATCAGATGGAGCAAGTGATATTTTAGTCTATCACTGTTCTAAAAAATTACCTTCTAACACTTTGTTTGCTTGAGAATTGCCAATGGCAAATTCAACTGAATATCCACATTTTTTAAGATTTTTAAAATCCTTAGATTCTCGAATTCGAGCGTTAGAAGTAGTTCAGCGGGTGGATGAATCTAAATCTAAATCCGATGCTTGGAGATCGCATGTTGTGTCAAATTCAAATAATTGGCCTCTTTGTTCGGTTACACACAAATTGTATTCATGTTCAGAGTTCAAGAAAAAATCAGCTAATGAACAATCTAAGTTTGTAAAATTGCAAAACATTTTTATAAATTGTTTCACATCAGGACATTATTTGGCTGATTGTTCAAGTTGTATTTCATGTGCTCAGTGTGAATCGAGACATCATACTCTGTTACATTTTAAACGAAACGTTGAAGACAAATAGATACATCGGTACAAAAAGAACCACTCCAAGTGAAGAAGGACCTATTACGTCTAATACCGCAACTCCAGCCGCCCAATCGCTTCATGCGGCGGCAAATCGGGTAAATCCTACTAAAGTCTTATACGTAACAGCTAAAGTTGTAGTTGCTTCTAGGCCAGATTGTTCAATGACAGTATATTATTATCGGTGTTGACCTTTATGGTTCAATTCTTTGTGACGGGCTCAGGAAAGGTCATTATCATAAACCCGTAGCACAGAATACATTTTTTGGTTGGATTCTTTCTGAAAAGAATTTCGAACCTCGTTTTAATTCTAATCCTTTCAAGTCGAGCTATGCAATCGTGCATCATCGTATTTCAAATAAAGATTTAAATAATTCTATAGAACAATTTTGAAGTCTCGAAGAAGTTCCCGTAGTTTCTAAATTTACTAAGACCGAAGAAGATTGCGAATTAAATTTTCAAGCTATGCATTAGCGAAATCTAAATGGTCAGAATGTTCGGTATCCCTTCAAATCGACCCCCCCCCCCATTAACACTTCGAAATTCCAGCTAGCCCCCACCACTAGTGCCGCCGTAGAAATCGCAATTTTTATGGTTCTTAGGAGAGTTTTTTTATATGATACGAACATATCGAATTTTAATTGTGATATTTTCATATTTTATAATATTTTTCGATGTTATATTTAGATAATATAAAAAATTTCTCCTAAAGACCATAAAAATTGCGATTTCTACGGCGGCACTATTGGTAGCGGCTGGCTGCCATTTCGACGTCAGCGTGAGAGTGGGGGAAGCGCCTCGGCGAGCTCGAGCAAGGATGAGGGGAAGCGGTCTTATTCGGAGCGGTCTTACTGAGAGCTTCGAATGTATTTAGATGTAAGTTCGTTAGTTTTTCTTTCATTCAACTATTTTTTATTGAAAATTAACATCTATTCTGGTTCAAAATATCAAATATTAATTTTTTTGTTGAGAATTCATCTAAATAAATTTAGGGAAAAATATGTAGTCGACAAAAATTACGTAAGACAGGGCTGGGAGTGTTAAAAACTTACGGATCCTGTAATTGGGGGGTACGTGGTTCAATATCACTTAAAAAATCTTAGATTAAAAAAAATCTTATTTTGAGAATTTCCAACATTTTTCTTTCGCATTCTTCAATTTTTAATATGTTTAATGGATAATTGTCTAATTGTAAATAGTGAAAATTCAGAAGATATTAAACTGAAGAGTAATAAATTAAAATTCCAGGATTTTTAAATTCTACTTTAAAAACTTTCAGTTCAAAATTGTCGACTTTTGAAGATTAAAAATTTCTATTTATGAAGATCAATTTAAAATTGTCAATTTTTTTCAAGGATTAATTCGAAATTCTTCAATTTTAAGTTGTTACCTTTAAAGTTGTTGAATTTTTACTCTATAAATTTATCTTCATTACTTTTGTTTTGTAATTTTTCATATTTGGAACGTTAAAAATTGTTCATTACACAAAGTTATATAAATATGCTTTATCTTATAAATCCTACATTTTACGTTATTAAATTTAATATTGCTTTATTTTTTTTAAACTTTGCTTTAAGTTTTTGAATAGTCTAATTTTGAAGGCCTTCCGTTTTGGAAGTTTTTCGATTTTAGTTGCTAAAAATATTGAACTTTTCAATGTAAATTGTTGCAATTATTGAATGCTGTCAATTTATTTTAAATGTGTAATTTTTTTAATTTAAAGATTAAAATTAAAAATAATAGAATTTAAAATCATCAAATTAAATTAAATATAATAAAACAAAATTTAAAGATTAAAATTGTTACATTTTGAATGTTTTTAATGAATATTGATCAATTTTAATTGCCTACATATATATTATATATGATTAATCAATTTGGAAAACTTACAATTTCGAATTTTAAAATTTCTATTAAAAATGATTTTACTTCTTTTGTTTTAAATTGCGGGCAAATAAGGAGACACGCATTTTGCTGTACATTTTTAACAATTCGATAGAAAAAAATCTGAATTTCTTTATTGATTCTACGACCTATTTTGTAAGGATTCTTAGTTATTTGTCTGAGAGTGCAATACCGGAAATTAAAATCTCCTCCTTCATAAAACCCCCGATCTACACAAAGCGAGTAATTTATTTAACAGACTTTGCACTAACTATTTTTAAGATACAAATTTCTAGGAATAAGAATGATAAGCAATTTTAAACTCAATGTCGTCTCAGCTTCTATATCAAAAATAATTTTATTCCATACAACAAAAAAAACAACTTTGTGTGAAATTAAAAAAAAAGTATAATATTTTGCACAATTAAAAATAGTTAACTTACAGCAATTTGGTGACTAAAAATGTTTTTGATTTAGATCTTGATGTCAGAGTTTTTCTAAGAATAATACAAACAATATTGAAACAGTAGCCCTGAATTATCAAATTAATTTATAACGATAATGATTAATTTGAGAAATGCGTGGTCCCTAGTTTTACTACAAGGAGTGAATCCCTTAGTTGACACTGAATTCTCCTCCTCCACGTTTTCTCGCACCTCAGGCGATCCCAAATTTATACCAATTGTACTCGAAATTCGCCCACAATCTTATCATTAAATTTGCACAATGTGGAATCTGATTTTGAAATATAAATTTGTTATTTACGGTAATAAGTTACATAAATATTGGTCCGAAAAAAATTACGTACATGTTATCAAGAAGGGTTCGCCAATTGTAAATTTTAGCTTCGGTTCATAATTTTTTAAATTAAAACCATTAACTTAGTATTAATTTTCCAATGTTTATAAATATAATTTTCTCCAATATTCTTAAAAAATACTGCACATAATAATTTTTGTAGTTCCTTTTTTCGTGGAAAAACGGGTTTAAAAAAAACTGTATTATGTTTTACGTAAATAAATTTGTTTTCTACATTTTTTAAAAATTCTTACCAATTAAATCTACAATTAGAAGCATGAACGAGGTTTTAAAAAAAAAAAATTGTATTTGTAACGGAGTGTCTCGTCGTCCCGAAATTCGGGATAAGTATAGTCAAGTATTTTTTGTAAACTTGGATAGTCGTCCTGAATTTTCGGAATGACTAGTTCATCCCCTTTTCCAACTCTCCCACTTTTTTAGGATGACTGGACACAGCCTATATTTAATCAGAATTTTCAAAGAGAACAGAGACTTATCAAAGAAATATTTACTTGTGAAGGTACAAAATAACATTATACAATTACAATAACATCTATACAAAATAAATTTGTTTGCAAAAAACATGATAAAGTTTTAAAAAGTCAGTTTTCCGTAAAAAAGGCATTTAAAAAAATTATTATTCACAGATTTGTTGAAAATTATTTAAAAAAATTATAGGCATGAGGATTTTAATAAATAAAAAATAGATAAATAACAAAACAGCTGGCAGTGTGTATCGAACGCGCAACCTTTCGGTCATGAAGCAGAAGCGCTACTGCCTGAGCTACCGGCAAAAAAAAATGTTACCTATGTACTTGCTTAAATATGTAATTTTGTCTTAAGGTAGGGGAAAGTGGGGTATGATGTCAGCGCGGGGCACGGCGACTCTTGCAAATAATGCTCGTGTTTGTTCATTTTCATATTAATTTTTTCACCTAAAATAGCTTTCTTCGGCACTCAAGAAAGCTATTTTATGCGAAAAAAACTAATATTAAACTCAAGAAACAAGAGCATTATTTGCAAGAGTCACCATGCCCAGCACTACTCATAGTTGAAAATTAATAATAAGCAAATGCCTTACATAGAGCCAGGGGGAAAGAACAAATATACGGAAAGTTAAAATTCCGAAATAATCAAATATGTCAAAAATTATTTTAAAATTCATTTCTTTAGATCTCAAGAATTTGATAATTTCTGAAATTCAATAAGAGAGTATCAAAGTGTACCAAAAAAATTCGGTTATTCGTAACCGTAATTTCGGTATACGTACACTTTGCCATTTAATAATTCCGGAAGTTTTTATTTTACCGAAAGAAAAACCAAATGCAGAAATTGAAAATTAATTTAAAAAGCTACGCGGATTTTCTGTATTTGTTTCCTTCGGGCATTTCAAAATACACAAAAAATCTAAATATTAAAAATTTCAATCACGTGATAATTCTGAGAAATAAGTGGGTGGCGTAATTTTGCTGAGCATATGTGACTATCGCTTTCTGATTACTCAGAACCACAAAATTCTCCTTTTTCGGAAAATACACCCTCGCTGGATACAATCTGCTTTCTATTCTCAGAATAGGGTAATAGGTACTCTAATTCCTGTGTAAACTAAACTGGAATTTACACATGCAATTCAGAATTACTTCCCCTAATTCATTTGCTAATTTCGTTGAAAAATTCAGGGACAGACGAATCTTATTGACTTATCTTTATTATATCGAAATATGACAAAAAAACGTAACTATAGAGTTTTAAGTATTTACGTAAAATATTTACATGAGGTTTGCGGTTTTCTCTCATATTTTCAATCTTCATTTTCATTTTCTTCTCCTTCATTTTCTTTGTCCTCAGATGTCTCTTCAAATTCATCCTTACCTTCCGTTTTATTATACCGACCTTCATCAGCATATGAGTACAAAATGCCGACAATTGCATGTGCCTTCGCATATATTTCTTCCACAGTCTGAAACAAGTGAATGTTTTTATCAATTTTAAGTTAAATTAAAAATATATATATATATATTGTTTGAAACTAGAGACGCTAAGTTTATGAGGTATGTCCGGAAAGTGTCCGACCTTGTGCTCTAAATTTGTACCTAGTTGTGCTATTGTCAAAAGTGAGGCCTCCTACTAAGCAACATGGACCTGAAAATTTTCAGTCGATCAAATTTCAAGCCCCCTCACTTCTTTTGATTGCAACTTGCACAACAAAATCTCTGAATTGTCGAATAAAAAGCATCTGAAAGCCTAAGGTCTTCTGAATTCAACTATGATCACTTTTATCCTAAACAATTTTTGTCAATAGTTAGAGGGAAAAACATCCTGAAAAACAGGGGTTTTCGGCCTCCATTTTCAAGCGTCCTCTTTTACTTGTTTAATTTTTCACGATGATTTATTTATAAAAATTTCATGTTGAGAACGAATGAAGATAGGAAGCCGTGTAATCGCTCCAAATGTGCAGTTTTATAATGCCAGTGCAGTTCAATAATTAAATTTATTATAAAATCATTCTTACGAAAGAAATATCATTTTAAATATTTCTGACTTTAATCAGTGTGGTTGTGTGACCATCACAACGGGAAAAGTGGAAGAAAAAAAGTACCGCCACATTTTGTGTTTAAGGGTGGTCCAAAATCATACCTGTTGATTTTGGAGATTATTTGAATTTTTTTGGGAGTCTCCAACAAATTATTTTTGCTAAATTACTTTGAATTTTGATGCTCCCTCGTTGAAGGGTTTTTAAACAATTTATATTTATTTAAATAATGTTGGTTTTCTACTAACTCATTGAAAGGTATTTTTTTATGTTCAATTAGACAATTAGTCATGGAAAGAAAGACTGATATTTGTTTCAAGCACTATCAATTGTTTCAACGATTTATTATTGTTTGCAAGTCAAAGAATGCAGATAAGACTATGTCATCATGTGGTTCTGACATTGAAAAGACGTAGTCGTTCATTTGTTATATTGTACAGGCAATGTAAAAAATGAACGTCAAAATCTTTTTAATGTCAAAACCAAATGATGGAATAGTCTTATTTGCACCCATCGTACTCTCTTCTCTTAGAATAATGCTAGAAAGTTACGATTTTTTTTCTCAACTGTTCCAATTTTCTTTGGCTTTTTAGTTATGAACAAATAACAAATAAACAATCAATAAAATAATGTTGTTAAGCAATCCCTTTCTATTGTGGATATTTTTTTCTGAAATAAAATATTTAAAATTATTCATTTACCTCTTATTTCGCACTGGACTTTATAGCAATTAATCATTTCATTGAGACCTTTGTAATTTTTTTTATATATGTATATCATCATCGATGACAAATTTTGTTCTTTAGGAAATGGGGAAGAGAGGGAGGGGGGTGTTGACAGTAAAACCTGTGCAGTTCCATATTTTTATTTTAGACTCTGCATTAAATTTCATGTTGTAATTCAAAACAACATTTTTACAGATTATTTACTAACCAACTCCTCTTAAGTAAGTAGCTACTCCTATAATTGTATTCCTCTGTTTTTATCTCTGCTGTAACATAGCCTTTTCTTTAAAATTGGTATTTCTAAAACATTAGCAAACGAGTAAAAATAATTCATTCTAAAAGGATATGGCTATAAACAATAATAAATTGTTTACAATTTTTTTAAACATCTCATTATTAGTAGAAAGTAATATTATGTATATTAAAAACAATTTGTCCTGTAACAAACCCCAGAAAAGTAAGAATTAACGCTAAAATCTCGCGAAACCCAATTTGTCACGTATGTGTGTGTTTTTTTGGGAGGACCCTACAAAGTAGGCATTATGGGGATCAAATTTAAAAAGCAATCTTTGACTTGTATTCTGTGGCTAATTGCAAAGAGAAAACTTCAGGGACAATTTGGTACGCCTAATATTGACAGTATTGTCCAAAATGTAGAAAAACATTTTTTTTCTCAAGGGAAATATACGTGTTAAACTTCAGAAAGTTTTTTGGCCACCTCTAAATATCAATTTTTTTCAAAACAAAAAATTTTCACATTTTTTCTGTTGGATAGGAATAAATTTCGGAGTGAGATCATGAAAAAAAATGTTGGGCCACCCTAACGCACAGTGTCGCCAATGGAAAATCCTTAAAATATTGACTGTTACACTGAAAAGAAAAATTACTGGATTCAAGAAAATGCATTTCTTTGGTTTATTTTATTTGTACCAAGAATTTGAATACTTCAGTTTAATAAATATTGTTAACAAGCCAAAAAGTCATGCTTTCACTCAAACAAATCATTTATTGGTGATATATTAATTTGATACAAAGAAATATTTCTTTGTAATAAATGTGAAAATTATTAATTCAAATAAGTGATTTCTCAGGAGCTAAAAGCTTAGTTTCTTTTAATCTGTTTTTGAAACCCTAAGCAATATTTCATCATTTTGATTAAAAAGATTCTTTGAAGTATGTACTAAATACGTATTTAAACTAAGTAATTCATCCATGTTTGGATCAATTGATTTAGGTCTCTTTGAGTGAAAAAAATATTTTTTCCAGATAAATAAATGTTCATCAAATTGAAAAAAATGTATCAGATGCTAAGAGGTGACACGATTATTGCAATTGAATGATTATATACATTTTGAAAATATTTTTAAAAGTAAATATTGATTTAATTCATTAAAAGAAATCATGGTTTGAATAAAAAATCTGCAATTAATTAATTCGAACAAATGACAATAAGAAAAAAATAATAATAAAAAATATATATTTGTTCACTGCAAACGACATTTGTTTCAAAGAAATGTTCATGAAACCCGTTGGAAGAAACGTTTATTCAGTTCATTAGAAAGAAATGGATCATTCTAAATAAATAGTTCTGTCGATAGTAAAGTTATGATTTGCAACTTTCACTAGTTGAGCACAAATGCCGCTAGGTGTCGCCGAGCGAATTATCTCACAATAGAAAATAGTTGTCTAGGTTCACCTTGTACTACTATTCTGAATGCTGTTGCACTGAGCACTGACTGCTTGAAATGTTTTGAGAATTTTTATTTACCTCGTGAAAATAAAACAAAATATTACCATTAAAATAATATCAATTTATAATTATTATTACATTAAACTTCTGAAGTAATGTTAAATTAAAAATTTTGTATTTTGACTGCTCGAATTTTCTTAAACAATGGACTTGGTTCTTTGAATCAATTATTATTTTATCAACTTTGTTACAGGCTTATTCTGAACAATATATCGCATCTTAGGATCGCAGTATTATTTCCTCATATTAAAAACCCATTTCTTCATTACGAATAAATATTTGGTCAAATTGAAGGTACGCTCCTTTGAACCAAAGAATCACATCTGCTAATTAGGAAAAACTTTTTCTTTAGTCGATGGACTTTAATTTGTTTGAAGGAAATATTTTTCTGATTCAAAATCACATTTCACTATATCAACTACCTAATTTTTAAACACATCTCTTATTTTTTCAGTCAATAACAACGTTCTTTCGCTTAGTTACCTTCACAGACTGAAATAAATATTAATTTTCAATATATTAAACAAATTTTTTGCAGGACGTATTTTTGAATCCAGTAAAATTTGTTTTATTCAAAATTTTGTTTGCTGAGTGTGCATGTATTCTTCCCCAATGTAAATTCATGTTAATGTGTATACTTGTGGAGACGCATTACGTAAAGCATTGTAAACTTGAAAGAATGCAAAGAAGCATTCTTGAAAGGGAAGGTTTAAGTATATCTGGAAATTGCATAAGGATCCTTGACAGTCAACCATTTATTACTTTAATTTTTCTAAATCTTTTGTTTTCAATATGATTATGAAATTAGACTAGGGTGCTTTGAAGAAGCTTTGTAGTTGAAGGGCATTCAATTAGATCAGACAAAAGTATTACATTCCCGTTACGTGCCAACGTTGCGGTTGAAATGAGTTACGATTGTTTTTAAATAATGCGTCTTATAACTAAATTTCCCTAACCACTCTACACTTTTGTGTTCAGAGTTATATTGCGTATGCGTTTTTGTGTGTATGTGCTTGTTGTTAGTAAATACTGGGAATATTATTCAGTTTTGTTATTTATATTTTGTGAAAATATATGTGTATGTGGAGGGTGTGTCGGATTTGTGTTCGATTTATGTAATGTTTTGAGTTCCGAGTGTTTGTGCGTGTGTGTGTGCACGTGTGTTTGTGTGCGTGTGTGTGTGTTTGCACGCGCGAGTGTGTAGTTTGTGTTAGATTTTTGGTAATGGCTCTAGTGGTGTTATTTATATGTGTTCTGTTGTGTTGTGTTTGTGGAGGCGTTCGGAGTATATGTCCGTATGATTGGGGGGGGGGGGCTGTGTTAGCTCTTTGAAATGTTTTCAGTTCAGGGGTATTATTTATACGTATGTGGAGCGGCTGAGCAAGTTGGGTGTTGTATGCGTTTTTATCATTGGTGTGAAGCTGTTAGAGCAGTTGGGTGCTGTGTGTTTTTTTTTTCGTAATATTGTTGTTTTCGAGAGTGTAGTGTTCTTAAAATTGATAAAACAAATCTAGTATTTTTTGGGAAAAAGTACTTGAGCTTCACGAAGATGTTTAACAGCGTCAGTTTCATAGTGCAGGCGATCAAATTCCTCTTTATTTAGTGTGTATCCATCCTCGATATCTTTTAGTTCCTCTTTCTCTTTTAAGTATGTTCTCACTTCTTCAGGAGTCAGTGGAACCTTGAATAAATAAATTACCTTTAAAGTTATTTCCTTCTACGTACATCTATGTATACAGTAGGTTAAAATTCAGTGTAGCCATATTCATGAATGCGACAGAGATGCTCTGATGTATCATCTACTACTATAGAGTTGACCTTACGGTATATTCCAGGGTTTAATTTATATATATATATATATAATTATATGACACGTGTTAAATTTATTATATAATATGTAAGCAGCCCTTCATGTATCACAATTACCATTTGTGTTTCTTCATTGATTTTGATTCTTTTCATGTAGATTTCCTCCTCATCATCATATTCTGCTTCATCTGTGCCCTTTTCGCGTGGATAAAGCAACTGATATAAGGATTCTCTTATACGAACCATTTTTCGCGAACTCTGAAAATAATATCGTGAAAATAAAAAGTATATCTGTGACTTGCAGCTTTCCACAAGTATAGGTATACTTTCAAATATGTTTAATAAATGTATATTTATGATCTTCTTTTATTAGCATCTACCATCTCGAAAATTAATATTGGTATTGCTGCTCAGGCGGAAATATTATATATAGTTTATATATAGCGTTAAGTATTATATATAATATTTATTTGTCTCACATAAAAAATCTATGAAACAAATTAATATTATATACAATACTTCACACTGTATATAAACTATATATAATATTTCCGCCTGGATGAAATTAGAGTTTATTGTTAGAATAATTCTTACGAAATGAGAAGAGCTTAAATACACATTATATAATGAGCGCACTCATAGCAATTAGCAATGGGTTTATAATTGGAAGTGAATTGTTGAGTGGCAGCTAAAGATAGTAAAATTAAAATACTCGTGTCTAACATAAATATGAACATTTAAAATAACAAAATTTTACATAGATGAGTAGTAGTATTTTCATCTCATATGTTTTGAATTTATTTCAGGGGTTATGAATATTAAATAATTTACAAGAAAATTTATTAACCCACAAATTATCATAACTTGTTGATGAATATAGATATTTTTATAGGCGATTACATAATATCGGTGATCCATATTGAAAAATAGGTTAAAACTTATTTTTAAGTAATTCAGAATAGCAGTAGAGAAAAGTGAATTGATTTTTACCCTTTTTCGTCTTGCGTTTTTTATGGCATCACAGTAGAGGTAAAGTTGAAAAATAGGATATTGCCTAATATCTTCAGGAGCTTCTTGAACTGGAATTAATCTATTTAGAATCATTGTTTTCATTCGCATCAATTCTCGCTTCTGTAAGAGGAAAAACGTGTTTAACGCAATCGATGATAATGAAACCTGTTGCGCGTATAGAAACACTGCATATATATATATATATATATATATTAGCATAGATGCATATGAAATTTGTATTTCTATAAGGTAATTAAAAAAAATATTAACACAGAAATATGCATAAATTACAATTATATTCGTATACTAAAACATAATTTCAAAAAAAAAAATGTATAATGTTTATACTAGAGATGCATTCGGGCGGGACAAGACAAGAAAACATCGATTTCGAGAACCATCCCGACTAACGACAGCGAGAAGTTGTCCCATCTTTCTTAATTTTGTTCGAGAATCTCGGAAAACGAGCAAGATCGGGTAAGATTCTCGATAAAGTTTACAATTTGACATCTCGCGTAAATATTAAAAATAATACATCAGAATTTGGAAAATATGGATGTGGAATCACATGAAAACAAACAAGAAGGCCAAAAAAAACCATTGGAAGCTTCGTGGTCATCAAAATAATAATTTAATATTAACTGAAGTCAAATAATTTTATAAAAACGAAATACTTCATTTATAATACCATTAGGTTACAAAATTGTTAAAAAATTAAGATTCTTAGGACAGAAAATCTAAACAAAGTATTCGGAAATAAATCAAATTAATACGAAAAATCTAACGAAATTTTGAAAAAATAATAAGGTAAACGTCCCAGTAATCGTAAAGCCAATTTTCTTGCTTTTTACTTAATTAAAACTAAGTTTCACGGTTATTGGGATCGTCATGATTACTGGGACATTTACCATATGTTTTAATTTGGCTAATTGTACTATAAATAACTTTGTTACTAAAATGAATTTAATTTCTGCCTGTAAACACTTTATATTTATTTTCTTGTTTTAGTGGTTATGAGAAATTGGACAAGTTCCTTTATATTCACTACCCTTTTGATTTTTAAATTTGTTTACGATTTTCTAGCCTGATGTCTTATCAATGAATTGGTTAAATTTTGTACCATTATAATACTTAATTACTTCATTGAGTTTCAAATCATTACTTCCATGAGCTCGACATTGACGGTGGTTCTTTTCGGTCTTCTCATTCGTCGTGATTTCACTTCCATAATTTTCCAATTCTGCTCTATTTTATATTTCTGTATGAAAAAAAAGTTGAGCCGTAAAGATGAAATTTTCTGAAAATCAAAATAATATATGAAGTACGAGATATATAAAATATAAGCACGTAAGGTATTCGTGCGAAACTTGCGGCGTGTTTGTAAACGATACAAGACTCGCATATCAATTTCTTGCCCAGTTTCAAGGCTCTCGTAATTTCAGAATCGAAGGTAGCGTGATTCGATATTCAAAATTATGTTCCTAACTTCGTTTCTAATATTAATTCCAGTTCCTTTTATATAGATATAATGAATTTGATGTAGTATATAACTTTCTTTTATATCCTTGAATAAAAATATAGATTATATGTATATATGAAAAGAAATTTCAATTAATTAATTTATGGATAGAGGTTATATTTAAAAATTGTCGCTCGGAAGGGTAATAATATCATAATTAAACAACAACATGCCCACACCATATACCACACATCCCGGAACAAAAAACATTCCAAAAATGAAACACACAAACACCCCAAAAAGTAAACACACAAACATCCCCGGTACCAAAAATATTTAAAATACAAACAAACCACCAACTCCTCTATACATATACAAAACAAAACCTATTCACCCGTTTCCCTACACACATAAACAACACCCCCAATCTCTTCCCAGGCAAACATAACACCCAACCCGTTAGCCTTCACCTGATCACCACAAAACATCCCCGGAGCTCAAAACATCTCAAAAACCGAACGCAATACTCAACTTCTTCGCACGCTCCACACACAACACAACACATCACAACAGATTTACCGAAAACCAAAAGTATTATAAAAACCTAACAGAAACGAAAACACACATGAAAACAACATCGCCGGAACCCGAAACATCCCAAAAACTGAACGCAAAACCCACCCTCTTCAACCGTTCCAGAACGGAAATAAACAACATTCCTCAAAACACTAAACATTTCAAAAAACGAAAACTAACCCCAACTTCTGCCAACACATACATACCACCCAATCCCCACCACCCGCTACACACATTACACATATAAAGCCTAAAAACATCCAAAAAATAGAGCACAAGCCTCCACATACACAACTGTCGACCTTTTCATAAGCTCCATACATAAAAATACACAACAGAACGGACATAAAAAACGCCCCTAGAAACATAAAAATATTAACACGACTCACAACATGCTCAGAATCCGCGAAACTCGAAACTTCCTGAAACTTCGACACAACACCCAACCTCTTTATAGACACAACACAACACAACACCTACTAACTAAGCACACGATACAACACACATCAACAATACCCCCAGGAACCCAACAAATTATAAGAAACTGAGAGTCCCCCCCCCTATACCTCCGGAGTCCAATACAAAAACTGAATACGATAAGCAAACCCTATAAACACATAACACACACATTGACGTTTCCAAATGACAAGGTTCTATCTCTTGATATGCAAGTAGAAATGTTCTATCTCGGGTGGAAAAAAATATGCTTAAAAATCCCATCTATAAATTATATTGGGAACATTATCGCTTTCAGGAGTATATAACATTTCTAGGTGCATGTTACGAGATAGAACCTTGTCATTTGGAAACGTCGTTATACATAATCCAGAATCCAAAACAACTGAGAAACTAAACGCAACTCACACACAAACATTTTGGCGGCGCGAAGCGGTGGAAATAGTGCTTGTATCTAATCATTAAAAAAAATATGACCTTTCTCTCTTCGATGCGATTCTGCTGCTTGGTTTCGTGATCTTGCCTAATTTTGAACATCAGTTTCAGCATGTATTTACGGTCAGTGAGTCTAACGACATTACTCCCCATGAGAGTCTCCAGTCTCGATCTCACAGTTGGATGGCTGATACTAGAAACAAAAGAGAAAGCAGAAAAAAACTGTTAATATAAATTAAAAGGGATTAGGTGTGATTGAAAAACAAAGCTAATAAATCTGTTGTACTAGTGAAAATCTTACCTAAGTGACATTATGGTTTAGGTCGATTTTACCATTGCGAGGAATAAGATAATAAGCCATAATCTCAAAGTCACTTATGTAAGCTTTTCTCTAGTATGACAGAATTGCAATTCTAATAATAAAGGAGAGAGATTATATGCACTTTTATATTCATAATATTGGACGAAAACATTTTTTTCTTTTGGTATTTATTTCTACGTGTAGGAGGCAGAAACACACGAACTCTGCTTACTCGTCTGGAAAACAGAAGAAAGCAAAAAGGTTCGTGTTTCATAAGAAGAGGCAACTCCCCGAAGACCTTTTTTTTTAAATTGAGATTTCTTATGCATAAAAAACGGTAATAGAGTCAGCTAGAGTGGGAAAAAATCGTGTGCTTCTTAGTGCTTATATTGACGTTTATATTTATAGAAACTTAAGGAGTTATAAATTTACTTAAAATCCTAAAAATAAACTAAAGCTAAAAGAAGTTGAAAGAAGTATATTACAGAAACATTACAAGTTTTTTTAGTGACTGAATTCAAAAGTGATATATTGTTTTAAAAATTATAATAATCTGAAAAAATAAATGAAATCATATAATTTTACAAATACAAAAATGAAATTATACTTAGTCACTTCAGAAATTCGAAAGGAAGCTGGAATTGATCATCTGGAGCTTTAAATTTGAAATCGTGACATTAACAATTCACTAGTGTTTATGCCTAACGCACCTGAGCTTCGAAGTAGAACTGAAGCAAAAGCGAGACGTTCGTGACTGGTGCGAGTAGTAGTTCCTAAGCTCGGAAAATGGGTTTAATGCGGCTAATGGATTTGAAAAGACATTAGAAACTTACTCCCGTAATAAGTCACATTTTTTATGATCTATCAGGATATTATAACATGATTATAGTTTACGAATGATAATTTTGAAAGTATTTTTCCTTATTTATTTTTAGATGTTCTCACTGTTAAACGCCGATTCTCAAAGGTAAGGAAAGACGGGGCTAAGCGGGATGTTTCTTTATGGGTTTTACAATATATTACCGGAAGGATATAAGATTATATATTAATGTTTAAGATATATAATGTCTAACTCTTTCTCTTCTGTATACTGAAGTTAAATCATGTAATTTAACGATAAGTAACTAGTTATTGCAGTCCAAAGTGTATCCGTCTTTACCCCTCAGTCCGCTGTCAATATAAAAGGGAGAAATAGCTTTTCAGTAAGACCAAGAGGCAAAATATCATAAACTAAATAAGTTTTGAAAATTTTATTCCGACGATGTACAATATGATAGGTAACATAAATATCAAAACGAAAATTGCAACTGAATTTTCACAATTTACTTACTTTACCAATTACTTTTTATGAAAATTTATCCACGAAACTAAAGCAAACAGCCGCTAAAATAAAATTTGATATTTTTTTGACAGAAAAATAGAAGATCTTCCGGATTATTATCTAGAACAATGAAATCAAAGTATAAAATATAAAATTATGAGTAGCTTGGTTTCCCCAACGTAACCCCGTTAGCCGTTAACAAATAAAGCACAAAGACAATTTTCATTTTTCAAAATGAGATTCTACAAATTTCTATTACCTAATCAAATATTCAGTAAAGATGATAAAATAATGATAATTTAGATTGTAAATCGCCTACTAAAGTATTTACCGCTAGAGCTCGTAAATAAAACATTTTCTCTATTTTTTATTCATATAAAAGAAAATTATCAAATAGAGAAAATTTATAAGTGAAATGGAAATTTGTGACCCGGAATGTTTTTTATTGTTGTTTAATATTCGTGTCGTTATACTATTCATCTAATCTCCGACATACATGATTTATGTAAGAGGTATTAGGGTCGGAATCAAAATGACAGGACGATTTACGAGAATGTCAACGGGAATTTAATGAGATTTTTGCATCCAATAATTATGTGATTAGTTTTAAAGCTTTCAAGCATATTAACATTCAATGCGATTAATTGCTGCTAATTTCTCCATGATTTGGTGGCATGTTTGCTGTTTCCAATAAGCTATATAAGCACCTTTTTTTATCATCAATTATTGCAGTAGAATTTATCACAAGTACTAACATTAATCTAATTAATATTGCCGAATATTGTTTTTTTGCGAAAATATAAATTATGTTAAAAATAAATGAATCAAACAGTCTTGAAGTATTTTGATGTTAATTATGACAGTTAATTTAAAAAAAGCAAAAATCAAAATTTCTAAGAAAAGGAAATCAAGAGGCTAGACGATAGTTTCCAGATACGAGCTTAAAAAAGAGCGTTTACTTGCATGTCGTGCTTTAATAGTGAGTTAGGACCAAATAAAAATGAGGACAGTTTAGGAAAATAATAAGTCGGTACATGCTATATTGGCAAATGTGTACAAGTCTTATAAAACGAAAACGAATGTGGGACGATCGGTTATTGATTTAAGAAATAAATGAAGTCAAAAGATTGACATTTATGATTATTGATACTTTGACGGACCCGCCCCCAACGTATCCTGTATTTTGTGAACAACCCCTTGGCTTATAATATACAATTTTTTCTTATTGAAAATTGGAATAAAAAAAACATATATCTATAATAAATTGAAGTTTAACGAAAAGCGACTGTGACGTTTATACGACCTACGTTCATAAAATAATTACGCAAGTCCTCCATAAAATTGTTTTGTTATACATACTGTATTTATGACGTTATTGTAAATATTTTGCTCACGACATACCACAAGTAACTCATCTTCAAATTATTTTCAATAAACCATTATTTATTTATTATTCTGAACGATTCATATATATACACTATATACTATATAAGTTTGCTTTGGCAATAAATTAGAAAAAATTGTATTAACAATTTTTATTTGGAAGAATAGAAAATTTAGCAATTGAAAAAGCCTATAAAAGTTAACAATTAAAAATTAAAATATTCAAAACTAAAAAAGAAAAAGAAAATAATAACCATCATTGTAAAAACGTGTAAAAGGAGTAGAACTCTAAATATCCAGTCTTTTTATTTCTTTAATTCGTTTCCGGTCCTATATTGATGCTTTTACTATTTTCTCCTTTCTTCCTGAAATACTAAAATGACCTGATAGGGTTTATGGGGTTTATGTGGATTACGATGAGTGTTTATCTGGACCACCCAAATCAATCCCAGGAAACAATTGCAAAGCCAACAGTTCAGGAAGAGGAAATAGCCCAGAAATTCTATCAGTAGAGTTCTTTCATTATTTTAATTAATTATATTACATATTAAATTTATATACACTAGCAACATTAATCACTTGCTACGCGCGTGTAGTTTTCCTGTTTGAGGGGCAAAATAATTTTTACTACAAAAGAAAAATTTCGCATAACTATTTATTATTTAAGTTTATTTCTTTACTTACTTTTGTAGTTATATATAAATATGATTTCCCTGAGAATCTTGAGAAAATTCAAGAAGATTTCTGAAAAATTCATATGTGGCAAATCAAAATTTCAACAAAAAAGTTCATTTCAACCAAACAGTTAAATTTTCAACCAAAAAATATGAACTTTCAGCGAGAAATATAATACATAAACGGTGTTATAACCTAAAAATATTTTTATTTTGAATAAAACTCAGTTTAATTTATTCAGTTGATGCCAATTTTTATCAAAATAGGTGACTCCTCAGCCGAACAGTTGAGTTTTCAATCAAAAAGATGATTTTTCGATTAAGAAGATGAATTTACTGTGGAAAGACGAATTTTTAACAAGTCATATGAATTTTCCACAAAATTGTTACATTTTCAACCAAAGAGATGAATTTCGAAATAAAATAATTAATCTGCAACCAAAAATTAATTTCTACAGTAGTTTGATTTTTTACAAGTAGTTGAATTTCCAACCAAAAAGAAATGAATCCAAGAAAATAGGTGAATCATCAGCCAAAAAGATTAATTTTTAACCAGTTACATTTTCAACCAAAAAATATGAAATTTTCTCTAAAAGAGACGAATTTTCTATAAAACCAGTTACATTTTTTAAACCAAAAATATAAATTTCTAAAAAAACTTTCATTTCCAAGGAAACAGTTGAACTTTGAAAAAAAAAAAAAAATTTCCACCAAGAAGATGAATTTTCTAAAAAAGACGAATTTTCAACAAAATAGTTACATTTTCAACCAAAGAGTTGAATTTTGTACTAAAATAAGTAAACTTCAACAAAAAAAAACTAATTTTTAACAGAGTAGTTCAATTTTCAAAAAAATAGTTAAATTTTCGATAAAAACAAATTTTGCAGTTGAGGAAGAAGAAAAATTGCAATCAACTTATAATTTGAGAGGAAAAGTAATTTTTCATGCAAAATAAAAATTTCGAATAATTATTTATTTTTTCAATTTATTTGCTTATTTGTTTTCAAGGTTATGCAATCGGAAATATATCGAAAAATATTTAATAAATTTACGGAAATCTTTTGAGGTTGAAAAATTTGTTTAATCTCTTCAAAATTTCTTAAATTCCTAAATATCCTTTAAACTGATTCGCATCATTCCTAAATTTTTGAAAAATCTTTTAAAATTAAAAAAATTGTCTCTAAATCTTCCAAATGTATTTCGACATCTTTAGACACTTCTTGAAATGTTTAAATATCTTTTTAAATTTTCATTAAAAATTAATTTTCCCGAATAAAATTTCATTTAAAACTTTCCTAGGAATCTTAAGATATTATTTTTATTGTCTTGAAAGCTCTTGAAATCCTTAAAAAGCTTTCAAATATTATTTCGAAATCTTGATTATGTACATATTGTTTTAAACTTTTAAGATCTCTTCAAACTCCAAATTATTTTTGAATTATTTAAAAATATCTAAGCCTTTTGAATATATTTTAAAATTATTCGAATTTTTCCGTAATTAATAATGAATATGACTTTTTAAGAAAAGGATATATATTTATTTTTTATTATTTACAGCTTATGTGTTTATTAATAAACAAATTCTTTTTTATTGAAATTTATTCGAAGAATAATTTTTTATATTACGTGAACTGAGAGAAACAGTTATATGCAAGATTTCTGTTGCAATTTTAAAAAGGAACACTAGATAATATTAATCTTATTGTCTCAATTTAAAATGAAAAAAAAAACATTTCAAGAATCATGCAGGATTTGCGAAAGAGATGCACGAGTTTCCAAACTTTTATCTTCAAATAGCTGCAGGGAAATTGAAAATTATAATAATCCCGTAATCCTAATAGAAATTATTATTATATCACGTATGGGCTTTTCTTTTTCAATTTTGTACTTAAAAAATGATTCGCAAAACATGTCAAATATCAATCCTATAGCAGATTAATGTAATATAAATTTTGTAATTTGTTTGATATGTTCTTTTCTTCCAGGAAATCTCCTCACTATTTAATTAATTAAAAGGTAAAGAGTACAGTTTGTTGGGAATAATCGCTTTATCGATTTTGTACTACGCTGCCATCTTGCTTACCAAATCTTAACAAGAGATAAAAAATTATAAAATTAGAAATAAGTTCAAATTAATTTCCCTACTTATTTTTATTGTAGTTTAGTTCCATTTTTATAAATTTTAATGGCAACAGCTTTTTTTAAAACAATTTTATCGATTCAAGACTCTTCAGGTAAAAGAGTCTCTTTGCTGAATTTCCTACATATTCCTTCCATGATAAACAAACTAATCGATTTGTCGTTTTCTGTTTCATAGTTGACAAAACTGATGGCGTTGAATAATATAATTATTTTTAAATTGGATAAGTTCAAAATCAGTTTCAATTTCAAACTTGACAATTTTTGTATTAACTTAGAACTTTAGCTTAGAAGGAAAACCTTCGCTAAAAGGTAGATGTGTCACGAAAATCTCGAAAGCATTATTGCATTATTAAATTAAAATAATTATTTTCGAAAACCAAAGCTTATCCCCTAAAGTTAATTTTTGCTCCTTCAATCCAAAATTGAATCTCCTTTTTTTATTTTTTGATATTGTGATATGACAAATTTCACTGTAAAATCGACACTTTAGATGTTTTCCGTATTTTTGGAGATGAATGTCTCTTAAAGAGACAAAACTTCTTGAAAAATCGCTGCTTTTAGGTTTGACATTAATTTCAAGCCTACTGATTAAACTGATTAAATTATAAGCTACGTAAATTAAGTTACATACCAAAACCTAAAATTTGTAAACCCTCGCTATTTTGGCACTTTCAAAGCTTAAAAATGCTGATTTTCTTGTATAATTTATTTACTATTCGAGCAGTAAGTTTACGATTGATTTTATTTTTTGGTAAGAAAATGAAGTCTGTCTGTCTGTCGTTGCCGTCTGTATAAAGGATAACTTTTGAAAGATTAATCGGGTTCAGTTGCGATTTGGCACACAATTTTAGGCACCAAAAGGAAAAAGATCGAGTTCGTTAACCAGCTATTTTTGATGAAAATTCAAAAAGTTAAGAGCATTTTCAAAGTTTCCAAGACCATTTTTTTTCAAAATTTAAAAATTCTATATACGCTGTTCGTAGTATTCAAAAATTCGAACAATGTATCCTTTTGACTTCTTTCAATAAAAAGAAAATTATCAGAGTCTGTCTATCTGTCGTTGTCAACAAATTTGTTATTAATAATTTTTTGATAGGACGCGTAGTTGTTGTTTTAAGCGTTAAAAATAAAATTAAAAATAAAAACAATAAATTTGTTGGGAAACGGCACAAGGTACGAAAACGAATAGATTTTCTTTTATTCGTAAAAAACAAGATTAACAATAAAAAGTTTAACTTTTGGAAAAACAACATAAGAGACGAAAAAAAATGAAAAGATAAAAGTTTTTCAACCAAAAAGGTCTACAAATTTGTTATATACAATAAACAAAAAAATTAACTTTTTAGAAACAGGACACAAGCTTTACGCTAGGATACGCATTTTTAGTTGAAATGGTAAAAAATAACATTGAAAATAAACAAATTAAATGTATTGAAAAACGACACAAGTTGCAATAAAATGTTTAATAACAAAATGGTTTTTTTTTTCTTAAAGGATGCGCGCATTTTTTTTCAATCATAAAAATAAGATAATAAAATACGTATGTTTCAACACCAATGCAAATTATGAATTGTAATAATATAAATTTATTGAAATGATACATTTTTCAGGGTAGCTGAGAATCAAATTTAATGCAAAATAAGAAACAAATATTAAATTATCCATGATAAATAAAACTCGTACTTTATTTTGCAATATCGGAATAAGCGATTCCAGGCCGACGTATACATAAATAAACAAAAAACTCAATAATATACACTTGATATAAAAGTGTTGAACATAAAGTAGAAAAGTTCAGATTTTGGACAAAATCGAGTGCGAAGGACGAGATTCGTGATGAGAATGTGTTCGTTAAAGCCGAAGGAGCTTTAATAAAAGAGAATTCGCAATCATCAGAATACAGTTGTCGATGCTTTGACTTTTAATTTTAAAAGGTCTGTGCAGATTTTTTTTTCGAAAGAAAGTGTAATTAGTGTGCGCGTAGCGTGCACAATGTTCTAGTTAAAATTAAAAAGTACAATTGAAATGACCGAAAGAAAATTATTTTAAAAAAATTACTTGCACTCGATGAGAGTTCGGTAATCCTCAACTTCTTTTTCCTTGTCAGTATTCTTTGAAGTTTCTTCCTCAGACGAATTTTTAAGGTTAAATTTGACTTTGTTAGAAACATTTTCGAGCCAATCTTCAATATCTTCTGGAAAAGCCGGTGGGGTCGATTCGGAGACAAGAAGCTCCAAAGTGGCCCAGAAACCTCCACCGTGCGTCATTGTCAATGTCTTATCAAAATATTGAGGCACGTATCACTCACTAATTATTTTTCTTCCCTCTTGATCATTGTCTTATCGAATCCCATCAAGTAATTCGAAATTAGATGCCAGGAAACTTTCCACACTTTGACAAGCTTCTTTAAGGTTGCACATTTTTCATTTTCAATCATTATTTATTTAAAAGAAAAACTTTTCTATAATCCCAGTAGATGTATAGGCTGCGTTCTGGACCAATTAGTATTAGTGCGTGTCTGTGTGAGGTAAGCCTGTGTGCGTGTGTCCGTGTGAGGTTGAGATCGAGACCGTTCTAGAACATTCCTGAATGACGTCATAAAATAATATCGCGCAATTCTGCCAGCCAATGCATGTAACAACAGGTTCAAGGTTATTTCTTATCTCAAGAATTTTTTCGCGTAAATAAGGGTATACAACTTATTTTTGATAAGCATCTGGGTGATTTTTCTTAATTAAAAAATTATGTACATCTTATATGGCAAATTTATTTTTAGATAAGTACCAAGATGACATGTTAAATAATATGTACATCCTATTAGCAACCTTGTTTTTCAATAAGTACCGGAAAGACATTTTTTTAAAAATATTCCAACATATCTCATGTATAAAAGTAAAAAAATAAAAAAAATGTTGTTGTTGTTAAAGCCTGAAAAATGTAAATTATGAATATTAAGGAAAAAATAGATCATAGTGCCCAGGTCTAATGTTTATGGTTGATTATGAACCAATCTGTTTAGATTAATACATTTTCCAATTAGGAAAAGAAACAATAAAAAATTAAATGTATTTCTAGCATTGCTAATATTTAATGCATTCTTCTTTCATTACGCGACAACCCTCAATCATGTGCTTGATGGATTCATTGGTACACTCAACTTCCGATTTAAGGACCACTGATTTTCTGCGTTCCGAAAATTGCTGGCCTCGCGTGGCCTCGGAATGTGGTGATGTTCGGAGGCAGGAAGGCTTGCTCACTCTAACTGCTCAGTCATTCGTAAACAACAGGAGCGTAAAGACAAAGTAGGCAGTGCGCGGGTGCTCACGGGCGGATACACACTTCTTGTTGATTTAACTTATTTTTGGGTTGCTCACCGTGGATGGTACAATAATATACATATCGTTTATTTCGGGAGACCTAATGCTTTTACGTGTACCTAGCTTGAATTTTCTGCGATTTTTTTTTAAACGAGTTGCGAGCGATCAAAGTGAGGGTCGCGTACTTTTGACGCCAACTTTAGTCTAGTTATCCTTGGTTTTCACATGATTGAAATACTGGACTCTTCTCCCCAAAGCATCAACGCACGACTTAGCCAAAGCATCATCAGCAGGCACAGTTGATGTTTCCCCGTTTGTTACAGATGCGACCTTTTCTTCGAATTGGCCACCGTCTTTCGCACAGTCCCTGGCAAACTCTGGTCGTCACGCTCGCAATCTCTTGACTCCCTTATAGTTTCAGGCGCAAATTCACTTTCGTGCATGCGCATAGTGGAATAATTGAGGTGCTGATAAGCCGACTATACCGTCCATCACCGTGATCGCTACGAACGTCAGTTGCGGGGATATATCGATAGCTTGTTTTAGAAATAAAAACGTCCTTTTTTATTCATCTCAAAAATATTTTCAGAAAAACCAATCTCAGTCGTCTACTAATTGAATAAAGTTCCTTATTATTTGGTATCGACCATCAAATCCAGGGATTGGAATCGAAAGGCTGGGTGAACGCTCGATGCGTTCCATACGTACTCCTCGCCTGTTCATATTTTTCCAGTGTTACGAACTAAAAGGTCCGTTCGCGCTACCCGAGGTAGGAAAAGTCGTGTGATGAGCAGAGAGTGAATGATCGTGGCTAGCCGAAATCTAGACATTGCTGTATTCGAACTGACCACATGAACGTGTAGAAAACCGTTGGGCCAGCAGGTACGAACCGATGTGAGCAATCGTGTTTGAGTTAACACTGGCGGCCGCCTACTTGTGTTCACAGACAGGTGTTCATCGTCAGGCAGCATCAAACCGCTACAGGCGAGCTGATGCGTGAGAAGGAGAAACGTTTCTGCGTTGTGAACGCTCACTGCACAATTCACTACAAAATTCCTCGGATTTATTTGAACTTCAGTCATCAATTTTTATATTACATATAATCTGAAACAGTATTAATTATTATCTGTCTTTTTTGAATTAGAAATTATTAGTGTTCACATATGTAAAAGTGTGATGACTGAAGAAATATAGAACAAAAATTATTTTAAAAATGCAAATACTAAATATTGAACCTGAAATGGAAACATAGAAGCTTCTCTCAGCATTTCAAGATTGTTAAACATACTTTTGTTAACTTTCTATTTGTAAACAGATGCATTCAGAGGAACATGCGGGCACAATATCCTAATGGAATTTTTAACTCAATAAAAACTTACAAACTTATATGGTTTTCAACATATTCAAAAATAAGTTCTTAGGAAAAAACGGCATTTCCAATAACATCCAGATATTGATTTTCAAGCAAAATAATAAATCTTAAAAGAAAAAATTTCCAACAAGAGTATAACATTCATAAAGCAAATAGTATTATTTGCAACCACAGATATTATTTCCTAACAAAAAGAATAATTTTTTGATAAAAATACGAATTATTATAAAAATACATATATTTGGAACCAAATTGTTGAATTTTCAACAACAAAAAAAGTTTTCTATCAAAAATGGAATATTTAAATTAGCGGTACAACAAATTATTTTAAACAATGAATCTTCGACCGGTATGATTCAACAAAACTGATGAATTTGTAACAGAATAGTTAAATCTTCAAACAAACAGGAGAGTTTTAAAAAGAAAATATTAATATTCTACCCAGTAAGACAAAGTTTAAACAAAAAAGTGAGGTTTTCAACCAAGTACTTGAATTTTATAAAAAATTGTTGAATTTGTAAGCCAAATGGGCTAATTTACTATAAAATAGTCGCATTTTCAACCCGAAAATGTAAATTTCCGACAAAAATGTAAATCACACAGAAATAGTTCGATTTGCTCTAAAATGTTGAATGTTGTAGCAGAAAGATTGATTTTCAACAAACCACAATCATTATCTACGTAATAGTTTAATTTTACAGTATATAATAAAATTTATAAACAAATCTTTCAACCTTTTACCAAAATAGTTGAATTTGCAACCAAAACTATAAATTTTCAGCATACAAATTTATTTTCATACCAATAGTTGAATTCAAAACTGAAACAATCGCTTTTCAACCAAAAATAAAATATGTACATTTGCAATTCAAGAATTGATCTACGCTGTAAAAAAATAATTTTTAATAAAATAGTTCAATCATTAATTCATAAAATGAATTTTGACCGAAATAGTTCAACTTTTGGCTTCAACATTCGACTATTTGGTATTTGGTTGAACCTGAATTGTTTCGTTGGGAAATTTGACCATTTCTTTGAACATTTATCTTTCATGTTCAAAACTGAACTATGTAACATGCAAATTTGACTGTTTTTTTTTAAATTCCACTGATTTTGGTTAAAATTGAACTATATTCTTAAAGAGTCATCTTTGTAATTGAAAATTCATCTTTCTTGGTTGAAAATTGTTTTTCCTTGAAAATGTTGCAAATAGTGGTATTTCACTGAGGGTCTTCTTCTTTGGTTGAGAATTCTATTCTTATATTTTTAATGTAACATTCATCTATTTTGGTGGAAAATTCTACTATTTGGTTGAAAATGAAACCAATTTTTTTTTAAGATGTCTCCTTTTTGGTTGAATTGGACTATTTCTCATTCAAAATAAAAATACTGTTTGTCCGACATGTCACCTATACTATATTTTTCGCGAACAATTCATCCTTTAGATTAAAAATAAATCATTATTAAAAGTTTTCAGTACTTTGTTGAAAAGTAATTCTACCTGTTCAAGATTTATCTTCTTACTTAAGGAATATAAATTGCTGAAAATTTGTTTTTGTTCTCATTGAAAATTATTTTTTTTTTTGCATGAAAATTCAACTGTTAGAATTTTGGAAAATTCGTCTTTTTTGCTGGAAGTCACCTTTTTTTGATTTGAAATAAAAAAATTGTTGTCTTTGTGGTTTGGAATATCTAGATAACATTTTTTTTCTTGGATTACTGAGAAATCTTTTTTGGGTTTGAAATTGAAATTCAGTTATAAAATCGTCTTTTGTGTTTTCAAATTCACCTCTTTTTGTCAAAATTCCATATTTTTTGTTAGAAATGAAACTGTTTAGTTGAAAATCAATCTTTTTTGTTTGAGTATTCACCTTTTGTTTTTGCAAAATCATCTATTTTGGTAAACAATTATTCTTGTTAGTATTACTATTAGTAATCTATTCCGTTAAAAATGCAACTATTTTGGTGAATATTCATAGTTTTTGATTACAACCTACAACCTACAATTACAACCTTTTTTTGTTGGAAATATTTCTAGTATTATAATTCTCGTTCAGAATTCATTTTTTAGGTTGAAAATTAAACTACTTCATTGAAATTTGTACAAATTTGTTAAAAATTAATTTATTGATGAAAGATTTACTTCTATGCTTGGAAATTGAGTTTTCTATTTACATTGACATTAATTTAAATTTCAGTTTTTCAACTGACAATACAACTATTTGGTTGAAAATTCATGCGGCAAAGTTGTCTTCTTTGGTTGAATTTAATTAGGTTTAATGTAATATTAAATATTTTTCGTTTTAACTATCGACTATGACATTTTTTGATGCAAATAAAGAACTAAGGAAATATTATATCAGGGTTACCTCAAAAGTTTATTTTAAATACATATTCAAGGACAAGACTTGTAATGTTTTCAACTCAAAATGTTTTATAAACGGAACATAACAAATTCAAAGTAAAATAAAGAATTTTCGAATTTAGTTTGCTTGTCATTTATTTAAATTTATCTCTCAAGGTATTACATTTCTGTATAATTACTGCGATTTATTTGTTTCAATTTCGAATTTGACCCCCCCCCCACTAACGCAATAAATTGATACGAAATATGTCTCCCCCCCCCTGAGATGTTACGTAATTTAAGTACAGACTCGTACCCCGGACCAAAATGTTGCTGGTCACCGGACTAGGAGATTAAAAACGATTTCAAAAATCGTTCATCGCCTTCTTTGCCTTGTTCACTTCCCTTGCTCAGCCGTGAATTGACGCCTCTCCTGTTCGAATCTGAAAGGAACGAGCTCACGGGTCAGCCCGACCATGTAGTCCCTGTTCACCACAGAAGTTCACTTGCTTTGAACAGTAGAGTAGTATACCCTTTAGGTTCTCATAGCCTGGAAGCTAGGAAACATTTCGACCACGCTAAGAAGTCCCCGTAATGTTTTTAATGTATATTCTGCACAATCCGAGGGTATTAGTTTCTACCACGAATTCAAAGCTGCTTATTCACGGCGGAGATTCGAATAGCGTCCAGTTTTGCTGGAGTTCTCTCGGCATCCCGTGAGAACGCCTTTCCTTCAATATCAGACATCGTTCATTGCGGCGTTTAGACTTGAGAGAGTTGGGCGTAACGCACTGCAAAGCGTGAAAGTTCAACACATATCAATGTTATTGCTGAAGAAGAGACGAACACCACAGCAGGCCACAGATCCCGATCTCATTTCGAACTGGGACCCAGGAATAATAATATGATTTCAGTCCCCTGAACGAGATTTATGGCATCACCTACACTAATTCAACTCTTAGGCTGCGGAGAGAACATACTGACCTGTTGTATACGCCTGTAGGGTAGCTACGAAAGCGCCACCAATTTGGAACTATTGGGAAGAGATTTGAATTTCAACTCAATCTTAACGAAAACTCTTATAGTAAACAAATAATTTTAAACCAAAGATAAAAATTTTTGATTAAAATGAATTGATATTCACTGCTTTTTTTGATAAACATTGCTCAAATAACTTCGATAAACCCAATAGTTCACGTGTCAGATAGCGCTTTTGTCAAAGTCACAGAGGTATTCTACGGGCGTATTCTCCCCTTTGCCTAGAGAAGAGAAAAGTAGCGAGCGCCATTTCGCTCCCAATCCCTGATAAAATCACATCCATCCCATTTCCCCAATTTCTATAAATTTCGCTGAAATCCATCATTACAAAAAGAATGATTAACAAAAATACAAATTAAAAATGACAACAGGTTAGTAATAATATTGATTATTATTATTTTGATAAAGATAGGGTTGATTGCATAAAACGATCTTCAAAAATCGAATAAACATTTTGGTAAAAGGATTTTCTCGTAATCTTATTGTTTCATACAATAATTTAAAACAAAATTTATGAAATTTTAGTTAAAATTTCAACGTAGAAATATTTTTTTGGGCCTGTTGGCATTTATATTTCTTGAAATAATTATCATTTATAGAAAAAAACTATATATATATATTTTTTCGAATTTTTAGGAAATAATGTCTGTCATACTGTGATATCGAATCTTAAATTTCGATTTTCTCGAAACAGGGCCATTTTTTCGAAACAGGGCTTTTTCATTCTGAATAAGAATCCCAATATCTCAGAAAAAAGTTTGTATTTTTTCGAAGAATTAAACATTTGATCTTTAAATTCTATCCAAAGCCGATTTCTGAAAATTGATGCAATTTGAATCTTAACATTCTGGGTAGATTTTCTTGTAATCGTCGAACTTTTTCGATCAAAAGTTATTTAACCATATGCCTTCATACCTAATATCTGGTGAGGATGTTCTCATTTTTTATTTTAACTGTAAATTGAATGCTTTTTCGCAATCCGAATCTGGGCCTGCTCCAATTTTAGGTTAGAGTTACTTTAGGATTGTCAACTTCCACATCCATTTTCTCGAATCTGGATACATTTTTTAAATAAAATTTTTTTGACCTTAATTCATTAAAACTTCAGCTTGAGGCTGTGCTTTATTTTCATCTTTATATAGTGATTTTGATTTTACATATTGCTTTCTCGCTCTACTGAAAAATTCCGATTTTGTGGGTTATTTAGTTATTTACTCTGCCACCCTTCAGTTAATCATTCATTTTATTATTTAGAATAAATTAAGTTGCTCAAATTTAAAAAGCCCTCAAAAAATTTGAACATATACTTTTTGAAATGATCTCAAAAATTGGTCTCAAAATTATTTATGTTTTATCTTAACAATAAAATTTGAGTTTAATATTTTCATAAACTTCCACTCGATCTATATTTATGCTTGAATTGATACTTGAATTATAATCGTTTTTAATGCTTTTTTCATTAAATTTAAAATTTGTTCTAGCATAAATTGATTCCAAATTTTATTTTGCTATACATGGCCGAACGACCAGAACCTCGGTAAAAGTACATCGAGAAATTTCCAAAGGTACCGGCTGAGAGATCGAATGCCGGAACTCTAAAGTGAAGTTTGAGCGCCTGAGGGGCCTTCCATAAACCACGTGGCTTCTTTAGGGAGGGGGGGTCGACAAAAGGCCACGTTAGTCTACATGGTTTCACACTCTGGTGTTAAAAAAAATAAAATGAAACGCATCACGGCTAGCTTGAACCACTTGTGACTGAAAAGTGCTCGCCTATCCCAGTTTCTTTCTGAATACGTTTTGGGGATTCCTCCCGAGTATTTCAAGGCCTAAATGACCACAATAGTTGAGCCCCTTCTTTAGAAATCATTTTTTTTTATTGTGGGGTTATTAAGTATATTTTCGTGAAAATCGTTGCAAATTAAATGTTAATTGGTACAAACCATTTCCTTTGAAATCCAAAATAAGCCTCTGATAGCTAAACATCAAATAAAATTCAGAAAGCTTTAAAATCTTGTGAAACAGGTGAAAAAAGGCAGTTTATGAAATAATTTTTTCTTTTCACTGCATCGCAGAGATCTAAAGAATAATTCAAGTGCTCTAGCTATGATAAGTATCAAGTTATTGCGTCCTGCAAATCAGCCTTTTTTTAGTTTTTTCATACATTAAGTTTTTCGGAAATAACTTAGGTCTGTTGAATTTCACGTAAAAATATATGCCCATGTGAATAAAAGCACATAAATTTTCCAGCAAAATACCAAATATTAAATGTCGTATCTTTAATATTTCGTAAGATTTTGCTAAAAATTTTGCTAAAAAGTAAATCTGTTTTTTTTTGACTTATTCTGAACTGTATGCGTGAAAGCTTCTTGTGTGAGCTAAGCCTTAAATAGCCTTCTTAGCCGAAATTATAAAAGAAACAAATATAACTTAGAAAGCTTTTACATACAGTTCAGAATAAGTAAAACAAAAAATTTACCTTTTCGCAAAATTCATAAATTTTTTTTCGAAGAGCATGCTTTTCGCAGCAGCATTTTACAAAATATTAGAGATCGGGCAATCAATATTTGGTATTTTTCTGAAAAATGTATGTGCTTTTATTTATATAGGCATATTTTTTCACGTGAAATTCAACAGAAGTAAGTTATTTCCGAAAAACTTAATGTATAATAAAACTCAATAAAAAGGGTGATTTTCAGGACGCAATAACTTGATACTTTAACTAATACTTGAACTAATATAAGTGCAACTTTTATCTAAAATGTACAAGACATAAGATATTTTACGGAAACTAAAGTTAAATTTTTCTTAGGCCATTTTTTCTATTAAAAATCACTTTTGGAAGTCATGTCTCCTAAACTATTCAAGAGAAAACATAAAATATATTTTTTTAATTTCATAGGGAATTTTTGCACTTAAATTGTTGTTCAGACTATTTACGCGTGCGATGCAGTGAAAAGGAAACATTATAAAAAAACTGCCTTTTTTCATCTGTTTCACAAGATTTAAAGCCTTCTGATTTTTACTTGATTTTTTAAATATTAGAGGCTTATTTGGATGCCAAACTAAATGGTGTATACCAATTAACATTCAATTTGCAATTATTTTAACAAACATATACCTAAAACCCCACAACAAAAATTAAAAATTATGATTTTTTAAAAAGGGGCGCAACAATTTGTTTCATTCAGGCCTCAAAATACTCGGGAGGCATCCCCGAAACCTATTCACAAAGAAACTGGGTTGGGCGAGCACTTTTCAGTTATAAGTGGTTTAAGCTAGCCGTGGCATGGCCAGAAAACAGAAAAATGTTTACTGAAAATAATAATGAGTCCAAAAGTATTACTACACAAAATAAATTAATTTAAAAAAAAGGACAAAAAATTCAACCAAAGATATGAATTTTTAACTACAATTTTTAATCTTTAACTAAAAAAAGAGTTTTTAACAAAGCAGGTCAACTTCCAACTAATTAATTGAATTTTTACCAAAGTAGTTGAATATTCATTCAAAAAAGATACATTCTTAAGGAAACATATTATAGTTGATGTTTCAACAAAACAAAATTGTAATTTTAAATCCAAAATAGTTGAATTCAACCAAACAAGATGAATTTTCAACTAAACAGTTGAATTCTCGAGCAAAAAAGAATTAATTTTCAACCAAACAATTACATTTTTAACCATAAAAGATTACATCTCTACTAAAAAGATTAACTTTATACCAAAAAGGTGAATTTTTAACAAATTACAATAATTTTCAACTCAAATTTCAAATTTTCAACCGAAGTAATGAATTTTCAATTAAAATAATTGAATTTTCAAACAAAAAAGATGAATTTTCAACTAATCAGTATATTTGCAATAAAAAATATGAAATTTTAACAAAGAAGATTAATTTTTTACCAAAAAAGACGAATTTACAACATAATACATGAATTTTTATATAAAAAAGATCATTTTTCAACCTAATTAGAATAGTTTTCAACAAAACTTTTCAAAAAAATAGTAAATATTTTAAATAAAGAGGTGAATCTTTAACCAAAATAAATACTTTTTAACAAAGTAGTTGACCTTTACCCAATTTTCTTTTCACAAAACAGTTGACTTTTAAATCCGAAAAAAATGAATTTAAAAAAAGGAAGTCAAATTTCAACAAAGAATTATGATTTTTCAATCAAATAGTTGAATTTTCAACAACAATAAAAATTTACTTTAGACTTAACAATTGCCTTTATAACCAAATAGTTGAACTTTCAAGCAAATGCGAAGAATTTTTAAAAAACCAGTTGCATTTTTAAAGGAATAGTTGAATTTCTAACTCATAAAGATGAATTTTAAATCAAATGGTTGAATTTTCAACCAAAAAAGATTAAAGTTCAACCAAAAACAGTTACATTTTTAACCAAATAGTTGAATCTTCAAACCAAAAATACGAATTTTGTAGAAGACGGTAGAATTAGAACCAGGAAAGATTAATTTGCAGCTACAAATTTTATTTACCAAAAAAGAGGAATTTTAATTCCAAACGGATGAATTTTCTATCCAAAGAGAACAATTTTCAGGAAAACAGTTAATTTTTCGACCAAAAAAGAAGAAATTTTTAAGAAAATGGTGGAATTTTCAACAAAATAGTTGAATTTTTAACCAAATAGTTTACTTTTCAACCAAATACTTTACTTTTCAACAACAACAATTCCAGTTTTTTTCCAGGCATGTCTAGATTTTTCCTGGTATAATTTTTCTTAATACGAAGCATTACATAATACTTCTAAAGTCTTCGTAAATAATATCTGAATATGTAAAATATGTACTACTTAAATTTTTAGGAATTTCAATAACATATGTTTAATTTTGGAAGGTTTTACAAAATAATGATTTCAGGGTATTCTTGAATAAAAAAAATTATCACTATGGAATGTTAAAATAAATTATTAATACCATACACATAATAAATCATGGTTTTCATTTACTCCTAAAGTCCATGAATTTTAATAATAATTGAAACAAACTTTTATTTTACTTTTATTTTATTTCCATGCTTAAAAGTCAATGCATATTTAATATATCAATATTTAATGTATTAATAGTTGATATATTAATATTTGAATTGAAATATTAATATTTCAATTGGATTCGATTGAAAAAACTCAGCCCAAATTTTGAAATGTTCATTCAAGGGGTTTGAAATTGTTCAAAAGAATAATTTACATACCAATCCGATCATCAAATTCTATTTTGAAATATAACAAAATCCACTGTATGAGTCATAAGTACCTGAAACACGAAATAAATGTTCACTTTAGTAAAACAATTTTTTTTTAAATATTCAAATAGAAATCTAAGTATACTTTTTTATTTTATTTATTTCTAGTTTACTTTATATAAGATGCATACATTTAAATAACGATGTTCCTCAACTTATGAAAGTAACTTTATAAGAGGGCACGAAAGTTCTTAATGGTATAAGCTTTTAGGAATTTTATGATTACAGGATACTTTGAAATACACTCGTATTATCACTATCGGATAATGAAAGAGATGAATACTACCAAAAACAAAATCAATCTATTTTAAATTTGCTACTATAGTCCATGCACTTGTTAAATAATTTTGTATTACATTTTTTGTATTACTTTCATAGGTGCTTTAAATTCAATTTGACCTTTAAATCCATTATTATAAATTTACTTTCAAAAAAATCTAAAAAACACTGTTATTTAATTTAATATTACAAGTTTTAAAACAAATGTATGCACGCTCGGAAAAGTTCCCTGACTTTTTTCTGACTTTCCCTGGCCAACAAAATTCCCTGACATATCTAGGTTTTCTAGATTGTCCAGGTAGGCAGACACCCTGAAAATAGTCGAATCTTTTACCAAATAGTTGAATTTTCAAGCTAAAAAGATGAATTTTTAACCAAATAGTCCAATTTTCCAACAAAAGAGATGAAACATGAACCAAAAACAGTTGCATTTCAACCAAAAAGTTGTATTTTCAAGCCACAAGACAAATTTTCTATCTAAAACGACGAATCTCTAACCAAATAGTTAAATTTTCGAAACAAAAATATAAACTTTTAACCAAAAATGGAATAGTTGATATTTCAAACAAAAAGAATTTTAATTCGAAATAAAAAAATAGTTAAATTCAACGAAAAAGGTTGAATCCTAAAACAAACCAGATTAACTTTTAACCAAACAATCGTATTTTTAACCAAAAATGATTCAATTTCTGCCAAAAGATGCGAATTTAAAAAAAAAAGAGTTGAATTTTTAAACCAAATTTACGAATTTCCTATTAAAAAAAAAGAGTATTCAAACCAACTGTTCGAATTTCAAACTAAAAAACATAAACTTTCAACAAAATAGATGAAATTTCAAAACAAAAATACAAAATTTTGACCAAAAAATGGAATAATTGAGATTCAACTAAGAAGAATTTTAATTTGAAATAAAAAACAGTTGAATTCAAACAAAAAATACGATTTTCCAACAAAATAGTTGAATACTTAACCAAAACGGATTAATATATCACCAAAAAAATCTATTTTTAACTAAAAAAGATAACATTGCTACCAAAATAGAATAATTTCCAAAACAAAGAGTTGAATTTAAACAAGAAAGATTTTTTAGTCAAGAGAGAACCAGGATTTCAACCAAATTCTTTAATTTGCAAGCTAAAAAGGCGATTTTTTTACAAAGAAGTTTAATTTCTAACCAGAAAATACAAATTAACAACCTAAAATTTAATTGTCAGCCAATAGTTGAATTTTCTACCAAAATAATAGAATTTTCAAAAAAAAAAACATTTGGATTTTCAAGACAAAGAGACGAATTTTTTACAAAACAGTTAAATTGAAACCTGAAAATATGAAGTTTTAATAACAAAGTTAATTTTCAAATAGTTAATTTTTCAATTAAAAGCCATTACTTTTCAATCAAAAATGAAAAAGTTTAATGTTTTAAAAAATAGTTGCATTTTCAACAAAAGAGATGCTTCAAGTAATAAAATAAATGTTTATTAAAGTATAGTTTAACTTTCAACCAAGAAGATTAATTTTTCATAAAAAAGACGAGTTTTTAACAAAATGCATCATTTCTTAATCAAATAATTGAATTTTTAACCGAAAACTATCAAATTTCAATAAAAAATGGAATAGTTAAATTTTCAATTAAAAAAAAAAAGATTTTTCAAACAACAACAAAAACGAATTTTCAACCAAATAGGCCAATCATCAAACGATTGCAAACAAAAATGAAACAGTTGCATTTTCTACCAAATTGTTGAATTTTCAAGCCAAAAAGGTGAATTTTCTGAAACGAGTTATATTTTCAACTAACAAATATGAAAAAATTAATTAAAATTTTTTTTTTCACCAATTAAATTTTTAACCACGGAGTTGAATTTTTAAACTGAAAAGATGAATTTTCAACAAAAAATAAAATAGTTAATATTTCAACTAAAAAATATTTTAATCTCAAATCAAAAACTGTTGCATTTAACTAAAAAATAAGCATTTTTGACAAAATTACATATATTTTCAAACAAATAGTTAAATTTTCAAGAAAGTGGATTAATTTTCAATAAAAAAGTCGAATTTTCAACAAAAAACATGAGTCTTCAATCAAATATTTGAATTTTCAACTAAAAAAATAAATTATATACCCAAAATAGAATCGTTAAATTCTCAGTTAAAGAGTTGAATTTTCTACCAAACTGTTGATTTTTCGAGACGAAAATACAAGTATTTTTAACCAAAAAAAAAAAATGAAATGTCTACAAAAAGAGATGATTTTTCGAAACAAAATTTAAACAAATTGTTAAAATTTCAAGAAAAAAAGACGAATTTTCAAGGAAACAATTCAATTTTCAACCAAGAAGTATGACTTTTTAGGAAACCTACTTTGTTTTCAAAATAATAATTAAATTTTGAACCATGGAACAAAATTTGTAACCAAAAATAATAAATTCTTAACCAAATATTTAATAGTAAACATTCTAATCGAAAACAATGAACTTTCAACCTAAAATAGTTGGATTTTCTTCTTTAGTTCTATTAATTCAATTCGCATTTAAGTAGAAAAAATATATATAAAAAAAGAAGAAATATCTTGAAAATAGGAGATAAAAGAGGAATTGTTAAAAAAAGAGGAAAGTAAACCATTTGTTAAACACATAATTAAACTCGTATATACGTTTTAGAGTTCAGGGAATCTGAACTCTCTAGATTGCCTGCCAATTAGTTATAAACCAACTTGACAAATGTATGTACTTAGTTCTCAGATAATGTCAATGTCAGCTGAAGGGCTCAGTGCCAAACAACACCGTACTAGTCCCTACAGATGCAGTAGCACAGGGAACAGTAAAACACGTTTTCTACTACCTCGAGACTCGTTAAAAGTTTGCTTCTCGAAATAACGATACAGGAAGGAAGCTATAGAAAAACTTTATTCCGTTTTCATTTAATTCAAATAATAAACTCCAAAGTTGTCTTATGAGCTGCATGACACAAATGAAGTAGAAAGTTTTTATAAATTTACATTTCAAAGCTTTTCTCTCCCAGCTGAAGGATGTTAACTAGTTGAGGAATAAGCCGACAAAACATGATACACTCCGAGAATTGATGTCCTCGGCAGTTGCGAGACCGATGCAGAGGCGGTGCTCAGTCATGCGTGACAAACAGCATGAGGGCAGTACTCTCAGCGCGTTTGCAGCGTCAGCTGTTAGCGTGTGTCCAAATCCAACTAAAAAGATTCACGCGGCCCTGACTGTTAACGTTTTGATTGTCTGGATTTACGATGAAGGCCACTGCAAGATATGTCCTGAATCGTTCTTAATTCCAAGTTCCAGTGTACATCAATTTTTTAGAAAAAATGAGTTACGCATAGTTTAAGCATTTCCAGCACTGGAGGATCATGATTATTGACCCTTAGTTCAGAAAAAACTCTATCCCATTAAAATCTCGCTTTAAAAATTTCGTAAGGGGCCTTCCATAAACTACGTTACCAATTTGAGATTGGGGGAGAAGGGTCACGCTAAAAACTACGGTTAAAAATTCGCCTTTTTTGGTCGAAAATTAATCTCCTTGGTTGACAATTCATGAAAAACAAGAAAGGATCTGCTGAGGCATCGGTGGCGCAATTGCGTTTAACGCTCCACTCATATACATAGTGGCGTTCCAGGTTCAAATCCGGGCTGAGGCCAATTTTGCCTTGTGCTTCAAAAATTATTTATCAGAAGTAATAGTTTTAACATCGAAATTTGTGTTAATTAAAAAATGATTTATTTATGTTTTCATTGCCATAAAACTTATCAGGTGTATGATCGAACGAAAATACGCGGCTGATACAGGAGAACATCATGAGAAGCTGCTGAAAGGTTCACAAGATAAAAAGAAGGAAAAACGGAAAAAGAAGACGAAAGTGAAGGCAGCTCACGCTGGTTTACGGGAAGAAGAAAGTACTCTCCCGGAAATATGATAGCGCTCTCATCGACTTGAATTCAATAAGTATCGACTTCACATTTGGTATATCGATACAAGGGTATGGGAATTTCTTTGCCGTGTTCTATTTATTTTATGGGCATCCCTTTTTTGCCCTGAGGCCAGAGGAACGAAGTAGCTTATAATTCGCTGCTTCAAAACCCACCCCAATGACTCTTTTCACTTTTGTATATGAGAGCATCAACATAATACGTGATACTCGAAAAAAAGGGGGGGGGATCTTCCCTAAGTCACAATGTGTCACACACAACGGGGGTCGCAAAGGTTTTATAACAAGTGACACTTCTCTGATCAAAAAATAAAATAAAAAAGACAAAAAAGAATTTTCAACCTGAAAAGTTGAATTTTTGACAAAAAAAGATCATTTTTAGCCAAGAGAGATGAATTTGCAATACAAAAGGAAAAATTTTCAGCAAAACAGTTGAATTTTCGACCAAAAAATATGACTTTAACAAAATAGTTCAATTTTCAACAAAATAATTCAACTTTCAACAAAATAGTTTAATTTTGACCAAATAACTGAATTTTTAACCTAGAAAGATGAGTTTTTAACAAAGAAGATAAACTTTCTACCCAAATGACAAATTTTCAAACAAAATAATTAAACTTTCAACAAAATAGTTGAATTTTTACCAAAAATTCGAATTTTTAACCTACAAAGATGAGTTTTTGACTAACAAGATAAACTTTAACCCAAAAGACGAATTTTCAATCAAAAACATGAATTTTCAAACAAATAGTTGAATTTTTAACTAAAAAAGATAAGTTTTCAACGGAAAGGGAACAGATAAATTGGCAGTTTAAAAAAAAATAATTTTTAGAAACAAAAAACGAATTATCAACCAGTTAAATTCCACGAAAAAGACGAATTTTGAAAAAAAATAGTTGAGTCTTCAACAAGCAAGATAAATTTTCTACCCAAATAGACGAATTTTTAATAAAATAATTCAGTTTTCAAGCTAAAAAGTTGAATTTGTTAGAACACACTTGACTTTTAAACAGGAATAGAAGAATTTTCAACAGCAAAGTTAATTTTTAACGAAATAGTTGAATTTAAACTAAAAAATATCAACTTTTAACCAAAAATGCAATCGGTAAATTTTCTGTTAAAAAAAATTATTTGAGAAAAAACGAACTATGAAACAGTTGAATTCAAAGAAAAAAGACGAATTTTTAACAAAATAATTGAATCCTCAATCAATATGATGACTTCTTAACAAAAAAAGTTTATTTTTCTACCGAAAAAGACGAATTTTCAACAACCTACATGAATTTCATACCAATTAGTTGAATTTTCAGCTTAAAAAGGAAAAATTTTCAACCAAAAATGGAACAGCTAAATATTCAGAAAACAAAATTAATTTTTAGCTGCAAATTCACTTTACTTGGTTGAAAATTCCACTATTTTGTTATAAAAAATCAACAATTTGATTAAAAATGAGCTTTTCTTTTGAAACATCATATTTTTAGTTTGAAAATTCAACTATTCATAAAAAAACTCGTCTTTTTGGCATGAAAATTCAACATTCTGAATGATATTTTTTTAATTATTGACTGAAAAATATTTCTTGTTACAATTCTACTATCTGGTTGAAAATTCATCTTTATTTGAAAGAAAATTAATCTTCTTCAGTTGAAAATTCAACTATTTGGTTAAAAATTCATGTATTTTGTTGAAAATTCGTATTTTTTGGTAGAAAAGTAATCTCATTAGATTTTTTTGGATTAAAATTTACTTATTCTATTGTTTTTTGAAAACTTCTCTTTGTTAGTTAAATATTCGTGCACTTTGTGGAAAACTTGTCTTTTTGGTTGAAAATTCCACTTTTTGGTTAATAATTCATTTTTTGGTTTAAGATTCATCATTTTAGTTAAAAATTCATTTCTATGCTTGAAAAATATCTTTTTTTTTAGGTAAAAATACATTTATTTTGATTAACTGTTTTCGGGTTGACAATTTCATTATTTATGTTGAAAATTCGTTTTTTTGTGTCGTAAAATTCAACAATTCTGTTGGAAATTAACTTTTTCTTTATGAAAATTCAAATTTTCGGGTTAAAAACATAATTGTTTTGTGGAAAATTCGTCTTTTTGTCTTGAAAATTCAACGTTTTGAACGAGATTTTTTTCTTTATTGACTGAAAAATCTTTCTGGGATACAAGTTTAACTCTTTTGTTAATAATTCCTCTTTTTGGTAGGAAAATTAATCTGTTTTATACATGTTGTTGACATTAAATTTTTTTCTGGTTGAAAATTAATTCTTTTAACTGAATATTTAATGATTCGATTTTTGGTTCAAAATTTATCTTTTTTAGTTCAAAACTCGACTACTTGGTTAAAATTTCATGAATTTGGTTGAAAATCTATATTTTTTGGTAGAAAATTAATCTTCTTAGTTAAAAATATATCGCTTTTAATAAAAATTATACTATTTTGCTGAACATTTGTTTTTACTCTTCAAAATATTTCTTTATCTTAAAATTTATGTTTCAGTGGTTTACTATTTTTTGTAGTTAACTTTTTTTTTTACGTAATATCTTCCAACTGAACTCCCCTCTGCCACCCTCATAAGAACCAATAAAATTATTATTGATCACCAAGGTGTAAGGTTGCTTTTATACGTAAAAGACAAATTTATAACGGTCAAGGAAAATGAAAAAATGGTCAGGGAAAAATCAGGAAAAGTTAGGGAATTTCGAATATGGGATTTTGTAGCAACCTGATATACAATATTGAACATTAACATGGACATAACTTCTTTGTTTTTCTACAATTTATCTTCCATTTTTTAAATGTAAAAAAAAATAAAAATTTTAGCTTGATGGACATGACATTTCACTTTAAATTTTGATTGAAACTCCCTTCATATTTTTTCCCTGTGTTCAAATATAAATTACTAGAACTTGTCAATTCAGAAGAAGATAGATAAACCAGAATTTTTTTTAGAATTAATATACGGCAGTGACGTCTGTAAAATTGATGCTTGGATTTATATCCTTTATATCCTCATCAAGAGATAAATATAAATTCTTATTTTCATTTTTTATTTTTTTAATATATCTATAATTCCGTTTTTTATGAAGTTTTTTAAGACTGGAAAAGGTTGTTTTCCCCTTTTTCAATAAAATAAAATTACGAGCTCAGCTACTGAGGACATCAACGGGCATCAAAGAATTGAAGACCAAATGAGTTTTTCCAGGTTGACACACCGACAAGGTCCATCGTGGTCAACGTCGTAAACAGGGATCGAATGGATCGTTAATTCTGACTGACGTAAATTGACATCCTGGCGAGCGGAAAGCTAGTTTTTTTTTCACTCCTTAAGGTTTTTCTAACACGATCTTAGATTAAAGAAGTTGAAATCCTTTTTAATCTCGCCTGCCAAGAGACTGAAAAATAATTTCAAGTTTCTGCTTTCGCATTTTTTTTGCAATTTACAGTTTAACCGAATGTTTCGTACAAAACGTAACAAACCATGTGAGTCAATAAAATACCTTAAAAATTTGATTCAACATCGTCCGAAATCATTTTCAATTTAGAATTATCTTGGTATCAAGATTCTGTTTTTTAAATTATTCCATTTTTGCATTTTAAATTATAAACAACTGAATTTGAAAATTTCAAGAAAACATCAATTTGAAATTATGTCAAACTGTATCATTACCGAATTGTTTATTCTGAATGCCTGATGCTGAAATTTAATCTTAAATTTATAATGTCTTTGGCCATGAAAACATACGACTGACGTGGCAGTCATATGTTTGGGCTGTGATTGGTAATCTCGTATGGCGCGAAATTTTAAATGTGGTTCGGTCCGAGCTAGAGTGCCATCTGGTGTCATTATTTTTCACAATTAAAGAATACATTGTGCGTTACTCAGTGGCCATTTGTGGAACTATTAATCTGCAAGTGTGGCGCTTTTTGGAACTCATAATATGTCAGCAGCTGACACCATTCCGTAAAGGACTATCTAACACTCACTTTTCAGGGGGCTTTATAGACTCATAATATGGTGATTTCGAATAAATGTAATTATCAGTCATGTCTTATTAAAGAAAAAACATAATTTTTCTTACTGCTGCTTCCATTTTTTTTAATCGTTGCAATTGAATGAATCATGGCTTTTTTGCGCAAAACGTTACATACAAGTCTACTATTTTCAATTTTAAAAATAAGTAAATAATCTTCAAATATAGTTATTTTATTACAAAATCTTTTCTTTTTCAAAAATTGTTTTAATTTTTCCAGCCATAGATAAATTTACTTTCAAAGTTGGAAACAGTAGAGCTGTAGAGAGTGATTTCCACAAACAAATAAGAGGTCGTCCATAAACTGCGTGACCAATTTGAGGGATGAGGGGCAGTGGAAGTAACGTTACGAACTTAGATAATATTTACTACATTTCCTGATGATAAATTGAATAGAATTCTTGTTTTTGTCTGTTTTTAAGAAATATGCCCTTCTCCCCTCGAACCCCCTTCCCCATAAAGAAACCACGTGATTTATGGAAGGCCCTAAAGTACTCAGAGCTTTTTGATGACTATCATTTTATTTGCTATCGAAATGATGGAGAAACTTCGATTGGAGGGGGAGTTCTAATTGCAATCAGTAGTCAATTTAAAATATATGAAATAAATCTAGATTTGATTAGACAAGAGTTCCTATCGGTTAACATTGTAGCAGCCAAAGTGATCAAAAATCAAGGCTCGGTTATTATTGTAAACATTTATAGCCACCAGCTATGAAATTAGATGATTTTGCAAATTTTTTGCTTCCACTCGAAGATTTCTTTATATCTTATGATGTACCTTTGATTATACTGGGTGACTTTAATACTCGAAACTTTAATTTAGCAAGTGATGGCCTCATAAAAGAGCGTAAGACTGACCACTTTGATTCTTTTATAATATCTCTGCAATTAAATCAAAGTGGACACTGCTTGGACCTTGTGTTTACCAATCTTGCTTATTGCGATGTGTTAAAGACTGATCCGTTAGTAAGTGAAGGTTTATATCATTCAGCAATTTCGATAAGTGTAAAATTGAAATTATGAAACAATGGGCAAGTTAATTTTGCCGCTGAAAATTCAAATAAGAAATGTTATGATTATAAGATAGCAAATAGGGCCCAAATTTCATTAGCAATAGCTAGTATTGACTGGAACGAGCTCTATGAAACTAATAATGTAGATGGCGCATGTGATTGCTTATATTGAAAACTCTATAATGAAATCGATATGGTTGTGCCTAGATTTTTTTCTCATGGTATCCCAAGCAAATTCCCAGCTTGGTATTCGCAAGAATTGATAATAAAAATTGAATTTAAGGGAAAATTGATACTCAAATTAAAGAATAAAGTTACTAATTAACTATATGAATGCTTCAATGAAATAAGATCTGAAATAAAGCAGCTAATGAAAAGAGATTATATTATTTATACGAAGAATTCTGAAAAAGCTTTACGGAAAGATCCAAAAAAATTCTTGGAATTTGTTGGTAACCTGAGAAATGAATCTAGGCTGCCTGGAATAATGCACATAAATGATCGGAAAATGGACGATCCTACAGATATTGTTAACGCTTTTGCTGAGTATTTTGTTAGTGTTTATGCTCCATGTAATAGGTCTGGGAATGAATTCACTTTTTCATCTGATGAATGTATGGGTTACAAATTCAAAATTTATGTAGTAGACATAAAACTTGCATTACAAAAATTTCCGAATAAACTTACCTCTGGCACTGATCTTATCCTTAGTTTTTTATTAAAAATATGCTTCTCTTCATTTACTGTTGACATTCGCCACACTAATTTCCTGTTTGTCCAGGATGCACCACGTGGAGGTCGTCAGCCAGATGAGCATCCCTTACTTTATATACACTATATACAGCTATATACATCCTATATTAATAACTTAACAAAACATATATACACTATATACCAGAACAAGGTGAAATTGTTTCGTGACAAAAAGGGTACTATTTAAATTTGAGCACGGTTTTGGTTTAGACCTTCGACTTAAATTAAGCGTCTCCGAACGTAAACTGTCAAGGCCGTATCGCGATTTTGCGCAACGTGGCGTTGTTATCCAGCTAGGCCGTTAGGGTGCAACGCTTTATCACTACGCTACTAAAGGCACATCCTCCCCTTCGGCCCCGTGGCGGAAAGGGTGGAAGCCGCCGTGCGGCGTAATTCTTGGAACTCATAAATCGAAATTGCTAGAACTGAAATTAGAGTGTATATACAAGTATAGCAGTTGAGCTTGATGAAAATCGTCACGGGGAACTGAGATATTTCTGCAATTAAAAATAAAAGTAAATCGCATGTGCTACTACAGTACATGTGAGCATGAATACATGCACATATGCGTAAACTTATTGAGAATGAATCAAAACACTTGATAGTTGTAAAAAGTGTATATGCTTGTATAAGGTGCATCCTGGGCAAACATGAAATTAATTTGACGAATGCCAGCAGTAAACGAAGAGAATTATTTTTCTATCTACTTAGAATCAATTAATTGACACCGTGAGTGAGGAAAATTCACGAGAAAATGTATTTTTAATCGAATAATGCTGTTGCATTTGGTTTTTATTAAACTATTGCGTATAAATTATTGCGTCATAAACTTAAAATAAGGTTGGCCCTCATTCTCATGTAAGTGCATACATATGAGGGGCCAACAAGTGGTTTTTATTTTTTTGAACCTATGAAGTAATGCTTCGATCATTTCTGAAAAAAAATATATTGCAACCTTGAATGTGACCATGATATAGGGAAAAATGGTTGGCGTACCAAAAGCATTTTCTTCAAAAAAATTATTTAAAGACTTTAATCATTTTTTCATCCCCTTATAGTCAACAGAATTGGTTCATGATTTTTTTTTTCAGAACCTCTTTAGTACCCTCTATAACATATGTTTAAACCATCAAGATCGGTCAAGCCGTTTTCGAGAAAAGTTTATTTTCCGATTTTTCCAAATTTGTTTATAAATTTTGTAAACAAATTTTTTCTCATTGATACTTGGGGAAAATTTTTCATATAGAGGTAGCCACTTACCCCCGCAATATGGACCACAGCCGAGCGGGGGGCACCCAGACCATGCTTATCCTGCTACGGCTTTTATGTATTTTGTTAAAAAATCTTTTTTTGGGTGAACTCTTTTGTTGAAAATTCATTTTTTTTAGATTCATCATTTTAGTTGATAATTCATCGCTTTTGTTGAAACTATGATTATTTTGTTGAATATTCGTTTTTTTTTTGTTGAGAAATAATTTTTTTAATAACAATGTAACTATTTCATTATGCAATTTCAAACATTAGAATCATATACATGTAGCAATCTCCTGTTGTATTCTTTTTTTATTTTTTATTTTCAAATGTATATATTAAAACTTTCCGATTTTTAGTAAAAAGAGAAAAAAAAATAATTTAAAATTGAAACATGTTTGACTAAAAAATTTCAAGAATAAATAATAATTCTAACGGAAGTGTTAAAAATTAAAAGATCTAAAATTAAGAAGTTAAAAATTGTGTTGTTTCAAATTGAGTAATTTTTGAATGGCTTTTCTCTTTCGTAAGTTTTAATTTTGCAATTTAAATTCAAGAGGATAAATTTTAAAAATTATAATTAACAGTTTGAAAATTGTCCATTTTTAAACGATTTAAATTTACTCAAGCAAATTGAAATTTCAAAGGGTTTGAGTATAAAACAGTTTTAATATCACAATTTTTGGCGATAAATGTTTTTTTCAGTTTTAAATGAAGTGCGGATGTTTTATTTTATATTTCGAATGTTTTATCTTATATATTTCAATTTTAAAGGTTTATAATTGAAAATGTTGCCATTTTACATTTAAATTATCCCATTTTCAACATTCGTATCTGAAATTATTTCAATTCTCAGAGTTTTGAATTTATTATATTTTCGAAATTTTAATTAATTTAAAAGCTTTCAATTCAAAATTATTAATTATTGCTTCAAAAATGTGATAAAAATATTTCCTTTGGCAAAAATTCTGTGCATAATTCGCCCACGAGGTTTCAATCCGCAAGGTAAATTAATTTGCGAATTTAATTTCCTGCGACTAATTGCCTCCTGGCCGGTGGACCGCGCAAAAGTTTTCATTGCAAAGCTTCGAGAAAAAAAAAATGTAATTTTGCGCGTGCTTCTACTTTTAATTTAACACTCGTTTCCATATCTCGTTCGCTTTGACATATTTGTGAAAATATTGTAGCTAAACCCGAAATAAATCAACGTCAAGCACTTTTTTGTCAATCAGAATCCAGTTTAGAAAACAAAACAAAAAACGGGTACGGTAATTCAAGGTATTCAAATTTCGAGTGAAAATTTGTTGTTTTTCATTTGCACTTTTTGAATAATTTCGAGAGGTTAAATTAAAACTTTCAAATTGTCTAAGAAATTATTGTATACAATATACTCTCAACTTCCGATATAAGAATCCTCGGTTTACGATATTCCTAGACTTGATCTCCTCGGCAGTTTCGTGATGAGGGCCGCACTCTCAGCGCATTAGTTGCATCAGGTTGCACGATGCTTCCAAAGCCTGATTAAGTTTGGATTACCCCGATTTAATATCAAGGCTACGACAAGCCATGCATAAAACCGTTCTTATATCGGGAGTTGAGTGTACATCTTTTACATTAGTGCTTTTCGCTGGAAACTAGTTTTTTTTAATATTAATACAAAATCATAAAGATTCGAAGAAGACTTAAAAATTTCTAAAAAATTCAGGTTGTGTTAGTTTTTTTCATGGGAAATTAGCATTTTTAAAGAAAAATTATCATCAAGATTCGCAATTTTCAACAATTTTAGGTCACGTTAGCGTTTTACAGTGCAAATGGGTATTTTTAACAAGAAATTATTAGATTGTAAAGATTAAAAATGTTTCCACAATATACGTTTTTCGTTTTTTTTGCGTCTTTTAACGTTTAGCCTTTTTTAAACAAAAACCATTTGATTTCAAAGGTACATAATTTTTTACAATTTTAGATAACGTCAGAATTTTACACCAAAAATTGTTATTTCAAAACAAAAATCATTATAATTTAAACAAGTTTAAAAATTGTTTAAACTATTTTAGATTAGATACATTTCTCATCGTCCGAAATTGATACTGTTTATAAAAAAAATAACATTTCAGAGAAGGTTCAAAAATTTTTACAATTTTAGGTTATGTTAGCGTTCATACAAAAAACATCTTATTTTAAAACAAAAAGCATTATAATTTAAACCAGATTCAGAATATTCTAACAATTTTAAATTACGTCAGTATTTTTTGTCGAAAATTGGTATTTTCAATTAAAAGAAAAGTATTTCGAAGAATATTTACAAATTTTAATAACTTTATGTCACTTTAGCGTTTTAGATCGAAAATCGGTCTCGCTGAAGTTTGCAACGTTTACAAAAAAAAAGAATTAATTTTTTTTTCCTCAATACCTAACATTTAAAAGTTCTAAATAGCTTAATTTGATTTTACCAAAGATACTCAAAAAAATTTCATCCCCGTAGCACCTCCGCAACCCAGCCCAATTCAACCCCTGAAAATCGAAAAAATTCTAAAAAATGACATAACTTCTAGACCTAAAATGTTACTGTTGATAATCGAATTATTCTTAAAAAGCTTCTAAACTGTTTTTGAAATCTTCCAAAAATGTACATTTGGTTCAAAATTTTTAGAAATATTTTCAATACTTTAATTATTATAGAATCTTTTAAAAACTGCTGAAACTTCTAAGTATCTTTTAAAACAATCCAGTTTTTCTACAAATTTTCAAATCCTACAAAATAAAAAAATTGTCTTGAATTCTTCTAGATTCTTTTTCGACATATTTTTAAAACTTAAAAACTTGACTCTTTCGAAATAAAAACTAAATCATTAAAAATGTTCCCAGAAATCTTATTGTCGGTACCGGTAATTTTGTTCTTACCTGTAACAACAATTTTTACAAATTACAGTGTACACACTGTTTTTTTATAATAATAATCATAAAAATAAATAGTGTGGTAGCGAAATGTTAAGAACGAAGTTAAGTTTAATGCACCATTTAATTTTTTTCTTTGATCAATAATGTTTAGGAACAATAAAAATAATAAGAAAAGGGATTAAGACATTTCGAAAGACAAAAAAAAAAACAATAATCGCAGTGAGATCCTTTCAGAGCGCAAAAATAAATATTCGAGGTTTTTTAATTTTAAAAGGAAGACACTGTGTCGCAGGGATTAGACTAGTGAAATTAAATTTTAACGCGAGAAAATTAATTTTCATGTGAAATTTTGTGATAATAAACCTGATATGATAAAGTAAAAATAAAGTGAGAACATTTATTGCAGAAAAGCAGTTTAAGAGAACAAAAATATACTAAAAGGGAAAAATTTGAATAATTCAAATTTTTTTGTAATTTATTCGGGGAAAAAATGAAGCATGCGTGGAATTTAAAAAATCGTGAAAATAATAACAGTGTAAAGTTGTGGGGAATTTAGACGAAGGAAAGATTGGTATGTAAAGCATGAAGTGCAGAGAGCTTGTGCAAAGCCCAGCATTCCAAAACCAATAATGTTCCAAGTGTCAGGTTTGGAACCTTAAATTAAAGAATTCCCTTAACTGTTACAGAAAATTTTTAGAGCACAAGAAATGAGCTATTCTTTACTGCTGGACTAAATTTTCAAGTTGAATGGATTTGAAATGTTTTTATATTTTTAATTATTGTAGACTAGCAAATATAGTGCACTACGTGCGCTTATTACACGTTTTTTATTTTGATTGCCTAATTATAAAATTAAAATATATGTTTTAATTTAAAGTACTATGAAATATAATTAATAATCATAAATTAAAATAAATATTAAAATTGGCATTCACAGAATTTAATTTTAATTTTAATCGGCTTCCAGTAATCTGTAACTTTAATTTAAATACAAGATTTTATCACAGCAGGAAATAGCATCAAAGAAAAAAATATTGAACTTTATGTATAATTTTTTGTGCATAATTTAAAATGATACAGTTTCAAATATTATTTTTTTAATAGTTTAATTTTGAAAATTTACAATTACAAACTTTTCAATTTTAAATATGTATAAATAAAAATTCTTAAATTTAGATCATTTTGAAGATCAAAAATCAAGTTTTCAATAGTTTTGAATTATAAATATTCCAAACTGAAGATATGTCGAATACAAATCGTTAAACTAACAGAATTTTTAATTGTTGAACTTGAAATTTACCCTAATTTTTCATGCAAATTCTCAAAATTGAAAACTCTTGAATTTAAAAGATGTAAAAATACAAATTCTTAAATTTGCATGATTTTGGAAATCAAAAGTCAGCCTTCCAATTCTAAATCTTCAAAATTAATTAAAATAATAATTTTAATCGTTACAAGTACACACTTTTTTTCTAAATTGTCAAAATCAAAAACTATCCACTTTCAAAGATTTACAATTTATATTAATTAAAATTATTTGGCAATTTTGAAGAGTTACAATTGAAAATGATTGAATTTTGAAAATACTGTATCAAAAACCATTCAATTTTCAACCAAAAAGATTAATTTTGTACGAAAAAGCATTAACGTTTAACAAATTACATGAATTTTCACCAAATTTTTGAATTTTAAAGGAATGTTCAATCTAATAGTTAAATCTTTAACCAAAAAAGTTTCAACAGAGTACAGAAATTTTCAAACAGTTTCATTTTCAACTGAAAAAGATAAATGTTCACCCAAACATGGGATAGTTGAATTTTCAGTTAAAAAATCAATTTACATCAACCAAAAAAAGTAATTTTTAACAAAGTAGTTCCACTTTCAACTGAGTAGTTGTATTTTGAACCAAAATAAGTTTTCCAGACGCTATTAAAGAATAGCGAATAGCGAAAATGAACCGAGGTTTTTTTCTGAAGAAAGGGTAATTAGTACGCGCATAGCGTGCACAATGTTCTAGTAATGTTAAATTACAAGTACATAGAACTAGAGCAGGTAGGGCTTTTTTGAAAAACAATTTCTGAATAAAATTAGCGTATCAGAATTTTAATTAAAATTAAATTGGCTACCAATTAAAAAAAATTCGTCCTGACCCAATTTCAGGTCAAAGCGAGATACCTCTCGAATAGTTTCCATCTGATTCTGAAAAGGTTGGTTTGAAACGCCTCCTCCTAAATTCGAATCTGTACTATCGTATATTTCACATATCGGCAACATTTCATGGAATACAGTCAAGTTCTGCTATGTTCGGAGACCAATCCCGAAAAGACGATATTTCATTTCAAAAGAAAAGTTTCTCAAGTGTATCGGATTCGAATTCAGATGGAAAAATTCGAAAAATCTCACACACTTTAAAAATATTTGATTTTTTTGACTGACGAATATAAAATGTAAACTGTTAGCATTTGCATAATAAGAAAGATAGAAATTTTTGAAATATGTGAAAAAAAATCTGTTGGATCTTGCGCTTCGCGCTTCATAATATATTTATCTCGTGCACAGAACTTTTAAAATTGAGAATCAAACCATCGAAAACTGTATTTTGGTGATGGTGAATTATCTTTTCTTTGATTGTGAATTCTCTTATTATTTATTGTGAATGCTCTTTTATCCTCGATATTTGCAAGGTTTTCTGCATTTTTTTGACCTTTTATCCACTTTTTACTGAGTGAGATAATAATTAATGCAAGTTAACAAAAATCATTGCTTAAACAAATTATTATTGTTCATAACCATCTTCTCTTATGCTAATGCTAGAAAATTGCAGGTTTTTCTGAAATTATCAGCTTTTCTTTGATTTTTTAGTTCAAAACAAATAATAAATATAAATCTAATATTACTTTGAACAGAAAGGCTCTCAGTAAATACTTTCAAGGAAAATTAATGTTTTATATGATCCATATAGAAATTTTTAAGAATATTTCAAATATCTGTTTTATTTCAGAAAAAAATTAAATAAATATATTCACAAAAATGAAAGAGATTTTTTTAAAAATGATTCTCTCTAATGTTGATCTATTATTTGTTCATAACTAAAAAGCCAAACCCAAGTTAAAAATGATCTAAGAGAAGATAGTTATAAATGATAATACATTTTTGAATCAATTATGTTTCTTAGCTTGCATTAATTATCACCTCGCTTAATGAAAAGTAGACAAAAAATTCAGAAAAAACGCAGCTATCTAGCATAATTATAGGAGAAGATAGTTATAAACAATAATAATTTGTTTAAACAATTATGTTTGCTAAATTACATACATTATTATCTCGCACTAAGTAAAAAGAAGACAAAATGTTAAAAATTTCCGGGAAAAAAAACCATAAAGAGTATGCATCGAATAATGGTGCATTATATATCATACTATTGCACGTTTTTTCTCTCTCGAATTTGCATGCATATAGCCCGGAAATTTTTTGAAACCAACAAAAAAATAAATAATATTTCTTTTCGTTTTGGAAAAAAATATTCTTATTTCCCATTTATTCTTATTGCGTATTTCCCATTAAAAAAAAACGTTTTTGTAAATTTTATTCAGAATCGTCAATATTAGGTGAATTGTGTTGAAACTCAACATTTCTCTTCACAATTATCCATCAAATACGAACAAAATGTTATTTTTTAAATATCACCCCCATAAGTCTGTTTGATAGCGTCCCCAAAAAACCCCATAAATGAAAAAATGGGTTAAGCTAATTTCTGGCGCTAATTATGATATTGTTGCTGTTTTTTAAATGCAAATTGTTTCTAACACATAAAATACTATTTTATGATGATGATTAGATGTTGAAATGAAACTGTTTAAATAATTTATTATTGCTTTTAGTAATTTCCTCTTAGAATAAAGATAGAAAGTAGCCGTTTTTTCCAAACTTTTTCAACTTTTTGTCAAATTTTCAAGTAGAGTGAGGTAATACTCAATTATTTTTAATAAGCATAATTGTTTAAACAATTTATTATAATTGTTAATAATATTCAATTTGAATAATGGTACAAAGTTGCGGTTTTATCCGAAATTTTCAACTATTTGTCTACTTTTCACTTGGAGTGAGTTAATAATTAATTCAGTTTAGCAAAAATAATTATTTAAACAAATTGTTACTTTTTTATAACTACCTTATTCTTTATTAATGCTAAATAGTTGCGGTTTCTTCTGAAATTTTAAACTTTTTACCCACTTTTTACTTAGTAAAGTAATAAATAATGAAAGTTTACAAAAACATAGCCGTTTAAACAATTTATTATTATTTATAACAATCTTCTTTTAGATAGGTGCTAAAAAGTTGCGGTTTTTTCTAAACTCTTAAACTTTTTCTCCACTTTTTACTTGCGGGTTCTTCTGAAATTTTCAGCTTTTCTCTGACTTTTCAGTTAGGAACAAATAATAAATACTAATATCAATATTCATTTAAAAAAAGGCTCACAGCAAGTATGTCAAGAAATATTTATATTTAATATGATCCACATAGAAAATTTGAAGAATATTTAAAATATCTGTTTTATTTGGGAAAAATATATTCACAATAAAGAATGAAATTGTTTAAAATTTATGATTCTCTCTAATGTTTATTTATTATTCGTTCATGAAAAAAAGAAAGCAAAGTTAAACATTTCAGAAAAAACAGCAGCTTTCTAGCACTTATAAAAGAGAAGATAGTTATAAACAATAATAAATTGTTTAAACAACTATTTTTGGTAATTCGCATTGATTATTACCTCACTAAGTGAAAAGTGGACAAAAAGTTAAAAATGTTAGAAAAAACCGCCACTATCTGGTATTAATATAAATTAAGATAGTTACAAAGAATAGTAATTTGTTTAAAAAATTATTTTTTTAATTCAATATCAACTTAATCAAAGTGAAAAGTGGACAAAAAGTAAATAATTTTTGAAAAAACCTCGACTTTCTATCTCTGTTCTAAAAGAAAATTGCTAAAAACAGTAATAAATTGTTTAAAAAATGTATATAAACATCTAATTATCAGTATAAAGCACGATTTTATATATTAGAAATAATTTATATTTAAAAACCGCAAAAAAATCATAATTAGCGCAAAAAAATCGCAAAACACATTTTTTCACTTATGGGGTTTTTTGGGACCTTCTAAAACAGACTTATGGGGGTGATATATAAAAAGTCATATTTTGTTCGTATTCTATGGCTAATTTTGAAGAGAAACATTGAGCTTCAACTCGATTCAGCTAATATGGACGGTTCTCAATAAAATTTACAAACATGTCTTTTTTTATGGGAAATACGAGGGGAAATACGTGTTAAACTACATGGGGCTTGCGCCACCTCTAAATATAATTTTCCAATGCATTTTTGGACCATCCTAATACACAAGCTTAAGACGATTCGAGAACTTTGATATTATATAAATCGAGTTCTGCTTTGCGTACGTTGTGCTGTGCTTTTTGAATCTACATCATTTCCGACTTGGCAAGGATATGCTTTTGTCAGGGATTTCTTGAAAGCTTTCAGGAAAATGGATGCAGTGGTTGGAGTTGCAACGGATTCTGAGGATTCGAACGAGGATTTTCAGGAATGGGTCTAGAAAGGAGAAGTTCTCCCATGGTGAACAAATTTATAAAACTTTACTTCGAAAAGTAAAACTGAGAGTAAAATATTTTTCAAATCAAATCTAGAGAGACTGAAAGACTCAAAAGTGTTTTTCAAATAATGCAAAGATTTTTAGATAGCATAGGAAATTTGATGCCGAAATTTTATCAAAAAGATATGCATCGCTTTTAGGTGCAAAGAAGACGAGTTTTCAACAAAATAGTTAAACTTCCAACTAAAAAATGTAAGTTTTTGAACAAAAAGTGGAATCGCTGAATTTTTAGTTAGAAAAATTAATTTTCAACAAAAAGAAAACGATGTTTCACCCGGTTTAATTCAACCGAAAGAGACGAATTTTTAACAAAATAGTTAAATCCGTTACCGAGAAAATTAATCTTCCACCAAAAAACACGAATGTTCAACAAAATACATGCATTTTCAACCAAAGAGTTAAATTTTTAACTAAAAGGAACCCGTTTTCAAATAAAAATTGTACTATTCCGATTGAAGATTTAGCATTTTAGTGGAAAATTCATCTCTTTGGTAGCAAAATTCAATTATTTTAGGTTGAAAGTTGATTATTTTAGGTTGAAAAGTCTAATTTTGCACTTTTGGTTTAAAAGTAATCTTTTTTGGCTAAAAATGTTATTAGTCGGTTAAAAGTTCAACGATTTTGTCTAAATTGTATCTTTTTGGGTTGATAATTCAACTACTTGGTTGAAAATTAACATTTTTAGTAGAAAATTCAATCATTTTGTTGTAACTTTATCTGTTTTTTAATTAAAATTAAAAACTGTTTTGGTTGAAATATCAACTATTACATTTTTCACTGAGAATTCATCTTTCTTGATCAAATTTCACAATTATGTTGAAAATTCTTTTGTTGTTGCGGTCAAGCATTCATTTTTTTAACCGAAAATTTATCAGGTGCAAAATCACCTTTTTTACTTTAAAATGTAACTCCTTGTTACAAAATGTATCTTTTTTAGTTGCAAATTCAACTATTTGGTTAAAAATTCGTGTTTTTTGTTGAATTGTTAAAAAGCAATTTTTTTAAATGAAAATTTAACCAATCCATTTTTGGTTGAATTCTTTTCTTGAAAATCATTTTTTTTTTGGTTGATAATTCATAATAATTCTGAAACTACAACTAAAATTATTGTAGTTGAAAATTCATCTATTTGAGCGAAAGTTTAACTGATTTGTGGAAAATTCATATTTTTGAAAAAAAAATTGTTAACTATAAATTTAACTATTCCAGTTGAAGATTCAACATTTTAGTTGAAAATTCATCTCTTTGGTTAAAAACCCAGCTATTTTTGTTTGGAGATTTAATTATTTTTTGAAAATTCAACTTCTTCGGAAGTTTTTTCTTGGTTGAAAATTCGTCTTTTTGGCTTGGAAATTCATAGTTTGATAAAAATGGTATATTTCTTGGTTCAAAATGCAAGTGCTTGGTTGATTATTAATCTATTTTGGTTGAGTATTCAATTATCTTATTGAAAATTCGTCTTTTTGGTTGAATTCAACTATTTTTTATTAAAAATTGAAATATAGTTTTATTGAAATATGAAATATTAGATTTTTTGTTAAAAATTCTTTTTTTTTTATTGAAAATTCTTTTCTCTAACTGCAAATATAACTATTCCATTTGTGGTTGAAAATTGATATTTTTACGTTAAAAATTCGGCTTTTTTGGTAGAAAATTAGTCTTCTTGTTTGAAAAGTGATCTCTTTGATTGTGAGTTGAACTCCTTTCTCAAAAATTCATTTTTTTGCTTGAAAATTTCACTGTTTTATTGAAAATTCATCTTTTTGGGTTGGAAATTAACTTCTTTAGTTCAACTTCTTCTTTAACTTCCTGGTCGTAATTCTATTTCTTTTACTTTGGATCTTTTTGATCTGAAGTTAATAATCAGAATGATATACAACGGTTTCAAATCCCACGGTTTACTGCGAGAAAGAAAGTTTCGATGTATGATTTGAGATTTAAAAAAAATAGTCGCTCACCAGTAGCAGATACTAAAAATGATGCCCTTTTATAGAATAATCGTTGAGACTATACCTGAAACAGAAAGAGAGACATACCATGTTAAATGAATGTGATTTTCATTTTTTCAGTAAAATTCACCAAATTTTCTAATCTAGAATAAAACGCCTGTAAAATTGTATTAACTATGCTTGAAAAATGTAGCACATATATAAATGATTCGAAATAGATATTTTAAAAAAATTTGAAAGGTGATTTTCAAAAAGAATACAAAAGAGTGGGATTGTGTGGCTAGATGGAAGATTTGGGAAATGCGGAAGTTTTATATACAGAGGCAAATGAGACAGCTGAGATGAAATCAGTATTCTTATCTGGATGCCTTTGATTGCAAGTTCTTCCGTTACGATGGCGTTCTTTAGTAAGTAAATACACACTCAAAGGAAGACGCTGAAATTGAAATGCTCAAGGGATTTATCTGAAGGTATCATCGACGCAAAACCTGGAATCCCTTCACCTTACTTGAAAACCAGGATTTAAGGAACTGAAATGTAATCAGGGCTTTAAAAAAATTCCTTTCGGAAATAAACTGCATATCTTTACAATCATTAGAATTGCGTTATCTAGGATATGGATAAGAATATATGCTCAAGATTTTGAAGAAAATTTTTATATCGGAAATAAAAGGGGTCATCCATAAACTACGAGGTCTGTCCAGAAAGTATCCGACCTTGTGGTGTACCAGGAGTAAGAGTTAATTCTGGTCAATGGCGATGATATTTCCTTCAAAGTAATCGACTTTGGAAGCCAAAACCTTATTCCAGCGATCCTCCCGTTTTCGGAAGTACTCCTTAAAGTCAACTTTCAGAATAGCTAACAGCTGATTCGTCGCATTCTGTTTTATTTCCACTGTCTTGAAATGGTTTTCCTTTTAGAGGATATCTCAATTTAGGAAACAGCCAGAAATCACAGGGAGCCTGGGCAGGACTCTATATCAGCTGTTGAAGTTGTGTAAGGCGGTTTTTCACCAGAGATTGCTGAATAAGCTGCGATGAATGGGCACGTGCGTTGTGGTGAAGGGCCCAGTCGCCAATTTTCTACAAATCAGGTCGTTTCCTTCTTAGGGCGTCCCCCCTAAATGGTAAATACCTATTTTTGACAATAGCAGAATTAGGTACAAAGTTAAAGCACAAGTTCGGACACTTTCCGGGCAGACCTCGTACATTACTCATTTTAGAGAGGGAGGTGGTAGCGTTAAAAACTAGGGTTGGTTACAGAAAGGGGGGGGGGGTCAGTGAAAGTTACGTTACGAACTTAGATAACGTTTAAGTACCTTTCCTGATAATAAAACATTTTAAAAGTTTGCGAAAAGCACTTTTATTTCATTTCAGACTTCATACTCTTTCCGCTATTCTCCCCTATTCTTTCCCCTGTTTTCCAAAAACTTCCTCTTTTTCCTCTTGTTCTCGTTTTTTTCGCCTGAATGTGAACTGAACTAATAGAGACCAATAAGAAAATCCAACTATTTTTGGTTAAAAGTTCATTATTTTTCGTTGAAAAGTCTATAATTATATTTTTTAATCGGGATTTATCTTGTTTGGTTAAATATTCTAATATTTGGTTGAAAATTTAATTATTTTTATGAAAATGAAACTAATTTGTTTAAAATTCATTTTGTTGTAGAAGTTCATCTCTTTTGTTGAAAATTGAACAGTTTTGTTGAAAACTCGTTTAATTTTTGGTGAAAATTCATCATTTATGGCAGAAAATATTCTTTTTGGTTGAATGTTGAACTCTTGTTGAAACTTCATTTGTTTAAATTCATCGTTTTAGTTAAAAATTTCACTATTCTGCTGAAAACTCGTTCTTATTGGTTGAGAATTAATTTTTTTAAATAAAAATTTAACTATTCTATTTTTTGTTGAATATGGATCTTTTTTATTTGAATATACATGTATTTTGTTGAAATTTAACTATTTCCATTTCTTGTCCAAAATTTATCCTTCATAAGTTGAGAATTTAACTATTTGGTAGAAAATTGATGAATTTTGTACAAAATTCGTCTTTTGGGTAGAAAACTAATAATTTTGGTTGAAAATTCATCTTTTTGGTTGAGTATTCAACTATTTTGTTGAAAATTCGTCCTTTCGGATTCAAAATTCATCTTTTGTTTTAGAAAAGTCATCTTTATTAGTAGAAAATTACCTTTTTTGTTAAGAATTCCACTTTTCGGGTTGAAAGTTCAACTATTTGGTTTAAAATGCAACTGTTATTGGTAAAATGTTATCATTTTTGTTTGAAAATTCAAGTATTATTTAAAAATTCGTCGTTTTTGGTACAAAATTAATCTTCTTGGTGGAAAATTCATCTTTTCGATTGAAGATTTAATTATTTGGTTAAAATGTCTACTGTTTTGTTTGAAAATTCGTCCTTTCGGATTGAAAATTCATCTTTCTTTATTTAAAATGAACTTTTTTTGTTGAAAATTTAAGTCTTTGAAAGTTCGTCTAATTTTCCTTGAAAGTTCAAATATTTGGTAGTTACTGAAACTGTTTGGTTAAAAATTAATTTGTTGCTGTTGTAAGTTCGTCTTTTTGGGCTGAAAATTCATCTTTTTGGTAGGAAACCTTCTATGTTAGAAAATTTAACTACTTTGTGGAAAATGCAATATATTTCGACTTGAAATATTAGGAATTTAAAGCGCTCCATATTGAATTCAATATGCCACATATACATTAATTTTATTCGGAAGAATTTATTCTCCTATTATTCCCCTACTTGCGTAAAAAATCTCCCAATTTCCTATGTTTTGAGAGCTATCATTTTGGCCCGGGCAGTCTGATATTTTAATCAGGAATTCGAACTAAATTTAATAGCATTTTCTGATATTTGTCAGTTATTTCTTTATTCTACATTTATTTAAAAGTTGCAATTTTTTGTTAAAAATTCATTTTTTAAAGTTCATCAGTTTAGTTTCAAATTCATCTTTTTTGTTGAATATTTGTAACTATTTTGTTAAATGCTTAAAAAATATAAAAATTACTAAAAAATAATGCAGCTACTGAGGCACAATGTTCAAATTGTTTTTCTTCCACGTTTTATTTCGAAAGAAAGAAAAAGGAACATAACGAAAATGTCTTCACATTTCTTTTCGTTCCTTTCTCTATAAAATATAATTACCACATCATTTTAACATTATACCTTTGTAGCCTCATTACATTTTGATACTTTTTTAGACTGAGCTTAGTTTTTAGCCAAATTATTTTTAATTTATCGAAATAATTGGCAAATATCCAAAAATGCCCCTTAATTTCATCCGAATTCCTAATTTCAATATATGCAATTATTCTTGATTCATTAGCGCATGTTATAGTTCTTCAGATGGTCACGTCGTCAAAAAAAACCGTTTGATAACGTACCTTATGGACGGGCCCTAAGGCTTCTCTGAAACAAAACTTTGAAGCTTCCGGTACCTAAACTTTGGCATCATTAATAAAATAAAAATGTGGAAAATTTAGTGATAAATTGAGAGTAGGTTATCGAAATTTGAGACTAGAGACACTTTGAACTTGTTAGCACATGTGGACTTGATTTGTGTGGGTAATTACAAAATAACTATGCCTGATAAAGCAGTCATGTGTAATGAACTCACGCACCTATATAATTTCACTAACACAAAGAGACTTGCTGTTGTGATAATTTGTCATAGGTGCCGCGCACGAGGTCGAAAACAACAGCGAATGTTGGCATGATCAAAGTCCACTTCATATTAAGTGCAGTGTGTGCATGTAATCCTATATATACATATATTGTAGAAAATAATAATTTCGCCCGGTGGGAAAATGTCTCTAGTGAATATTAATAAGCGAAATTAGTTCAAAGTGTGTCCTCCTAACAATGGTTTCAATAATTTGCTGATTCAGTGGCAGCATCAAAGCAAAGTGAATTATCCCCAAGGTTACAAAAAGAGGATGCTAATTTCGACCAATTTGATTACGAGCGTGAAATTCACTTGCAATAGATGCATCATGTACAGATAAGGGGATGTAACATTACGAACTCACATAACATTTAGTACGTTTCCTGATAATACGTTTTTAAAGAATTCTTCATTTTTCTCTGTTTTTAAGAAACATACCCTCTCTCACCCTTTTCTCGTTTTTTTTGCTTAAGTGCGAACTAAATTAATAAAACCCAATAAGAAAAATTGACTACTTTTCATTAAAAAGTCTACTATTATATTTTTGCAAATATTTTGTTAAAAAGCCATATTTTTTGGTCAAAAATTCTGCTACTTGGTTGAAAGTGGAACTACTTTGATAAAAATTAATTTTTTGTTTATGTAGATTCATCTTCTTGTTTAAAATTTTAACTATTCCATTTAAAAAATTAATCTTTATCAGTTTTCATCAAATCTCCACGTTTTGAGACAATAAAATGTTAATTAACAAAATTATTCGCCTAAATTATATCTACAAATTTGCTTTGAAAATTTTTGTTATAGGACGCGCAGTTTTTTAAATTATAAAAACAAAACAACAAAAATACGTTTGTTTCAATATCAAAGCACATTATAAATTGTAGTAATAATTATACATTTATTGAAATGATACATTTTTCAGGATAGCTGCGAATAAAGATGATTGCCAATTAAGGAAAAAATATTAATGTGATGATAAAAAATGTATATATAATAATAAGTATAATAGAGTTAAACATAATATAGAAAAGTGCGCATACAGGACACATTTTAATCGAACGCGAAGTAAGAGATACATTATGAGAATGTGTTCGTTAAAACCGAAGGAGCTTTAACAAAAGAGAATTCACAAGCATCAAATAAGTGTTTTCGGTGGTTTGACCTTCAATTTCAAAAGGTCTGTGCACAAATGTGGGTGAAGTAGAAAAACCGAGCGTGTGGCGCGAAGTGCGAGATTCAACAGACGCCGTGAAGCCGACTTTTTTTTTGTTGAGAATTAATTCTTCAAACTAACAATGTAACTATTCAATTTTTGATTGCAACTTGATATTTTAAACTGAAAATTTATCTTTCTAGAAGAAAATTCATGTATTTGGTTAAAAAGCTCTTCTTTTTTGGTCGAAAAGCAATCTTCCCCGTTGAAAATTCATGGATTCAACAATTTGGTAGAAAATAAACCTATTGAGTTGATAATTAATTTTTCTGTTAAAAATTTATGTTTGGTTTCGAGTTAACTATTTGGTTAACAATTAAAATATTCTTATGAAAATTTAAATTTTTAGTAGAAAATTAACTTTGCTGTTAAAAACTCTTATTTTTTTATCGAAAAGCAATCTTCTTCGTTGAAAATTCATCCTTTTTGATTAAAAATCTATCTGGTTGGGTTGAAGATTCAACAATTTGGCAGAAAATTAAACTATTCGGTTGAAAATTAACTTTTTTGTTAAAAATTAACATCTATTTGTTTAAAATTTTAACTATTCCATTTTTATAAAATCCTTCTTCTTGGTTGAAAAATCATCTTCTTTAGGTAAAAATGCAACTGTTTCGTTGAGAATTAATCTGTTCTGTTTCCGGATTCAACTGTTTTACTGAAAATTCTTTCAAATCCTTTGAAATTTTTAAAATTCCTTTAAATCTTGTTAAATCACTAGAGATCTTTTGAAATCTTTAGAAATTCTTAAAAATCCCTCGAAATTTCATTTCAGTTAATTTATTCCCTAAACCTCTCTAAAATTCCGTTGGAATCCCTTAAAAAATATTTTTCAATATCATTGACATCCTGGATACCATTTTAAAATCCTTTAAAATTTTCTGACATCCTACGTAAATCTTTGAAAACCATTAAAAAATTTGAAAACTCGTTAAATCCGTCGAAATAAAAAATACACTCAACTCTTTAAAATCCTTTGAAATACCTTGAAATTGATCAAATCCTTCAAGTCTGATGGAATGCCACGTAATCCCGCAAAAATTGAGTAAAGACCCGTGAAACATCTTGAAATATCTTTAGCATCTTTAATAAATATCTTAAAAAATTTCCTAAAAAACGATGAAATCTTCGAAATCCCTTTAGAATATCGTTAAATCCCATAAAATCTGATAAACCCCTTTAAATATTTAAAAATATCCATAAAATCTCTGGACCATTCTCTAATTATTCTAAATACTTTGAAATCTATAGAAATTCCTTATATCCCTTATGGAATTTTTTTATTTCTTTTATAATTCTGTGAATCCCTCGAAATTTATAGAATCTCTTGAAATTCCTTGGAATCTTAAAGTTTCTTCAAAATGTTTGAAAGCTTTCAAATCAGATGAAACTTCTTGAAGTCTCTTAAATTCTCTTGAAATCTTAGAAATTCTTCGAAATCCCTTGGAATCTTTTGAAATACAGTAAAAGCTTTGAATGCCGATAAAATCCCTTTTAATCTCTGAAATCTGTTGAAAACTATTGACCTAAAATCCTTTAACCTTCATTGACATCCACTGAAACCTTTGAAATCTTATGAAATTTTGATTTTTGAGATGGCAGATATATTATTTTAGCTAATCTAGAGAAAAAGTGTGAATAAATGTTTAAAGGCAAAGTGAAAATATAAGTGCATTTAGCGGGCAATTTTATAAAAATATAACATCAATGTCATTTTTTTTAAATAGTAGCAAAACAGTTAGACCGTTAACAAAAAGTTTCAAAACGTGTCAGTAGTGGCGTGATGTCTCTTTAACACCATCACAATTAATATCGCTCACTAAAGCTCTTCGTTAGCATTTAAAGGTGGACGTGTGGTCCCACAGACCGCACCATATTTCCATATTTCTGTTTCAATTTTTTTCAAGGAATATAAAACGCAAGATGTCAAGGAAAAATAAACTTAATTTTTACGCGTGTGCCCCAGAGTATGGAACGCGGCCGTCCTAGACAAATTTCAGGTCTCGATTATCCCTCATTTGAGCAAAAAGTGATACATTCGTATAGACGTATGGACGTGCGGTCTACCAGATCGCACCATGCACTGTTAGAAAAATCTGTACTAGATTTAGTATATATGTAATGGAAGCAAGAATGCACAACATGAAATTCAATTTAGTATACCAGCGTACAGTAAATTTAGTATATGCATATAGTTGTCGATGATTTGACCTTTAATTTTAAAAGGTCTGGGCGCAAATGTGGGGGAAATACAAAGACCGAGCGCGTAGCGCGAGGTAAACGCATCATCGAGCGCGAAGCGCGAGATAAATATATTATCGAGCTTTTTTCCATTTTTGGGAAAACCGAGCTTTTCCCATTTAAAATCTAATGTTAATTTCAAAAGCCCGGGAGAACGGGTTAATGTTGACCGATTTGAAAAAAATAGGGAATTTATTTTTCCAGAAAACAAACAAATGGGGGGGGGGGGTCGATCAACGAAAATCGCAAGTCGAATTTTGACAGAGGTATAAATTTGGACCAGCCTAGTGCCCACTCTCTTCAATTGTTCCGTGTGCACGCAAGGAGTCAAAACTCAAAAGGAATATCTAAAAAAAGTTTTCATAAAATACGTTAATCACCGAATATCTATGACTTTCTTGTATTGACATGTTTTAGAAAGGTTATATTCGTATGCTTTTCGTTTTAAGTTTTTTAGTTTGTTTTAAAAAATATGTGTAATTTTTTTTTGAGGTCTAAACAAGTTTGGAGATCTAAAAATAAAAACTATTCACTATTGCTGCTACAACATTTAGAATTTTCGGACTTTGAAAATTTTAATTTTCAGTTCTGTCTAAAATACATTTTTTCAATTGTTTACTTTCAAAAATTTTAATTTGAAAATTTAAATGGCAATGCAAATATTTCATATGCCTCGAGAAAAATACATCAAAAGACCATGAATTTTTTTCTGAGATTTGAATGGCTAACTTAACACAACATTTTTTTTCTAGATCATATTAAAAATTAATTTCTTCGGAAAAATGTACACGTAATTATGCCAAATAAATGAAAAAATACCGACATAGTTTTTACTTAACCAAACCAATTACAATTTCACCTATAGAATCCTTAGCACATCAAACTAAATTCCGATCTAGAAACGAAACGACGTTGATGGCACGTAAATCAGTTAACGTCAAATAAATTACCGTGAGATCAAAGTGAAATTATGAATGAGTGAAATTCGATGTACCACGAAGATACGGAGGTCTCTTAAAAGCTGTAAGAAAATATACTTTTACTCCAAGTAAGAGAGAGAATTTACGATATAGAAGGGGGGGGGACGATGAAAAGGGTAGAAGTCTCTTCAAGAGAAGGTAACCTCGAAATTCACGGGATGGGGGGGGGGGGCGAATAAATGGGATTGTTGATGGAAAGGGGAAAGGTGCTGCAGACGAGAGAGATACCTGGATGGATATTGAACTCGAACAACTAGTATTGGTGGGAATTGATTCTATATGTTCTCCAGGTTCGCCACTCAAAAGAAAGGCGACGAAGAAGATGAAGAAGTAAATCGAGTAGGGTAGGGCTGATGGTTCCCATCGTTCCAACGGAAACAATGAGGTTGCTATGCAACGCGAAATAGCCGATTTACCGTTCCCTGTCCGACAAGGCCTTATCGGTTTTGACATTCATTGCGCTTCCGGCGACACATTTCCGGTCACAGATGATTTACAGCTCAATCGTGATCAACAAATAGTATTAAAAACGCGTTTATGTACAATAGGATGATTCAAAACTCCGATCTTCAATTTTTTTCACGTCCTTAAAAATATTTTTTATAATTTCAAAAAAAATGCAATGATACTATTTTTATTTCAGAGATTATTAAGGCCTTCAATGACCATATAAATATTCCTATTTTAAAGAGTAATTCGAAGAAGAAAAAAACGTTTACTCAATTTCCATTGAGAACCTTTAAAAAATAAGAATGTGAAGATGTGGTGCATCCGAAAAAGATATTTATTTGCTTCTTTTTTTACCTAATTATTTATTAAATATTCCTGTTTCATTGTAAAAACCAATTATTTCTTACTAAAATTTTTTTTTTTCAAGTTAGTAACAGGTAGCCTTCAACTTAATCCTTTCATTGCTCTTAGAAATATTTGGAAATAAAACAAAATGTATAAATAATCTTTAAACATACTTATGTTAGATTGATGCCATTGCAAACCCATTTTTTTATTGCGTAACCCATTTATTCATTTATAGTATCACACTCATGGAAATTGTCGATTCCATGAAAAGACCTCCTTTCAAATTTATGTTAAAAAATTATAAAATTTAAAAATATTTTATTTCAAGGCGAATATTTTTTGCAAAAATTTGTCAGAAGTGGGATTCGAACCCACGCCCATTAAATGGACTGCGACCTGAACGCAGCGCCTTAGACCACTCGGCCATCCTGACACTTTCTGATACAAAAGTTTTAGACAGGTTTTGGGTCATGCTTATAGATATGTTCTATATAAAAATAATATATTTTAACTACAGAAGACCCTACTTATATGACACATTCGGAAAAAAAAAAAATTTGAATTTGATCCTTTCAGACTTCAAACTGATAATAATTTCATACGAAAAGCATTCAATATTGAATATTGGAACGACTTTAAAATTAAAATCATGAAAATTTTGAAAATTTCATACTTATATATTGTATATTGTAGTGTCTGAAATTGAAACCTATAAATTGATACGATTTCAAACTGGATACAAGGAAAAGCTTTAAAATGCTTTAATCAAACAATTTAAAAATTATAGGTGTTCTAGGAAGTATAGTTTGAAATTGAAAAATGGTATAACATAAAGGCGATTGGTTACAAGTAATCTCAGATTTTCGAACCTTAAGAATTGAATTATTAAAAAGTTGAGCATTCAAAATGGTTCAAATTCAAAATATATATGTAAGATGCAATCATACAAATTATAGCGTTTAAAGTACAACAATCTAAAATAAGTTAATTAAACAACTTCTAATTTTGCAATTATTAAATTATTGATATTTTGAATCAGTTATAATTATATCGTTCAAAATTCTAGACAATTCTGATTAGAAAAATCTGAAACTGTTTGAAACACAGAAACGTTCAAAATTCAAAAATTATATATTTGAAGCATTTCGAATTTAACATATTAGGTTATTTCACTATCACTGACTCTGTTCAGAAAAGATTATAACTTATCGTCTCCTATCGCAAATACTAGATATGCCAAATGCATTGATGTCCTTATAAAAATCATGATTAAAGAATTTAACAAATAAAAAATTAAATAATATCAGTTGTTGGACTTATTCTTGGAAAATTTATAAGGATCCTTCTTTTAGTTACGTGCTGCTTTGAAGTAATAGCAAAGTAAAATATGCTAAAAAAATCAACGAAAAGCTATTTACAATTATTTTTTTATAACGAGAAAGTTAAGGAGAATGCTGGACTTAAATTTTTCGGCTTTTTGGTATTTGCTCACTTTGTGAGATAACCTTTACCAAACAACTTTTAAGACGATTTTTCAATATAATTTACTTCACCATTACTTCAAAACAGTACTTAACTAAATAAAGGATCTCCTTTTCTCGATAATAAATCTAAGATCCGATATTCTATCATACTTTTTTTATCAAACCGCAATGTATTTTGCATACCCAGTATTCACAAAAGCAGACGATAAGTGAATCTTGTCTGAATATGTAGTGATTATAAAATAACCTAATTCTATAATTAAACAATTTTGAAAGTGAACATTGTAATGTAGGAAAATTTTTATCTATGATTACTATAGAGAAATGTAAGGCCATGATTAGCTACATTTGCTGATATATCTAAATGTATCAGTCTGGTTGAAAATGAAAAAAAATAATAATAATGCATCTAAAAATTATATAATATCCAAGTACTCGTAGAATTCGATTTCAATCAATAATTTGTAAATTGTCTGCTTGATTCAATGAAAACTGAATTCCCTGTTTTTTGGAATATTTATCATCTTGCAACAAATTTATTATTCTAAGGTCCAAAATGTAACTTTCTACTAAATATTTTGCATTTATTTACCAAATTAGCAGAGTATATTATAAGGAAAATTTAGAACTACCCGAATGGCACCTTTCCGGAGAAGCAAAAAAAAAGGGGGGGGGGTCGTTTTCCCGCCGAAAGTGATATTTGACCTCGCTCATCGAGATATTTACCAAAAATATATGTGAACAATTGTGATAATAAATACTAAAAGTATTGATCGAAAATAATATTTTTTTTTTTTTTCATAAATTATAAGGAAAAAAATTTCAATTAGTACAAAATGACCCGAAATTCAGAACTACCCGTGTTTTTCGGAACTACCCGATTTAGCAGAGCTGCCCGTTACAATATACTCTGCAAATTAGGATGATTGAAAAACTTCCCCTTCATTTTTTTTTATTTTGTCTTCGGGTTCTTTATTGCGTTATATCTTCGAAAATCTCGTCCGATTTCGTTTCGTCTAAAGAAACAAGTTTGAAATTGTTTAACTTCTAGTTTCGAGTATTAAAAACAAATTCAATAAAAAAAGTACAGTCTCGACCAATTTTGTCATGATTTTTAGGGACCGTTAAAAAACGACGTGGCACTGCTAAGAAGGTGACAAAGAGGGGTCGGCGTTAATTTATTTTCCTAACAAAAATTTGGTTCTTCTAACCCTAATATAAAATTTTAAAATAGCAAATTCTTCCGCGAAACGCTTTCATTTACATCATTTTCTAAAAGGATATTTAATCTTTAAAGTTCATCTATTGTTTTTATTTTCATATAAAAATCTACACATACGCGTAAGCGTTCAGCTTGCGTGGTAAATACAGTTACGACCTTGCGTATACATATTTAACATTGTATGCATTATGGTTTGGCTTGCGCTGGTTAGGTTGAATTCTTATGAAAATATAAAAGCCAATAAAAGAACGCGATACCCTCTTCCGGCCTATGATAGAGTAGTATGAGTACAGTTATCCTCGAGTCAACGATCTTCAGTGGCGGCTGGTTTAAACAAAACTGGATTTCGAAGAAGGTCGAATGGAACGTCTTCTTCGAATAAAGTCGCGTACTTTTTATAGTAGGCTAAATGCACCTTGTACCGTATTTCTCAATCCTAAAAAAGATGAAATAGGTCACTGGAATTTCCTTGGAGAATTTTTAATTCACCTTTATTTAAACATCCTTCCTCTCAAGAGAAATATGACATTCAATGCCAATATATAATTGCACAATAGCATCTTTAAAAAAATTCTCTGTGATTCATTTTAATAAGATACGAAATCAGCATCAAGATCAAAAAGGCAAATATTTAAGAAAGACATGAGATTTAAAAAAAAAACGATTTCCGTTGGGGTCTTTCTTAGTAAAGGATATTAGTAATCTGAGTTTGAAATTTATCCAAAAAATAAATTGAGTTGGTATTAAATTCAGTAAAATTTGTTTGGTTTTAAGCAAAATTGATCTGATTTTAAGTCAAACTTGTCTGAATCGAAGAGTTAATTCTGAAATTCATAGGTAAAGTTTGAGGACTTGAAGACTTAAAGCACTTATTTGTTTATTGACCTTAAATTAAGCTTATTTTTGAGTTAATACTAGATTTAAGCCTATTTTTTTATCTAAAAACAATCTTTCTTAAAACAAAACTTTTTGTCTCTGTATGTTTGAAAGTGCAATAATGAAAGAATTGTGGATTTAAATTTTCTATGTGGCCTTGAACTTAGTAGATGTAGCAACTGTCCTTGAAATTGCCCAACTATAAGTGGTGGTTCGTGAAATCAATTTTAAACAGATGATTCAGCGATCATGGATCGTTGAAGAGTACGGGTACCGCTAGATATAAAAGACGCACAACTAGCAAAATGGCTGATGCTACCTAAACAAGTTCTCACGCATATAGAAGCGCAGGCATTCTCATCTTCCTTGAAACATGAGAGCCTAGATGACATAAGCTGAAGTTAAGTCAAGCTTTTAAAATATTATTTAAAAATTACTTGCCTATAAATCCGGGTTAAACAAAATTCAATCTTATGATAATTAATTTACATGAAACAGATATTTTATTAATTTAATTTATCTTAATAGTTTTATAATTCAACGGCATTCTATTAATTAATTAAATCTGCCAATAAACTTAATAACAGAAAAAAAGTAATCAGAGTTGGTGAGCTATTTCGCGGTCACGAAACAATTACTTTCTTCACGGTTACGTAACTACTAACTGTTGTTACTCACAGGTTACGAAGTCATTACTCCAAAGCTGATTTTCAAGATAATTTTTAATATTTTCTAAATTACGTGAACCGTTGAAAAATGCTAATTAAAAGTCTCCAAAAGGAAGTATTAAAATGAAACAAGAGAATCTTTTTTCAAAATCTTAATTTATATTTTGCGCTTTAAAATGAAACTGAGCACAACATATTTAACTAAAATCTTTTTCTATTGTTTTGTGAATCGAGCCTAGTTTGACGCGGTGTTCTTAGAAACTTATTAAAATGGATACCAGATGGAAGTATGGTTCATAACACAAATAAAAATTGAGTGATAGGACAAAAAATATAACGCATACATTATAAAAATGCAAGAAAGTACAAGTCTGATATAAGGTAGGTTGAGTTCATCGAAAAGGAAAAATGATAACATACTACGTGTCGGAGAGTGGAATGTTAGAAGCCTTCCCAGAGGCTTGGAGAATTTAGAAGAGGGAAATTAGTAGGTTGAAATTAGATATAGTAGCAGGGTTGAGCGAAATCAGATGGCCTGATTAGAAGGTCTTTTGGTCAGGAGATCATATAAAATAGTTAATTAATTATGCACGAATTGATGGGCAGGCGACAGTATATAGGTTTCATAAAGAAAAGAAAGTTGACTTGAGAGTACAAAATTACATACACTGTTGCTTGCGATAGCTAGTTTAATCATGCTTAGGATTGAATCAAAACTAGTAGATAGCGTGATTATTTTACAGGTATATTATGCCAGTACAGCGGCGGACTAGGTCTCTGGGTGCAGGGTGGGAGGCATGCCTGGGGGCGCCTTTTCACCGAAAAATATTGTAATGAGCAAAAAAAAAAAAAAAAAAAAAGAGGCGAATCGGACGGCAGATTATTAATTTTATTGCACCCCCGCCCCCAACCTCTCTATATACACAGACAAATCGTTTTGATGCATTTTCTGTTTATTTTCAGAACTTCTTACATTGCCTTCAAACAAATAATATGGGTTTCCAACATATCGTTACAATAATAGTATATTATGCACCTAGGAAGAGAAGAGGTGCTTTTTAGACGAGTGTAGTCGAAAAAGTGCCTCTCCCCTTTGGCGCATACGATATTTTTTTATAACAAATGGATGATTTCAGACATTTTTCGAAATACAGTCATGATTTCAGTCCATATCAAATTTTGAATGAAAAAAAATGAAATGTATGTTAACTTTTTCCAAATTATCAAAAATTCTATAAAAAATTGCCGGTTTCAATTTTAAAAAGTCTATAAATTTGCGGACATTTTTGGTCATTTATGGTAATTTTACCGGTAAATATGATAACTTACCATAAATTAGCCAAAATCAATTTTTAACTATTTCCATGTAAATTTCCGGAAATTTATGAAAATTTTCGGTAATTTACGGTAATTTTATCAGTTATATACGGTAACTTTCCATAAATAACCGCAAAATTCTATTCTCTGCAACCAAAATTTCCTCACAGTTTTACGGTGAGTGGGCTGATAATCGTAAAATGCGAGCTCATAGATGTATCATTTTCATTGTTCACCTCTGACATCACTTTTCAGTCCCTAGTGAGTAAAATGTAGAGCTTTAGCCCAACTTCATAGGCGTCAAAAAGGGCTGAAATCATGCATGTGTCATAAAAAAGTATTCTGAATGTAATAATTTGTACATTCCTTTGGACTTTGCTGCATCATGCCCTGGAAAAGTTCAAAATTTTATTTTTTATGCAACAACCAAACTGTCGACTATTTAGGAAAACAATGCTATACTTTCATTCGATAGTTTAAAAAATATATCAAATAAGTCTGATACAATAGTATATTGGGTATCAAGGGCGTAAAGAAGGCTATTTTGACGAGTGCGAATTATCTGCCCGAGCGAAGCGAGGGTGGCAGTCACACGAAGCAAAATAGCTTTACGCCCTTGATACACACCATATTTTTTGTCCCCCTCCTTGAAAACAAGCATGTGCAGCAGATAGAGGATGTTTGGTGAACTTGACAATTTTAGATTATAGGTGAAAGCAAGAAATATCGTACTTTGCAGAGGGAGACTGTCGGGTCTAGCAATACAATTTTCTCAAAGAAAAAGATCGAATCCTCCAGATTCTCACTTACGGGGTGCAGTGTATGTGTAGCGGGCGTAAAGTTTCTTGTAGCGGGCGTAAAGTTTCATGTTGGCCCGGCGGTGGAGTGCGCATGTGCGAACGTCACTGGGCTGGAAGCGGCCACATTACGCCTGCTTCACGTGAATGCAATGGCGCGTTTTCAAGGGGGGTCGGACAAAAATAATTTTAAACTTAAACAGACTTCAAAAAATGTAGAACAAAATTTAGATTTATGAAAACTTTGAATGAAAAATGTAGATGCTTTTAATGAATTTTGAAAGGTGTCAAGAGAATAAAAAAAATTTCTTAGGATCCCTGGGAACATTTCAGATGATTTTCTATTTTGAAATGTTAATTCAAAAAGGTTTCTAAAAAAGTTGGGAAGAATTCTAGAAGATTTAAGTGCAATTTGTTTAATTTTGAATGATTTAAAAAAAACTAGGAGAAATTAAAATAACTTACAACAGTAAATTTTAAAATGTAGCTTTTGAAAAATTGAAAATAAAATTTTAAAGTTTTAACATAAAAAAATTTTCCTAAGATTCCTTGGCAAATTTTAAATGATTCTTTATTATCAAAAATTAAATTTGATAGAAAATGTAAGAAGATTTTAAACCCTTCAACGGCCAGTGGGACCATAGATTTCCAAACTTGTCAAAAAAGAACCTGGAAGATTTTGAGGTGAATCTAAAATTTTGAAAAAGTGTCTTTCTTTCCGGACTAAAAAATACTTCTTGGTTAAAAATTTAAGTATTTTGTTGAAAATTCGTCGTTTTGGTTTCAAAATTAATCTCTTTTGTCTGAAATTTCATCCTTTTTATTTGAAAATGCTACTTTTAAAATAAAAATTAATTCGTTTTGGTGGAGGATTCAACTATTTGGTTGAAAATGCATCCTTTTTAGATAAAATTAAAATCTTTTCTAGTTGATATAAAAACTGTTACATTTTTTGTTGAGAATTCATGTTTTGTGGTTGAAAATTCAACTAGTTGGTTAAAAGTTGAACTACTTTGTTGAAAATTCATTTGTTGGGTTAAAGAGTCATAATTTTTGTTAAAAGTTCATCTTCTTGATTTAACTTTTTTGTAGAAAATTCCTTTATTTTGAAAAACATTGCATCATTTTTTGTTATTAACGCAACTGGTTGAAAAGTAATTTTTCTAGTTGAGGATTCAACTATTCTGTTAAAAATCTGTATATTTTGTATGAATTTGACTCTTTTTGGTTTAAAATTAAAATCTTTTTTGGTTGAAATGTCAATTATATATTACATTTTTCGATGAGAATTCGTCTTATTTGGATGACAATTTTTGCTTAAATTGTACTAAAAATCTTTGGAAAATCAAATATATAACCTGCAAAGCAAATAAATAAATAAACTTAAAAAATAAAAAGTAATTTGAAATTTTTATTTCGTGTTAAAAATTAAATTCCCCTCAAATCTTAATGCATTTCCAATTTTCAAAACTTCACTATTTCTTTCTACTTATTTGAAAGGTCCTTTTATGAAAACTTATCTACTTTTTATTGTGAATATAAGGAAGCGATGCGGTGCAGACATAAAACCTCTTGGATGATATTTACTACGTGAACTCTCTATATGATAAGTAGGTTCAGCACAAATCGATTCCACTCAAATATCCGTCAAAATTGAAAGAGATATGGACAGCATAATCAGATTTTTACACAATAGACCGATTATTGTTACCGATAGTGATATTGAAAAATGCAGAATTCCACCTACATCTACTTATAAAGACTTACGAATAAATATCTTTCTGAAAATAGTACTTTTTTGGTTTGAGAGAAAATCATATTTAGAGGTAGCGCAAGCCTCATCAAGTTTAACGAGTATTTCCCATAAGAAAAGGAAAAGTTTTTGTTAATGTTTTACAAAATCGACAATAGTAAGCATATAAAATTTTCTTTTAACATTTCTTTTTATAATTGGTTATATTTCGATGCAAATTAAAAATTACTTTTCGAATTTCATCCCCATAAGCCGATTTTGTAGGGTCCTAGAAAATTCCCATAAGTTAAAAATTGGATTTTGCGAGTTTTTGGTGCTAATTCTTATTTTTTGCGGCTTGTTTTCGTACAAATTGTCTTTAATATTTGAAATATTTCTTTCCACTGATAATAAGGTGTTTGAAATATAATTTAAACAATTTATTCTTTATAGCCATTTTATCTTAGTATAGAGGTAGAAAATCGTGTTTTTTAATGGATTTTCAACTTGTTTTGACTTTTTTGTTTAGGGTGAGGAAATACCTAATCAAAGCTGAGCAAAATAATTTTTTAATCAATTTATTATTATTTATCACAAAAATTTCAAATAAAAAAGCTTCTTTCGAGAAATTGAGCTAAAATTATTTGGAGTCAAATAAAAGAACTCCTAAAATATTCATAAACAAACCCTGCAGATTGGAATGTAAAAGAACATTATTATAAATAATAATGAATTATTTTCACGCCTATGTTTGTTAATTTCAAATAATTATTGTCACCACACTCAAAGTGATCATTTGAAAAAAGTTGGAAATTTTAGAAAAAAAATTTCAACTTTCTAACAATATTCTAATAGAAGAGAATTATAAACAATAATGAATTGTCTGAACAATTATATTTGTTGTCTTAGAATGACTTTTATCTAACTGAATACCGCAACTTTTTAGCATTATGATAAGAGAATATTGTTATAAATTGAAAAGTTGAAAACAAGGTAAAAAATTTTTAAAAAACGAGACCTTGTACCTCTATTCTGAGAGAAGTTCGCTATAAACAAAAATAAATTGTAAACTATTATTTTAAAACATCTTATTATTTAATGGCGGGGTTTGCGTCATTCCCAAATATCAATTTTTTCAAACAAGACAGTGCGTACTTATTTTTTTTTGCTTCGAACAGATTTTGGGGTAGAGAGATATTTTAAAAAATTGTTCAAATGTTCCGCTGGACCGTTTTATGTCTAAAGATTAATTTTCTTACTTTTTGAAATACACAAATTTGTGGCTAAAAAATTGTTTCACTCCTAGAAAGTATTTATTATTTATTAAAGAATAAGCCCTTAATTTTGTGTAACAAATAAACAAATTCCAGAGATATTATCGGACCAAGAATACGAAAATTTGTAATTATTGAAATTAATGATCCGAAATAGCCGCTAAACATTTTTTTTTCTTGAAATGTTATGCGCAGGATTTATTCTACAATATAAAAAGAATATTTCCCATGAGGAATAAATTAAAAATATTCATACGAAAAATTTCAAATTTCGAAATACACCAATAATACACATTTTATATGCTTCACCTGAACATATGTGAGCTAGTTTGAGTTAAGGTCTTGTTCGCTGCAATTATGCGTTTTTTATAAGTTTTGATTATCGATTTACTTATCTATTTCATTAAATTTTTAATTATTTAAAATAGGACTTGATATAATGTGATAGGTAAAAATATATGTTCAAGTACTATATGAATCCTGAAACTGCAAAAATGTGTATTTTTTTCTCTAAAAATATTCTTGTTGCTTTATAAAATGTGGGGCTTATTTCCCAATGAATAGCAAATATCTGTTAAGGTCAAAAGAATTGTTTATCCTAAAATGTTTATTTGAAAAAAATTGGCAATTAAGAAAAATAATTTTTAGACCTCAGACAGCCTAGGATTTGTTTGGGCACCCTTAATATGCAGCCATAATAAAATTGAAAAACCGAAGTCTCTTAAACTCACAATGAGATTTTGAGGCTAAAAAAAATTCAAAGCATAAATTATTAATTCAAATTCGCGAAGCAGGTGTGGCATCGCAACTTTCAAACTTCAGAAATGTCTTTCGTTCAGATTCGGCAGATGGGGCTTCGGCCCAGAAGTGTGAAGGACAATTCATTGAGATCAAATAGGAATTTTTATCTCTTGCTTTGATTGGCACAGCAAAAGTCGATTACAGACACCTGGCAGTTGCACATAGTGTATTTTATACTTCCAGAAAAAAGCAACTACCGCTGTACATTAAGTTGAACGAAAGTGGCCGGTCCGCAGGAGTCCATCCATCATTTAGCTTGTATAATTTGACCGCTACGAGGAACGAGCACCTTATTTGGAATACGTGTGAGTGTGAGGGAGAGCGCGAAGAGAGGGGTTTTAGAGACAGGGTTGGATCCTTTATCAGGTCGGCATCCATTACTTAGTCGCAAGAGATTACCACAAGGAGCGCCCTTCAGGAATCTTATCTTATTCTACGTACCTTGTTTTACTATGGAGATTACAAACCAGCCCATTTCACCCTCCAGCCATCGCAATATAGGGAAATATTTTTATTTCAAGCGGTATCTGTGTCATTATATTTTATGATTGTTGCGAATTGGGTGACTTAATTTGACGTATACTGGGAACAAATTAGGTCTGATTTAAAATGAATTATACTACAGGACAAGAATTACTTCCGGTTTTGTTTATCTTGTACTACTTGGTGTCTCATTGTTTATGGACGTTAATTATTAATTATTTATAGCACTCAATACTTTGTTTATAACTGACTTAGGTTTATTAATACTGCTTTTCTCTCATTATGACTTATTATAGCTCTCCACCTGTGGTGATTGCTAGATACCTTGATAAGCGACCAGTGTAAATTCTATGATTCCCGATAGTATAAAGTACTTACAAATGTTGCAAATTGATGAAATTGCAAACAGAATACTAAAAAATAGCGTAAAACTATAATCTTTTTCGTTTTTACAAGTTTAACATCCAGGATTGAAGATAAGATGTTTTTCTCTGGTGTCTAAACTGGGTAAGAAAAGTACAAGTACACATATCAATGAAGACAAATATTTTCGTTTTTCGATCTTCCTAATGGAAGTGCTTTTTCATCAATTGCAATTGAGGCTGAAATGAGAGAATTTCAAACAGCTTAATGAGAAATTTTAAAATTATTAATTTTTAATGAATCAGTTTTAAGATCCTAATTTAAGAATACTTCAATTTTGAATGAATTTAGGCATTGTTTAATTTTTTACGTTTTAGGTTGAAGTCCTTTAGGAAAGTATATGAGGCATTATTTCTCAAATTTCTCAAACTAAAAATTGATCGGGGTCGAAGGGACTTACACTGAGGAAAAGTGTAGTCCTATCGGAATTGGATATTAGTTCATGGAGAAAAAATGTTGTCGCTAAGAAGGGTAAGAAATCCAGGTGGAAATAAATTGGAATTTTTCAGAAATGAGGGGTTTTTCCTAAACAGAACGCTGAGTTTTTTTGAAAGGTTCAAAAAATTACATATGTGTGCATCCAAATGAAAATAAAATAAATTGTCACATTTTTTTAAAGAAAAACTTACTTTAATTCATGCTCTATTTGGTGACATTAAACTTATGACCCGGAAATGACCGGAAGTGGATAAATTTTAAGTTCGAAGGAAAATTACAATACGTATGCTTATGCGACTCACCAACTTTAATTCAGGTTTTTCGAATGGCTGTTTTTCGTATTTCGAACTTCAATACTGACCCGATGCCTCATATTTACACCTAGAGGATATTTTCTGGGCCTAAAATTTACGAAAAATAAAAAATTTACGTAACTTTGTGCCCATAATCTGGACCCTTTTCATTTTGTCGTACACATATTATCATGACTCTTTTAATATCAATGTGAAAAATGTGGTTCTCACTTTAGTTTCGATAGGGTCCTTTATGCCCCTTCTATCGAACATAATCATTTTTTATTCATATTAAAACAGTCACAAATCTTTGAAAAAGATGGTGTCCGCATAAAACTTAACAACTGCTTATTTTTATGAATATATAATAATATTTTAGTTTTTAACTTGAATGTATTTTTGAACAATCAGGGATTTTTTCAGACAAAAAAAAATAAAGAAAGGAATCCTGAATTCAGAAAAATCCTCACTTTTGTTTGATGTTCATTTTGAAAAGTAATTTTTTTTTGTATTCAGGAACTTTTATAAATAAAAGAGAAGCGATAAAAAGTTCTGATGCCCTCATTTTCAGTTAAGTATTTACTGCTTGAATTGAAAAAATTTCCAGGTTTGAAAGTTTTAATTTTGATCGTGCTTACGGGTTTCGAAATTTCGGTACAAGTAGATACACCTTGAAAAAGAACTATTGGTACCGAAATTTGGATACGAATAGCTGGATTTTTTCGGTAAACATCGGTACTGTCTCAAGTTTTTTTATTTCAATGAGATTGAAAAGACCAAAAATTTAGTTTTGTATTTAGAGGAAACCCTGCAATATTTATAGATATTTATAATTTGCCCGCTAATAAGCAATTCCTCGCGCGCGTAGCGCGAAAATCATAATTGCTATTATTTAATAATAATTAACTTATTTAACACTTTTCAAATGTTTTCTCAAAATTGTTAATATTTAAAAATTTGTTATGATGAATTTTTAAACTGCTTACAATGCCGTCGGAAATTGTCGGTACGACCAGCGAAAGAACTATTAAAAATTACTACTAAATTTGAAACGTAATTGCTCGTGTAAAAAAGGAATGAGAGATTTATTTAAGAAACCGTTAGAAAGATTTTTGAAATGCGCATCGAATAAGCCCGAACAGAGATATTTTTGACTTTTTGAAGAAAATATACCACGTGAGAGATTTAGAAAAAATGTAAGAATTTGTCGAATTTTTTACCTCGGCGCCAACTCCTGGCATGACCTAGGAAAGTTGCAGTGAAAGTCTGAAATTCATACCACATGGTCTTTAAACTCTTATGTTCAATTTGAGCTACTAAAACTTTAAAAATCCTAAATGGTTCTCGAGATTCGACAAAAAATTTGCAAGCGTGTCTGCGCCGAGTTTCAATCGCTTGAGCATCGAGCCTAGCCGTCAAAAGTATTTGCTGACTAAAACTTGACGCAAACACGCTTGGACATTTGTTGTCATTTCTTGGGAAATCGTAAATATTTTCAAACTTTTATTCACCTCAATTCAATATAAGATTTTACAGTTCAAGTCCTGTTAATTTTAGTTATCGTCCACGAATATCCTAAGTCACAGCACGAGTTAAGGTTAAGGAACGAAATTGGAGAAATTCTCGGCGATCACCGCCCTCGCATTTAACAGCTTTAATAGCCAACTGAAACTTAAGATTCTTGCTTTTTTAACTTTTCACGTGGTATACTCTGTTCAAAAGTTGAAGAATATGTCAGAGCTTATTTGACGCGCAATTTAAAGAGCTTTCTAACAGTTTTATAAAAATGTTTCTCTCTACATTTTTGAACGAGTAATCACGTTTCAAAGTCAGCAGTGATTTTTAATAGTATTTTCGCTGGTCGCACTTGCAATTTCCAACGGTAGTGTATGTTTTTAATATCAGAAAATGAAAAGTGGGGGACGTGAAGACGCGCTTTGCGCGCGTGCATTTTCTACTAGTGGCATAATAATACAAATAACTTGCTTAAAACGATCTATACTACTTGACACTCCTTAGAATAGGTTTTCAACTACTCATGATAATTAATAATTTCATAATTGTCTTATAATTAATGATACTACTACATCGCATACATATGGCTTCTCTAAAACCATGTATACTACTTGACACAAATTCTGTCTGGCCTTAAACTGTCTCTACTACTTGAAACCCCTTATTTCTCAGTTTAAATTAGGGGCCGTACTTAAACTACGTAACGGATATCAGCCCCTCCAGCCCCCCCCCACTTTAACAATAGAATCGTAACGAATTGGCAAAGAGTGCCTTCACCCCCCCCCCCATTGAGCTGTTACGTAATTTAAGTACAGCCCCTTACATATCGAATTGCTGTCGAAAGGTATAACCTAGTAAGTGCCTTTTTTCCAGTACTCATCCATGGAACAGTAATCACTATTGGAAATTTTACCTGGTTATTAGAGAACTTATCTTATGTGCCAGTTATATAGAATTCATAATAATTGATTTAATTATTATTCAAATGTTTTTTATAAATTCGATTCTTAGACTAATTTGCAAACTTGTTTTGCACTCTGCTGTATTATTTCAAAAAAAAAGCCTTCTTTCCTGTTCGTCAGCATGAGAACCTTCAATTCTTGTTATTAGAAAATGCCAGGTATACTGGTTATAATAATCGGAAAAGGTGCTTCGGCCCTTGTTACACGTACTCTATTTTTTCTTGCATCGTAAGGACATCACGATTTTTATTAGATTCTCACCATGGGGAAAAGTTTAATCGCGAATCGCTCTTTTACGACTGAACGTTGCCAGCGGTGTGCTCCATGTTTTATGGAAGCCACTGGAAGGATACAGTTCTGTGAAATTGCGATCATCACCAAAAATATTGTTCCATTATTTACGAACTTTACTATACCCACTTATAAAAACAATTTAAAAAAAAGAAAATAATATTATCAATATTCTATCAATACTAATTAAAAAACAGTTTGTTAAAAGTTGGAGATGGAAATAATTTCTAAAGGTTTCATCTCTTACAGAAAAGAATTTTCTATCCACACTTCAAATAGAGTTTAAATAGAGTACATTTAAAACAAAGCTTTTGTTTAATACACTCAGTAGATTCCAATGTCTGCAGAAACCTTTCAAATAAAGCCTTCTACATTGCTTTCTACAAATAAAAGAAATAAAATGAAGTGCAAGTGCGTTTTTAATCAGAGCAGCTCTTATAGTTAGTATTCTGTGAAAATAACGGAGAAAGTGTTTCTTCCCTGAAAGAAAATTCTGTTACGAGTGACGTTACAATTACATTTGTTATTAAGCAAACGAGTGAGCAGCACCTATTCATTCTTCGTTTCTGACATTCTTCTGCTAAAACTGCGCTTTCAACTTGATTTATTATTAATATTGTTCTGCGTGCCGCAAAGTTGTGTAAGGCTGCCAGGCACGATGCTTGCTAGCTCTGACTTTGTGGATTTGAAACCGCACGGGACAGACTGTTAGTTCGCGTGTGCGGAAGTAGAAAGGCACTCAATTCCAAAGTTAATACCACGGCTTGCATTCGTACTGCGTCAGTTTCTCCTTTCGGCTGCACGAAATGTATCTGATACAAAGGGTGGTCCATTATCGAGTGTGAAAAAAATATCACAGCTTTTAGGGTTACGTAGCCCAAGGGGGGAGAAGTAGGGGATGTGAGAGGGAATGAGAGGGGAGTAGGGAAAGTGAGGAGAGTGGGAAGTATATAAGGAAGAAGTTTGAGAAGAGAGGGATAGCGAAGGTTGAAGTGTGGGAAGGGGAAGGGGAAGTAGGGAGGATAAGTGAAGTAGAGGAATGTAGGGGAAGTAGGGGGAAGCAAGTATGGAAGGGATAGGTTTGAATGACTTAATTAACGTTTTAATAGCCTACGAAAAAATTTGTCGTAGACGAACAGCACCTACCTTGACTCATTTTTCAGATGATAGTCTCACTCAGGCCTGAGATTGTTCAAGTATAAGTGGGTAGGCCCTAATTTATTGTGGCGTTGGCGGAGGGGGGGGGGTCTTTTTAGAAGATTATATATCGGAACCGTATTATTTTCGTAATGCCAGCTGCGAAAGCAAATTTCATCGAAAATTTCAAACTGCCTTTACGAAAAAATACTATAGGTAAATCACTATAGGCATATAATGATTTTCCTATAATGAATTTCCTATATTTTTTTCGCGATTATAGGAAACTCATTATATAACATTATTATGTATAGAAGAAGATTATAGGCTAATTAAACCCACAAAAGAATGTTCTTCGTTCAACAAAACCGTTTCGATCACCGCATTTTGTTGATTTCAGAAAAAATGTTGGTTAAATGAAGAAAATTTTTGTTCAGTTGACAACATTCGTCTGCTTCAATCAAAGCGTTTGGTTGAATCGTTTTGTTATTCTCAGAAAATATTTTATTGGGGCGACAACGTTTTTTGATTGGAACTACCAAATAATTTGAGAGAGCTTTTTATTAGAAGCATGCAAAATATTTGCGTAATTCAACTAAACTATTGTATTGAAAGAACCGCAAAATTTTCTTGAGTCAACCAAATATTTTGTTGCCCACATAATAATCATATTCTAGGTTTGATTCAACTAAAATTTGGCTCATTATTTCAAATATTTTTGTGGTTGCAGAATTGAAATAAATAATACAAAAGTATTAGAGGAAACCTATCTAATAAAAAGTGTTGTAAGATATGTCTTTATACATATATATATATATATATAAAGTAAAATGTGTTCGGTATAAAAGTCAGGTTTATTTCTGATTAACGTGAAAGTGTAAGATATATAAAAAAACTGAAGCGACACGTTAGAGAGGTTCTTCACGACTGAAAGACAAGAAGTCCTGATTTGCTTCTCACTACTTGAAGTTGTTCTTTAACTTGATTCACAAAAAAGATGAAAGATAGTCCCAAATATTTTTGCAACAAATTTTAGAAGAGAAATCCAAGCGTAAGTCACAAAAAAAAGTAGATTTCATCATTTTTTATTTGAATGTAGTTATTTGCATATTTAGATGCGTGCAAATTATACTACGCTATAATTAGACTATGCCCCTTTTCCAGATACCCTTATTTTTACCGAAAAAATCTGGCTGCTTGTACCGAAATTTCGTTACACGTAGCCATCGCCTTTGAACATAGCGTTAGCGTTTCTTACTTAAAATAAACGTTTGTAAACAAAAATCATCATATTTTATATATATGAAATTCATTGAAAAAAATTCAAGAAAAAATAAAAAATTTCAAAAGAGGAAAGAAAAAGAAGGGAACCACGTAATGCCCTTCCTCATTTTTTTACTGTTCCTTTTTTTTAAATCATAAATTTAATCGTTGGATTCTAAGTTTTTTAAAGAGAATTTCGTAGTTCAAAATCATCAGATGTCAAAGAAGACTCACAATTCTGAATGATTTTGGTTATTTTACTGTCTTTCGTTGATAATTAGTGGTATTTTTATTGAATAATTATAAGATTTCAAAGAATATTCATCATTTTTCCACAACTTTAGGTTATTTCGGTATGTTTTACCTGAAATCGGTGTTTTGAAACAAAATCAATTGGCTTTGAATGTAATAATAATTAAATCTAAAATGATACAATTTATCAGCTTGAACAGTTCCGGATTGTGTTAGTGTGTTTTGTCAGAAATTGATACTCGTATTAAAAAATTATTTGATTTCATAGTAAAATTCATTATATATCATTATAATTTGAACAACATTTAGAATCTTCGAACAGTTTTTTATTATGTTAGCCATTTTCGTATAAAATTGGTATTTTTAATCGAAAATTATGATTTCAAAGATAATTGACAATTTTTCAAGAACTTTGGGTTGCGATAGCTTTGAGAATACTTTTCAACCAATTATAATAATAAAAATCTGTTAAAATCCATTTTAAAAAAACTTAACAATCTTTAAATCACTTTCGAATTCCTTTGAAATCTTTGAAAAAGTTATAAATTTGCCTAGCAATCCCTTGAAATTTTATTAGAAATTTTTTGAAGTCCGATAAAACCCATTGAAAACTTTGGAAATCGTAAAAATTTATTAAAACAAGTAAAAATCATTTAAAATCCCAAGTGAAAAAAGTTACATATAATTTATAAATAGTGAACAAGACAATGATATTTTTAATTTGTTTTATACATTTTCTGTATTGAACAAATGAAAAATATCAGCGTTTCGTTCACTATATATAAATTTTCCACCTGAGATATGTTCAATATATATAAAACTAAATTTATTTATTGAAATTTTCTAAACAAATAATTGTTGAAATCCTTGGAAATCTTTAAAATCTTTTAAAATAGTTTAAATTCTTAGAGATTGAATAAAATCTTTAGAATCTTGTAAAATTATTTGAAGTACCTTCAAATCCCTTAATATGTTTAGAATGGTTATAAATCCCTTGTAATATCATTTATTTTACAAAGTTCTCTCGAAATCTCTCAAGATCGATCTTAAAATCTTTGGAAAACCCAAAAAATTCTTTGAAATTCCTTGCAATTTTCGAAATCTCTTGAAATGCTTTGGAACCTGTTCAAATAACTTCAAATCTTTAAAATCCTGCATAATACTTTCAAATATTTGGAAATCCTTTAAAATCCCTTAAATTTTTTCAAATTCTTTGAATAAACTTGAAAACTTCTAAAAAATAACCTAGTCCAAAGTTTTCTTAAATTGTTACATACTTTACAAATTTCGGAGTTATATAAAGGTTTCTCAATGCCTTTTATTTAAGTCTCGATGAAACTATAAATATCTGCATTTTTGCTATAAACGAAGATTTATTATATGGAAAAATTACATTGTAGTACCTAAATATTTTCCTATCCATTGTGTTTTCTTATATGGTTAATTAATTTTCCGGAAGTAATTAAAATTTTCGTAATAAATTAAAATGAAGTTGGAAGTGTAAAACACCCTGTACATTTTTGCGTTGCTGCTTAAGTGTCTACGTATAGACTTGAGCTACGATCAACACGGAAGTTTCGAAAGTACTAAGATCCCCGAACGTGATGAGGAAATGAAGAAAAGGAAGAACTGAAGATAATACGTAAGCGGAAAGAGCTTGTTTACTTTGATGTCAAACTAAAACTTCGATTTTCTCTTAGTTCTTCATGGAAATTTTCAGAGTATAATAACAGATTCAATAATTATTAAAAAGATTTAATTATTGTACTTCGTGATAGATATACATGAAATTTATAAACTATTGACTATATATTGAACTTTCAGTCACAGCGAAAAAAAAAAGAAATTGTAATCCATGAGAGTAACTGAATAACGTGCAGAAAGGTTTCCTGAATCCGACGATGTGCTGTCGTGAACTCGTGGTCGTTTTCTAGATATTGTTAACAACATTTTGCTATGAATCTTGTATTTCTTGAAATTATCAAAATTTCAACAACAATTTTTCTGTAACCATGTGGTGTTATGGTAAGCAACCATTTTCGTCATAAGCAATTTTTTATGTGCCTGTTAGTTTTTGCAATTTATGGATATTTTTCACGTTCAATCCAAGAATTAATTAGATTATAATCACATGCATGAAAATTCTAATTTTCATATGTTTGCAACAGACCCATAGTTAATGTAAAAAAAGTACGAACAAGTGTTGCAACAAAATTTCTTTGAACCCGCTTTGAGCGAATGGTTTATGCAAGAAATGAAAAATTCAATTAAAAGAACATCAATCTTTATAGATCAGTTGGGATTTGCCGTTAATTCTCTCATACCGACGGATAGATCATTCAAACTTTGAGTGTACACCAGATATTAGGATTTCAGAAATTTCTAAAGATTTTACAAAATTTAAAAAAATTTCAGAAGATATCGACGGGTTTTCAAAAGTTACAAAATATTTGAACTTTTCCCAATTATTTCAAAATATTTCACGGTATTCCTAATTATGTCAATTGATTTGAACGCATTTCAAGAGATTTTGAGGAATATTCAAATATTTCAAAAGATTTTAGACCAATTTAAGAGATAGCGAAGAATGTTATAGGATTTCTAGGGATATAAAAAGATCGCAAGCGATTTCAAATAATGTCTACGAAATGAGAAGATTTCAAAGACTTCAACAAGATTTTCAAAGATTATGAGATATTTTAAAAAATTTGAAGCATTTTTTACGGGTTTCAAAATATATCAGGATATATAGTAAGACTTTTAAAGGTTTCAATAGATTGCAAAGAATTTACTGGAATTGCAAGGTATTTCAAGATATTTCAGGAATTTTCGAAGTATTTCAAAATATTCCAAGAGATTTCACAGCACTTCCGAAAAGATTTCTTTTAAGGATGTCCAAACATATTTCGAGATTTCGTGGCCTATGAAAGGATTTTAAAGGAGTTTACAGGATTTTTATGGATTTCAATTAATTTCAAAAACTTCAAGGGATTGAGAGAGATTTAAAAAAGATTTTGCAATAGCTTTGAATGGGTGTCAAAAACATTTTACGGGATTTTACAAAACTTTTGGAAGTTTAAGTGGCTTCAAAAGATTTCAAGAGATTTCAAGTCGAAAAAATACTGCAACGGGTTTCACAGGATTTCATATGATTTCTATACATTTTAATTCTAAGTAATTTCAAGGGTTTGTAGGGCTTTCAAAATATTTTTAAAGATTTTAATGGGATTCTAAGGACTACAAGTAATGTTAACAGGTTTAAAAGAATAGTCAAAGTAGGTGCAGTGCGTCTACAAAAAAGGTCTCGTGGCCTAATGAGACGTTAATTAGGTCGTTCAAACCTCCCCACCCAGACCTCTCTCCCCTACTCATCCTACATTCCCTTATTCCCCCTACCCACGCTTCAACCTTTGTTTCCCCTCCTTTCCACAACCTCTTCTACGAATTTCCCCTCTCCTCACTTCCACAGCTAACACTGCTCTTTCCATACGTTCCTTCTCAGGCCATCACTCCTCCTCCCCTACGCACCTGAACTGCCCTTCTAGCCCTCTCCTCACATCTTATAGTTCTCCTAACTTCCCCTAGTTCCCCACGCTCAATTCTCTTACTCTCCCTACCCTCATTTTCCCTATTTCTCCTACTTCACCTTATCTCATTTCCCCTCACATCTAATATTCACCTCGTCTTCTTCCCTAGCCACCTCTTACTTCCACCACTTCTCATACTTTCCCTTCCAACTTCTCCTACTTCTACTTCTCTCATTTCCTCTACTTGTCCTCGCCTTATTTCGCATTATCCCCTCATTTTCCCTTACTCCTCTACTAACCCTCCCAACATTACCTATACTTCCCCCCTCATTTATCCTCACTTCCCATTCCTAGTTTTCCCTCACTTTCTCTCTTTAAGCGATTTCATGTCAAATCAACTGAAGAGTTTCAGTTTTTGTGAGTAATTTTGATGAAAATTCTAGTATCCGTTCTCTCAGGTGTTGAAAGAAAAACTTTAAAATAATTGGTGAAAAAATCAAAAAACTTAGGAGATATTCAAAATTGAAAATTTTGATCCTTTTTTTCTTAAACTTTTATAACTATGGTGATTTTGAGGATATTAAGGTCTATGTTTTTGATTATTTTTAATAGGGCGCAGTTTTGAAAAAATATTTTTGTTACAAAAAAATTTCAAAAACTTCTTGGATTTTTCAAAAACTAATTTTGAAACTGTATTTCTGAAAAATCCCATTTTTTATTTCTTTAATTTTTTTTATATAGATGGCTTACAATGTCCTCTACAAGCCCTATAAATATCAAAATGAAATCTCCCTTCGTTTTTAAGAAATAATTATGAGCGTACGCCATGGCATGGTGTGTCCGGTGTCCGAGAGTCTGAACTCTGAAGTTCGTGCGTACTATTATAATATTCTTCTATTGTTCGTCTATTGTTAACATGGTTTTTCACATCGTGTGCATCGTTTTGGCATACGTTTTCAATTATTTCTCAAAAACTAAGGGAGATCCTATTCGAATATTTATAGACATTGTAAGCTTTCTGTAGAAACAAATCAAGAAAATAAAAAGTAGGATTTTTCAGAAAATCCGTATGACTATTAGTTATTGAAATTTCCAAGAAGTTTTTAAAATATTTGTGTTCAACAAATATTCTTTTGAAGCTGCGCCCTACTAAGAATAATTTGAAAAAAGACCATAATTTCATTACAGTCACCAAAGTTATGACAGCTTAGGAAAAAAAGGATCAAAATTTTCAATTTTGAATATCTCCTAAGTTTTTTAATTTTTTCAAAAATCATCTCAGCTTTTTTCTTGCAACACCTTAAAGAACGGATACAAGAATTTCATCAGGAATACTAACAATAGTTGGAATTCTTCAGATGATTTGACATCGAATTGCTCCTTTGAAAAGAAGGCTACAAAATCCTAAGAATTATGAGGCATTTCAAGTGAATTCAAAGAATACAAAAAAATTGTGGGATTTCGAGGACTTTTGAAAGAATTATTGCTCATGATGAATTTCAAAAAATCATACAGGTTTTCAAAGTATTGAAAATTATTTTGAGGAATTTTACGTAGTTTCAGAAAAATGTATAGGATGTAATGAGCTTTCGGATTATTTCAAGGCATTTTGAGGATTTATGAAAAGTTTAAGATGTCAAGTGTATAATTAATTAAAAGTACGTTCTTTTCTCTGATTTAACCCTTCACAGTGCAATACAACTTAGTGCTTAAAATAAGAAAATATTCAATAATCGCCTGCACAGCGCGCATGTTTGCTGGCTAGTTTCATTAAAATTTCGATAATATCAGGGAATACACCCTGATTTGTAAAATCTGTTTAATCAACAATATTTGGAAAATGACAGTGGATTCACAAAAGTACCTCATGTTGTCGGATTCAGGAGATCATTCTCCATTTCATAAACTTGAAAATTTATTATCGACGTTATCTGCAGCCAGACTTATAACCTGAAAAATATGTTCGAGAGTATGCCTGACTTGAATCGAAATTCGTGATTTCATGCAATCATAGTTTTCGTTCTTGCTGGAGTTTTAAAGTTCATTTTAGAATCCAGTAGTCCTAGGATACACGACTCAAGTTCGTGAAAAAGATTTGAAGAAATAAAAGAAATAGTAATGTCTCGGGAGGCTATTCCGCATATGCTGATTAAGCGCGGAATATGACGCTTTCGTTTCCCCTCGAGCGCGTTATGCCCATCAACATTGACAACACGCCCCATGAGAATCGCATTATCCCCTGTCCAGGACTGTTAAGACTCCCGTAACGAAGTATTGTCTACCTCGTCGACGATCCTAAACAGAATTATCTAAACGCAGCAGTGGCTGTAGTAACCAGCGATTAGTCGACGGACGAGTGCGCAATACACAATAACCCCGGGTCAACCGCATTATGCGGTACATTATTATCTCTGCTATTCTCGTTAGAGGGTTTTCCTCCATAACGCAAACAAACACTGCTGTTTCGAACTTTTACATTATTACGGCTCTGACTGTTAATCAAATAAGACTGCTCTCTCTAATGCTCTATATTCAACACGTTATTCCAATTCAGCCCCACTAGACAAAGTTTGTTGTGGATTGAATAGGCGTTATCACGAATCCGCTTTGAATTTTATAGAATGTTTATATTATTTATCTTCATGGTATTTATTTTTTATTCACTAATAAGTTTGTTCACCTACAATACTTTGAGAAAATTACGGTTTTAATCTTTTCATGTAAAATATTCTATGCTCGGAGTTGTTGAGACAGATAGGTTTCGAATTTGCGATTAGTAAATCATTAGTTATAAAATTACAAGTTTTATCGGTTGTGAAATTTCAATCCTCGGCATATGTGAAGTATTTGGTCCCAACCTATTTATCTGTTTCCTGCGGAAATGGCAGACTTTGCCGATGGGTTCTATAGTTTATAGGGGCAGATGACAATTCCGCCGCAGCTACCTGCGTACGGTTCTCCAACGACGCGGCTTTCCCTCACTCAGCCGAACTGCTGCCGCACACTGAGGATGGCATGTTCAAAACTACCTAGAGGTCACAAATCCTGACCGAATTGAATATTTTTTCTTCAATGTTACTAATTGAATTTCAAAGTGACTCACATCGTCTAAATGTCAAAATTAATTTTTTTCTACATTAGTAAACTTATGAAACCTCAACCCTGAACAATGAACTCGAGACGCACACCCCTGAAACCAACTAACCCTGAACCACTATTCCCAACCCATAAACCCTAAACTCATAAATCCCAACCCATAAACCCTAAACCCGTAATGCCTGAACCCATAAACCCTAAGCCCATAAATCCCAACCCATAAACCGTAAACCCAAAAATCCCAATCCATGAACTCTAAACCCACAAATCCCAACCCATAAACCCTAAACCTAAAAATCCCAACCAATAAACAACAAACTAAATCTTAAGCCATTATTGCTAACCTATACTAAACATTTAAAAAAATAAAGTAAAGTTCAAACAAAATTGAAAATCTGTTATTTAGAGCGGATGATGAATTATGAAAGTTGATATAAAAAAGGTTTCAACATTAGGTTTAGAGTTTATGGGTTGAGATTCGTAGGTTTAGCGTTAGTGGGTTAAGGGTTTATGGGTTTACGGTGTATGAGTTTCAGGTTTATGGGTTGAGGGTTGGTGGGGTTAGGGTTCATGGGTTTATAGGGTAAGGATATATGAATTTAGGGTTCATTGGTAGGGATTTGGGTTAGTTTCTTTCATAAATGTAAGTCACGAGTTCAATGTTCAGGGTTTTTGGATAAGGTTTCATCAATTTTCTAATTAAAAAAATTAATTTTAAAATTTAGCCGATGTGAGTTTCTTTGAAATTTAATTAGTAACATTTCTACAGAAAATAATTCAATTCGGTTAAGATTTGTGAGTTCTAGGTGGTTTTGAACAAAATTAATGCTCTATTGCCAGGTTGTGCCGCCGAGCCTAGTCAGCGGAAGTCTTTCGTACCTGATGATGACTAAAATTCGTGATATAACATTTTTTTAATTCAGCAATTGGTAAACTATAAATATATGATTCTAAATCTGGAAATAATAACGATTGCAACGATAAGTTATTTGACTTAAAAAGTTGAAAGTCAAAAAATAAATGTTCAAGTTTATGTGAAATTTTATGGAAAATTCTTCATTATATTGTACTCAAATCAACTGCAGTAGCATTAATTAGCTGGTTTAAAATTTTACGTAACTTGGAGAAAACCGGAAGTTGAAATTTGGCCAGATTTGAAAACTTAGCAACAAACATGATACATTTTGTTTATTTCTCAAACAATCACATTACTCAAAATTATCCTTTCATTGGTGAATTTCAGTTAGCACAAGTTCCTATTTATTTTGACCACTGAAGACCTCTTACATTACAAATTTAACTTAAATTTCAGGCACTGGTAACTGCGAGTGATATTCCGGCACTTTTAATCAAAAATTTATTTATAAAGATCCTTTTTTATATTGCTATTTATGTCTTAAAATAGTATTTTTAATTACCTCTCATAAATAAATTGCATCATATTTATCATAGCATCCGAGACGGAAAATGTATAAATAGCAGAGAATATAATGTATAATGTTTATTTGTTTCATGACAATTTATACTCTCACACTGGGATTAAATATTAATTTAAAAATAATTTTGGAAAATGCGATTTTTTAAGAAATAAGCCAACTTTATGATGATAGCTAATAAGTTTCTATATCTTGCCAAATTTTAGCTTCCGGAATTTCACCAACTTAAGTAAAATATTGCACCAATAAATTAGAGCTACTGCAGTTGATTTTAGTAAAATATACTGATCTACGAAATTTCACATAAACTTAAACATTTATTCTTCAATTTTCAACTTTTTTAAGTCAAATAACATATTGTAGGAATTGTTATAATTCGCATATTTCGAATATCATATTTGTAAATAATCAATTCCTTAATTTAACAAATATTATATTCCGCATTTGAGTCCTTATTACGTATAAAGGACTCCCGCTGACCAGGCTCACCGGCAGCTGTTCGACTGAGTGAGAGAAAGCCGCGTTATGGGGGAACCGTACGCAGGTAGCTGAGGCGGAATAGACCATCGCCCGTTTATATAGGTCGGAGTACAATGGGCAATAAATTTGGTAATATAACTTGGTAATATAACTATAATTTTGTAATCTAATTTTTTTTCAAAAGAAATCAACTTGGTAAGTACACGCCCTTCCCCTCCGTAACGATAATTTTGACCATGAACGTAAGACTTTTATCTACTACTTCTAAGTCTCGCCCCTGCCCGCGAGCGAGAAATACTCGTTTTAAATCAAATTCAAGTTTAACCAAGTCCAACGCAAGTTTCCATTTTCAGGAGTCGTGTCACTTTAAACGACTTTCAGGAAACCGCGACAACCGGGAAATGATCGACAATTTTTGAGACCTTGAAAAACCAGGAAAAGAAAGTAAATTTATTTTCTCAATCGGAATTTTTGTAATTTTTAGTTTTAATAGGAAAACTTATCCAAAACTTCAAATTTTTACTGAATATTATATGAAATATAATGATAATAATTAAATCTTGGGGTCTCATTGTAAAATTAAAAGTTGTGAATGATCTTAGATTGAAACATTCAAAATAATTTTATTTTTAATTGGAACTGCTTCCAGTTGCATAATTAGAAATCAAAGCCTTTTATTAATTCAATGACCATTATCTTAGAACCATCAAAATCGAATAATTGTGGGAAATTAAATGATTGTGAATTAGTTGCAACATCTAAAATTATAACTAGGGGGAGGCATTTCAATTTCTACGGCGAGGGGAATTTTTTTGAGTACGAGTCGGAGGACTTAAATGTTTTTAATTTGGAGATTTTCTGTAAGTTTAAAAATGTGAAATTTGTACAATATTGAACGTCCACTCTTGAAGTTGTTCAATTTTGAAAATTTTATGTTCAATTTTACACATTTAAAATAATTAAAAATGGTTCCCCATTAGACTTTTTATTTGGATATTTTTTTCTGAGTACTTAAAATTATAAATTGATTGCTTCTGAAGGTTTGAATTTAAAAATTAGAATAACCGACAAAAAATGTTGAAAATCTGGACTGAACCCGACCATGGCCGGGTACTTAGAGTCCGTGACAAGACTATACGAGGAAAGCCTCCCCAGGTCCAGGCTCTCCATATTTGTCCCAGGACATTACCTCCCAGAAAAACTCGTCGTCTGCAAAATGTCTACCCACTTGTTTGATGCTTGTCTGGACATCCCTATTCAGAAAACAAATACCCCCTAGCACAAGTCCTCCCAGGGGGTTCAGGCTAATTGAGACATCACTCTCGAAAGTATGGATTCGGGTTTCCGGGTTCAGGTTATATCGGATAAGCCTCCCCACTACATCCCTTCCCACAGTAAAACACAATAAGCAGCAGCCTAGAAAATGTGAACAGGTTGGAAACTTTGAGAGATCACTCTCTACAGGTTGGCAACCTTGAGACATCACTCTCCACAGTGTAAAATGATATTTAGCAGCCTAACAAAAGTGGAAAAGTCTTCACACAGGGTGGCAACTTTGATACATCACCCCCACAGTGAAAAACTATATTTAGAAGCATGGCAAAAGTCGACAGGTCTTCCCACAGGGTGACAAATTTGAGACATCACATCCCATAGGGTGGAAAATGGAGTCATCACTCCCCACAGTGAAAAACAGTTTGTAGCAGCCAGGTAGAAGTGGAAATGTCTTCCTACAAGGCGGCAACATTGGGAGATTGCTTTCTACAGTGATCCTCATTCCTACAAGGCGGCAACATTGGGAGATTGCTTTCTACAGTGATCCTCATAGCGATAACCACTCTCAAGGTTGCCACCCTGTAGGGAGAGATGTCTCAAAGTTGCCACCCTGTGGGGCGTGATATCTCAAAGTTGCTTTCCTGTGGAAAGACCTGTCCACTTACGCCAGGCTGCTTAATATCGTTTTTAGTGCCGGCAGTGGTGATTCTAAGTTGCCATCCTGTGAGGAGTGATGTTTCAAAGTTGCCATCCAAAGGGAAGACCTGTTCACTTTTGTTAGGCTGCTAAATATTCTTTTTCACTGTGGCGAGTGATGTCTCAAAGTTTCCACCCTGTGGGGAGTGATATCTCAAAGTTGCTACCCTAAGGAAAGACCTGTTCAAATTTGCCAGGCTGTTAGGTATTGTTTTTCACTGTGGGGAGGGATGTCCTGGGAAGACTTGTCCGATATAGCCTGAACCCGGAAACCCGGATCAAAACTTTGCCAAGAGTTGTCTCAATTACCCTGAACGCGCTGGTAGGATTTGTTCTGAGGAGTCTTTGTTTGCTGGGTATTGATGTGGGTGTTGATGTACTGGGAAGGGGGGAGGGGCCATGGGGACCCTTGTCCGGGGGAGACTTGCCCGGTGTAGTGTTGTCCCGTCTCCGGTTTTTTTACCAATAAGTCTTGAGTGGCCGTTAGGGCACAGTACAAACATTTTTTTTTTTTTTCTATTCGGAAGAGAGTGGAAAAGTTGTGAATGGGGTTTAAAGTGACTTCTCTGAAGATTTATTTAAAAAATTGCTTGATTACCTTCGTCGATCTTATGCATGAAAATAACAAAAAAATTCGCACAATTTTCATTATATTATGTGACAAACAATATTTCAACTAGATTTGTAACTGTACACTAGGGTGCTAATTTAAAATGTAATTTTTTTTCAAGATCTTAACCTCTAAATTTGTACAGTTTGACAAACAAAAAGGCCACTTATTTTATCTTTTTTTCTTGTATATGAAATTTTCTTGAGCTCCCGCAAGACGTTCAAAGTTCTAGGTTCGCTGAATATTTCTTTTAGCTTCAAAAGAAAAAACACGTGGTAATTTTTTTGTTTCAAGAAAAAATACGATTCGGTGAGTCTTTGAAAATTTATGAAATTGGCTCAGACACGACACTTAAGTGATCTAAGTTTCATAAATTCATGGGGTCTTACCCGCTGAGATTTGTTTTCAAATGAAAAAAAATTTCCCGCATTCTTTATTTTCCAAAAAAAACTATCTTAGCTCCCGCTCTAAGCGATTGAAGATGAAAAATGTATTTTTTTCATTTTCTCTTTTGAACTATGGGCTTTAGTACAAAAATGAATATAATAAAGATATTTAATTCTTTTGCACGGAACATTTTTTAGTAACAGATTTTTTGTTTTATACCCTTCTTTCGAGCAGTACATCACTTAAATGTCAGGAAAATGGTATTTTTTAGCTGGTCTAAGGGTTAGAGTAAAAAAATAATTGTGACAAAAACATTTTACTTTCTTCTGAACAACAGTTTTTGTTCATAACACTTTTGCCGGAAAACCTTTCTTTGGCCAGTAGGCCACTTGAATGTCAATAAAATGACATTTTTCGCTTTTCTAGCTTTTCTAGTACATCACATAAATGTCAAGAAAATTGCATTTTTCACTTATTTAGCTGAACTGAGGGTTCAAGTGGAAAAACAAGCGCAACAAAAACATTTTACTTTTTCATACACAACATATTTTGTTTACAACACTTTTGCCTAAAACCCTTTTTTCAGCCTATAGACCACTTACATGTAAGGATGTGCATAAAATAAACCAATTTTATCTGAAACATTACATCGAAAAAAGGGTCTCAGTTCATTTTTTTTCTGGAACACGTAGTTCGGCTAAAAAAGTGGGAAATGCCATTTTGCTGACATTTAAGTGCTTTTTTGTGTCAAACTGTACAAATTTATTGGCTAAGACCTTGAGAAACAAAATATTGCATTTCAAATTGGCACCCTACTTTATACTGTATATTGCAAGTTTCCCAAATTTTTGCCCATCAAAATTCAAGATATGCAACCTTAGAATTTAAAACATTTCTAGCAATCGGTTTCCTGGCCATTATGGTAGTTTTAGTACATTTTCTACAATCCTGTGAATTCTATTATGACATTTTCTTGAACCTAAATTAAACAAAATATATTTCAATTATTGGCATTCAGAAAAATATTTTTCCATATTTCAAATATGTGGATTTCAAAAAATGCCGTACATATATTTCATGTTTGAAAATGAAGATGAAAAAATATTTGTCTGAATATTTATAACGCTTATTTATGTGAATAACTAACATTATGTATTTTTTGTAATCTCGGTTCAGGAAAATTTCTGAACACCATTCACAGTACAGTAGGGAATGTACTAAAACTGTCCTAATAGAGAGATAATCGATTTTTTAGAATATTTTTTGCAATTTTACGTTGTAAAAAATGATCGTAGTTCCGGCTATATATAATATTAAATTATTCCACATACACGAGCAGCCACATATATATTGAATTTTCAATATCAGGCAGTCGAAGAACGTGCGATAGCTGTTACACAATAGCGAAAATTCAAGATTTATCATTTTTTGCACAATTAAATTCATTGTCGGAACATAAAAAATGCATGATGGGATATAAAATATACAGTTACAAATTCCGTTGCTGCATACAATTTTTCCTACCAACTTCGACTTAGAAATATTTTTTTTCTCATAAAATAAAATAATGAGCAATGTACGACTTTTACTCATTTTCATGTACAATATAGATTCGGCTGAGGCAGAAGACCGTTTTGTAATGTAACTTCAACGTAGTAAGGTCAGATCCAATAAAGAATTTCTTCACCCACTTTTAATGAAAAATAACAAATAAATATATTTTCTTACTACGCCCTTACCCGGTTAAAAAAATTTGGTATGGGATTGATCTAGGAAAACATCTGGGAAATTGTACGGAAGTTATCTCTCAGATAGTATTGTAAAAGTATGGCAAATGAGAATATCCCATAGTTCATGTATATTTGAATGAAGCATATTAAATGTATAGCTCAAATACAATAGGCAAAGTATAGCAATGTATATTTTAAGTATAGGAAAAGTATTGCTAAAGTAATACTGAGAAGTATAGCTGCAATATAACTAAAGTATAGCTAAAGTTTAGCTGAAGTTGGCGATATTATATATAGCTTTATTCTTGATGATAGGCGATAATGGGATATCTGAAATAAATATAAATTAGAGATCCAGAATCATCCTTTTCATAACATTAAAAAATATTGTTAGCAGCTTCTGAGATAAATTAAATGCAAATAAGTAAAATTTCAATTGTAACATGAATTATTTAACTTTGTATTATAAATAATTGAAGATCAAATATTTCATCTAAGTAACAATTTGACTCAGAGTTTTTAAGTTTTTATGATAATAACATTATATGGTTAGGAATCAATGATTCTAGATTCCGAAGTGTGTTTCGCGAGGAAAACTTTATCGAATTTTTACGGAACTTCCAAATTTCATTAACACGCTTTTGTGTAGCACTGACGAACTATCTTCAATACACCTTTTATTCGCAAAATCACTAGAATCGTGAACTTTTCATATTATCGGACCAGCTGTCATTCATGATGCATTATTTTTATCCGGATCTAGGTATCTTAAAATACAAATAAGTGCCCGTCTATGCTCAATAGCTTAACCATACTTAAGTATAGCTCAAGTATATTCCACACTTCATATGTACTTCATCTATACTTCAGCTATACTTAATCTACACGTCAGCCATAATTTAGCTATACTTTATCTATACTTCTTCAATATACATGAAATATGGGATTGTCTCACATTACATATGTTTTTTATACTTCAGATAGTCAATGCACTTCTATATTCAAGATTTTTACCCAAGAACGGCCACTCAAAACATAGAAAAAATACCTGGCCATGGCAGGGTTTAGTTTCGTTTTTCAACCATTCTACCAAGTTATTCTAATGTTCAAAATCAAAACTTTGAAATCAAACAATTTGAGGCACTTAAAAATAAAAATTAAACTTTAAAAACTGAATAATTACAAAATTAATCGTTCAACATTGTATCAATTTTAGGCTTTCGGCATTGAAAAATATTCAAATAGAACATATTTACATTGATCACATGTTAACATACAAAAAATGTTCATAATTTATTGAAAAGCAGAAGTTATCAATATTTAACCATTTTAATTTCAAGGTTTTCAGACACAAAAATAATTTAAACTTAACATTTTCGAAAAGTAGTTGATTAAAAATGTAGACATGCCAAATTTAACAATTTTATTTTTAGGACAATCGAAAGACGATATATTACCAAAATAACTAAAAATGGTATCATTGATAAATTTTCACCCAAGAATCATTCAATGAATACTTTGTATGATATCCACTGAAATTTAGAGTGTTGAATGAGTTTTCCAACTAAAACTAAGGATTAAAAAAATTCCTGTTAAGAAAATAAATAGACTTTTCTTTTCCTGCTTTTTTTTCTGGTCTCAAAAATCGTCGGTCATTTCTCGATTATCCCGGCTTCCTAGAAGTCGTTTAAAGGTGAACGAGCTCTAAACATTGAAAAACAAAATATATAAAAAACGTAAAAGAACCTGAGTTTCTGAAGAATAATTTTAAGAATAAAGAACAAAAGTGACGAAACAACCTAAAAGCAGCCACTAAACTCAAAATAGTATGCATATTAAAAAGAATAAGAAAAAAGGAGGAGAAAAGCTACATTCAGGTCACAGAATCACAATTGTAAACGCTACAATGCTCGAGCAGAGTTCTGCAATACTAAGATTGGAGCTCTACCTTACAGGCATTCATCTGTTTCTGAAACTCAGTTCACTAAAAGTAGAACAAAACAAAACGAAAAAATATACTTTTTTTCTAGCAATCAATATCCTCTGAGTATACAAAGATTTAAATATATGACACATTCTATTTCAATAAATTAAAAAGTTTGTTGATATTGCATACTATTATGGAATATGGTAAAATATATCGTGTTTAGTTTAAAAAGATGCTAATGAATTTCAAATTTATAAAGTGTCAGTTGCTTCTTCGATCCGGGCAAAAACATGTCACTGAATATTAATCGTTTGTAAATAAACACACACATGGCGGAACATTTTTCTCTCGGAGCTTCACTGAAAAGACAAGCTTTTAGGAAATAAATGTAAGGAAGGAAAGATTTAAAGAATCAGAATGGAAAAAATAGAGGTAAACAGAAATGTTGAAATACATCTCCTTGCTAGAGAAATACTATCTTTGGAAGCATAACGCAATATTTATTAAAAATAAAAAAATTTACCATCAGTTCTGCCTCGCAGTAGCGATTCTGATTTCATTGGGAAAAAATAAAACAAACATTGCGAATGAGTAAAAATTTATGGTTTTCGATTTTTTATACCTGCTGGAAACTAGTATTTTCTTAAAAAGAATTGAAGAATAAAAAATTTTGTTTAACTTGTTTTATTTATTTTTATTATAATTTTTTATTATTTTATAATATCATAACTTTTCAGAGTAGACTTGAAAATTTCTAAACATGTTAGATTTTTATTCTTTTTCATCGGAAATTAGCATTTCTAAACAAAAATCATAACCAAGATTCCCAATTCGCAAATATTTCAAGTTCTGTTAGAATTTTACATCAGAAATAGGTATTTTGAATAATAAAATCATTAGATTTCAAAACTTAAAATTTTTTCAACAATTCACGTTTTTCGGTTTTGTTAGCGTGTTACATCGGAAATTGATATTTTAAAACAAAAATCATTAGATTTTAAAGGTTAATAATTATTGAACAATTGTAGGTTACTTTATCGTTTTACACAAAAAAATGCTATTTTAAAACAGAACTCAATATGGTTCGGACAAGATTTGAAATGTTTGAACAGATTCAGATTATATTAACGTTTTTCATAGGAAATCGGTTATTTCAAACAAAAATCACTAGATGTCAAAGAAGATTTACAATTCTGAACAATTTTCTGTTATGATACGTTAATGTTGTTTCGTCGAAAGTTGTTTGTATTTTTATTAAAGAGTTATTAGATTTTAAAGAATATTAATAACTTTTTAATAATTTTTCGTTATTCTGTTGTTTCACATTGAAACTTGGTATTTTTTAACAAAAATCATTATAATTTTAAAAAGATTCAGGAAAATTTATAAATTTTCGATTATGTTAATGTTTTGTTTCGGGAACCCATGTATATTTTTATTTAAAAAAAATTATATTTCAAAAATGTCAAAGAAGATTCACAATTTTTTATTCATTCAATGTTATGTTAAGATTTTTCACCGAAAATTGGTTATTTGAAAAAATAATATAATTTAAAAAAAGATTTACAAATAAGAATAATTTTTTATGATGCCATGTTAGCGTTTTTCATCGAAAATTGGTATTTTTAATTTGAACAATCATAAGATTTTTCAGAATGTCATTCAGTAATTCAACTTACAATTTTAGATTTTGTTGCTGTTTTATTCTGGAAATCGGTACTCCAAGAAAAAATGTGTTGGACTTGAAATAAGATAACAATATTTTGAACAATTTAAGGTGATACTTGCGTTTTTAAGAAGGGATTTGCAGACCTAAACAATTGCTGGTTGTACGAAGTTAGTATTTTTCGTCTATAATTGTCATTGTTATTTAAAAAATTATAAGATTTCAGAGGATATTTACAGTATTTGAACAATAATAGGCTATATTAACTTTCTTTATCGGGAATCGGTTATCTCAAACAAAAATCATTTGACTTTAGAAATGAAGCTTACAATTTTGAAAAAAACTTTAGTTTATATTACTGTTTTTCTTGAAAAATTGGTATTTTTTAACCAAAATGCAACGATTATGTATATTATGTATATTAATTCTGAAGTTAAGAAATCAATTTTCATCAATTATCAAAAATATTGTTGCTTTTCTTTTTTTACAATTTTAGATAATATGAAATACAAAATTTGTTTATTAATATTAATTTTACATTTTAATTAAGAAATAGTGGAAGACAATAAATAAAAAAATCGCGAGCGTTTTTGTTTTCTATTTACGATAAATCCATTTTAAAAATAGATTTATGGGTATATGTCTAGAATCTTACATTTTTATGTCCCTCTAAGGTATTTAAGTAATTTTAGTAAATTAAAAGGCTGTGTGTAGTAGGGTGGGTCGAAAAAACCAAATTTTACCAATCGAATCTTGAACTATGTGAAAAAGCAGTGTATTAGGACCATAAAAAAGAAAACCATAAAAAATGGTTGTGTATTTCAATTTTTTTATGTTTTTCGGTGTCTTCTTCGCCTAAAAAAATACTGACAGTTCTTTAATGAACGATTTCTAGGGAATAATTAAGGCTTAGTCAACCCCTGTTTTGAAAGAACACTTTCAAAATTTACAGAAACGTCGGGAGAATTATTTAAGATATTTGAGTCTTTTATACTCATAAAAATACACTACAAAAAAATTTGACATGCTTGAAAATTAATAAATATAAGCAGATTGAATTTTCAAAGAACTGAGTTTTGTGTGTTTTCAAATCATCTATTTTCAAGCATGTCGAAATTTTTTCTATTGCATTTGTATCAGTAGAAAAGCCTCCAATTATTTCCTAGAGAACATTCATCAAAGAAGTGTCACAATTTTTGGAGACGAGGAAGACCCCGAAGAACATAAACAAAATTGAAACATTCAATAATATTAAATATATGAAAATAATTGTTTTTTCAAACAAATTTTCATAACGTGCGCTCAGAAGGCCTTGATCAATCGACACCAAATAAGTTATACTTTTTTAGAGTCCCAATACACTACATTCCCACATAGTTCCAAATTCGATTTCTAAAATTTGATTTTTTTTTACCCACCCTAGTGTATAGTCATTCCGAAAAATTCAGAGAGTTGAAAAAGGGGATTTGGGACTACTAGCCAAGCTTATAAAAAATATTTGAACATTCATCCCGCATTTCAGGACCTTGAAACGGTTATTATCTATATATGAGAAGTTGTAGGATCCGAAAGCTACGATCATGGTTCCTTAAAGCAACCGATCCCGACGCAAGTGTAACGTGTACGTGATCCATTCCTGCTTCTTCTATTCCAGGAGGTAAGTAAGAGCGGGAAATTAACGCAAGACTTCGTACAACACTGTTCCTTGGAGTCCGGTCTCTAGCCGCTGGTGACCTTACGGGGCAGACGGCACAGTTGGAGATGAAACTTTCAGTTCTGGATATTTTTTAGAGCTAATAATCTTTGTAGAATGTTATGAGGAACAGTGTTGATGGAGCAGATGAAGTGAGCCTAGAAGACGAGCCTTTTGCATTCGGCTCGCGATCGACTGAGCATGACGCTGACAAGCCGAGATTTGGTTGATTTGGCTAAGAAATGAAGCTTTCATTCCTCCAAGACAGCCGATTATAAGAACTACAAGATGGACTTCGTAGCCTTGGCACATTCCGCTCAGCTCGAAAAGAAGTGCTTGATATTTCGCTCGTTTTTCTTCCTCTTTTGCCGTGATATCACCATCTGTTGTTGCCGTGCATTCAATCACGTGAATGATCTTTGTCTTCAGATCTTGGAGGAAAATATTATGCTTTGTAGCACTGGTATGTTGAGTAGTGGAGAATGAGAAATTTCAGTAGATCTTACACTGTTCATTCTCCACAACGGCCTCAAGTTCCCCCTGGGCTTATGGCAATACTGGCAATAGATCAACACCATAGAAGTGCAGAAGATGGCAATAAAATACTTTTAGAGCAGCAGTGTGTCTCTTTATGTACCCGTAGCGTGCATACTTTGAGCATCCACTGAGAACATGTCCAAGTGTTTCTGGAACTTGCTTGCACACTCGGTAGTTGGTATCGCCTACAGGAAAATTCATTATGCGCTCGCGGTAAACTAAGGTGTCTATAATGCCGTCTTGACAGACAAAAAAAAATCACTGAGTCTCCGATCTCAATCTAGCTGATTTGAGAAACATGTTGGACAAACCTATCGAGAGTTCTTCTCTACGTATGATGCCGTAGAATTCACCATGAAGGGGCTTGTCAGCATGTTCTTTTAGTAGAAGCGTATGTTCTGCTTCCTGTACACGACTTTTGAGCACCGAAGGTGTTAGTGATGCTAGGCCATGTATAGTGTCGCTAGAATCAAATGGGAGGCCAAGCTCCTCTGCGGCTGTATCTGCAGCACCGTACAGAAACGCCGCAACATTGATCACTTCATGTTGATGTAAGAGTCGCATGAGAGAATCTGCACTATTTAGAACGGAGCAGGCTCTAGCCAGAACCGTTCTTCGATGAAGACACTCCAAGCTTAGCAAGCATCTACCTCCTTTATCTCGAGGTAGGTATATTCGAGGTACGGAAGATCGAGGATGATGATTTCGATGGATTGTCATTATCTTGCGTGTTTTTCGGTCACGTTGCTTAAAGTCACCGACGTTCCATTTTACTGCACCGAACGTGTAGAGCAGTATAGGAACGGCCAGCATATTAGTCACCTGGATCTTATTCTTTCCATATAATTCGGAAGCCCAAATTTTTCTGAGAATTTAGCGATACCTTTCTACAAGGTCCGTTTTTAAAATATTCACATTTTGCGTTTCCTTTTGCGGTATTCCAAGATATGTATATGTTTCTCCATCACCAAGATGATAAATGGTACTTCCGCCAATGAGTTGAAAACCCTGATAGTCACGCGATGGGCAGTTTTTAGTCTTCCTTGGTTATGTGGACGCAGGCACACTTGTCTAGTCCGAAGCTCATGCCAATCGCTTCAGAGTACCTATTGACCGCCTCCACAAGGATTTCAAGATCCTCTTTCGAGAAGGCAAAGAGTTTAGGGACGTCCATATATAAAAGGTGGTTGACCTTATATTCTTTTCTGTTCGGCGGGCCAAATAGCTATCCAGAGCTTTTGCCTCGGAGCACAATAGATAGTGGCAAGAGGGAGATGCAGAAAAGTATTGGACTTAAAGAGTCTCCTTGGAAGACCCCCCTCTTATATGTGATCTAGCTGGTAGTCAGTTGTCTTTCATCAGATGTTATGACAAATCTTGTCCGCCACAAGAGCATAAGCTCTTTCATGCATCTCACTATTTTTGGATGCACCTCTACTATCCAACCGAGCAATTCACGCCTACCCCGAAAGGGAAACGGCTTAATGATATAATAATAATAATAATAATAAGTAAAAGAATAACAACAACGCTTTACTTTAAAACTTAGAGGTTATGTCTCACATAATGTACTCTTGTGTTACTGAATTGATTAGTGAATAAGCCCGGAATCACGGTTTAATCAGTGAAATGTCCAACTACCAATTCAATCAGTGAATTTGTCACTGATTCATATTTATAGAGAACATATTTCGTCCCCGAGCGATTCTGCGATTTCAAGCCTGATTTGAAATGAATTCGGTCCCCTTTTTCCCCCTTTTTAAAAAATCTCACTTTTTCTTCTGTTTTCAAGAAATTTCCTCTTTTTCTCAATTTTTCATTAAAATGTTTGTTTTGGTTATAAATTCTACTATTTGTTAGAAAATATAATTATTTTGTTGAACATGGAACTTTTTTTAAAGTCATCCTTTTTTGACCAAAATTCAAAAACTTGGTTGAAAGTTAAACTACTTTGTTAAAAATGTATCTGTTTGGTTGAAGATTCATCTCTTTGGTTAAAAATGTAAGTATTTCATTTAAAAAATCGTTTATTTTATGGTTGAACATTAATGTTTTTTAAACTGAAAATGTAACTATTTCATTTTTTTTAAATTTCTAACTTTTCTCATTCAATTTCTTCATTGTCTACAAGTATCTTCTCTTAGAGTAATGCTAGAAAATTCAAGGTTTTTCTTACATTTTCAACTTCTTTTTTACTTTTTAGTTATGCACAAATAATAAATGAACATCAACAAGAACCATTTTTTAAATAGTATTTCATTTTTTCGGAACGAAGTACTTTCACTCTTTTGCTAATGTTTTAAATAAAGGCACTCTCTATGTCTATGGTTACGGAAGTTTCCGTAACGTTAGCCCTGAACGAACTGGAAAATGTGTTAGAGTTACGGAAAATTCCGTAATCATAGACAGTGCATTAAATATATTAATTTAAACAAAAAGGCTCTCAGTAACTACTTTAAGGGAAAGTTACATTCGATAAGATCCATATAGAAAATTTGAAGAATATTTCACATATCTGGTTCTATTTCAGAAAAATATATCCACAGAAAGAAAGAGATTGTTTAAAAAATGATTCTGTGTGAAGTTTATGTATTATTTGTTCATAACTAAAAAGCAATTATTTTTATTTGATGGCATTAATTAGTATCTCACTTAGTAAAAAGTTGACAAATGAAAAATTTCAGATAAAACTGCAACTTTCTAGCCTTATTCAAAGAGAATATTATTAATAATAATTTATTGTTCAAACAGTTATGCTTGTTAACTTGCATTCATTATTACTTCACTAAGTAAAAAATAGGCAAAAGTATAACAACAATTAAAAACCGCAACTATCTAGAATTACTATAGGAAAATATAGAAGAGAAATGACCCTATAAAATAGATTTCAGGTGTTGAAATTCAAAAATTAAATTTTGATTCTTTTTCTACGGCTAATTGTGAAGAGTGCTAACGGCCAACTCGATACACCTTATTGACGATTCTAAACAAACAAAAAAAAAAAGAATTATTTTGTTGTGGTCTCGAACAAACTTTCGGGGACGAGGCCACGTGACATCAATACTAATACAAATTAATACAAGCTAATACAAATCGATATAAATTGTATCAATGTAACATAATATCATGATATGAACTATGGATTATTTTGTAAGAAAGGGCAAGACAGGAACTCGTAACAATACAGGTCACGTAACTCTCCCCTCATGGGGGTCCAATATTTATGGGAACTAATCCCCAAAAACTGACAAAGGGGGAACATTATGTGTAGGACTTCGTCTTCCGCGTCTGAAAATTCGTTCTCAATTTAAAAAAAAAATATATTGTTTTCAAGTTTGATGGCTTCAAAAATAAAAAATTTGCATTTTATTAACGACTTTTGGCTGTCCGAAAACCTTTGTTTATTTTTAATATTCCAAATCCTTTTATACTCGTTTTGAAGTTTTTGAAAATAGACTTCAAATTATAAATGTCCTGCAAGTTAGAACCGCAACTTTTAAAATAAAAAAAATTTTGGTGGAAAATTTTAACATTCTTTTTTGTTTTTGAGTTTTTTCTTCTTTAAACCATCAAAACAGAGATTAGAAGGTTTTCAGTAAAAAGTGACTAATCTCAAGCCTTACAAGTGACTAATGTGAATGAAAAAATTAAACAAATTCTATTGATTTAAGTAAAGTTGGAGTGAATTTAGAGTAATTTGAGGGAAATTAGAAGAATTCAAGTGAATTTTACATAATTTAATTTATACAGAATTTGAAAGAATTCCGGATAAAGCAAAAAGAATACAAGGTGGTGAATTCCAAATGAATTCAAATGATTTGCAACAAATATTTGAATATCTCTTGAAATCTTTGAAACCCTATCAAATCTCTCACTTATTGTGAATACATTCTTTGAAATCCATTAAAATATCATAAAATTCCGTGAACTTCTAAGAAATCTCATGATATTTCCTGAAATCGTGGAGCATTTATTAAAAGTTCTTGAGAGATTTTAAAATCCCTTAAAATAACTGAAATCCTCGAAAATCTTATAAAAACCCTTGGAATCTTTTTAAATATCTTAAAAGCTTATAGGTCCTGTAAAATCGCTCCATATCTTCCGAAATTCTAGGAAATTCTTTACAAATGCATGCAAATTTAGTTAAATCCTTTAAAAATTAATCAAACCCTTGGAGATTCCTAGAACACGCCTTGGAGTCTTTTAAAATTCCCTAAAATTTTTCATGTCTTTTGAAATCCCTTGAAATTTGTAAAGCTCTTCAAAATGCCTTGGAATCTCTAATAATACCGTACAATTTTTTTTAATCTTTTAAAATCCCTTCAAATTATTGAAATCTATTAAAAATTCCTTGAATATTTTTAAATACCCTAAAATATATCAAATCATTTGAAATCTTTCGCAATCCGTTGGAACTTTTTAAAGCTCTTGAAAATTTCTTGGCATTTTTGAAATACTCTAAAATCTTTACATCCTTTGAAACCCCTTCAAATTGTTGAATTATGTTAAAAATTCCTTGAATATTTTTGAATGCCTCAAATATTTTAAAAGCATTGAAGAAAATTTAGAAATAGTCATAAATTCAATAGTGGTTAACCCATGGGTTAAGTTATTGAAAAAAGTGACTAAAGTGATCTTTACATTTTAAGAAGGGACTAATAGTTACTTTATCTTTAAAAAGTGAATAAAGAGTGATTTGAACAAAAATGACTAACAGTGATTGTGTGGGAGCCCTGATTATTCTTGCCAGTGAATTAAAGTGCTTCTTACAGAAATTCCGTGACTTTTGCCACCTGCCCCCCACGGACTTGGCCCAGATTTCCAGATTTTCCCTTTCCCGTGGCCACTCTATTCTAAAAATATTTAATTTAAATTCAAATTAATCCCGTTTAAATGGAGATTTAATGCTTTATGTAATTTGAATCAAAGTGAAATTTGAAAGCTGATATTAATACTTTCTTTGATATTCAAACATTTTGTTTTGCCTGCGGTAAAAGGTGGTTATAGACCTCAAGAGAAATCCTAACTGAGTCATATTTTATCTGCTAGATTCGATCTGTGCTTAAATAGTACGTACTTATAGACATGCTTGGGAAATTATAGGAATAATTTATCACGAGATACGAATGTCGATATTACTACAATGTTACAAAACAATAAAATATTCCTATAGAGGGATGTTACAGAAACAAATTTTTTATCATCCACACAACAGAATTGTTGAACTTTTTTTCATTGATAAATAAATTCAAAATCATTAAATTTTGAACATTTTCTGGAAAAATCAAACTTGAAACGTGTCCGATTCAAACTTAAACCATTTTCGAGTAATAATAGAATTTCAAAACTGCAAATTACTAGACCTGGACGAGCTTGTAACTGGGTTAGTCTTACGGAAAATTCCGTGACAGTAGACAGTTCGTTCAAAAGATAATATCATTTTGAATTTTAAGAATTGTGCAAAATGAAAACGCTTTTAATATTATAGAATTTAAAATTTAAATAATTTAATTCACTGTCATTTCCGGGTTTCATGTAAAATTGTAAAAAGAGGTTGGCTATATATTTTGGGATTTAAATCGATTCTACTGTAAGGAAAACAGAATATGTATGCAAAGCAAGTAATCAAAATTCAACTGACTGAAAATTGTACACTTTCTTTCTCGAAATGTCTGAATGTGAAAAATAAAATTTCAAATCAGATACCTTCTGAATAATTTTAAAATCAAGTCTTCAAGAGATCGTCAGAATTTAACAATTCCGGAAATAAGCATTCAGAACAGTACATTTTTTAATTTGTCCATTGTATTGTTTAGAATTGGGCAATTTTAAACTAAGGGCCTAAACAATTAAAATATTCAAATTAAATCCTTACACTTGAACGACCATAGATAAAGAAAGTTAAAAATTTTAGAGGGTCCCTGCGTTAAAAAGGGACATTTTATACTTTAAAACTTGGAGAATTTTCTATAGTTTGCAGAATATTTATTAATATTAGAAATGAAGGCATATTTTCTCCAAAATTTACTCAACTTTCCCATCAAGTTAACATCTTGACAATGTCAATATAATTTTTATAAATTTTTTTATATTACTGAAAATGTTGTACGATCAACAGAAAACCTATACTGTCCCTATTTTAACTGAAAGTCCAGGAAATTAGCACATTTTTGTCTCTGGGTAAACATGAATTAGTTGAATTGCTTGCTGACTTCTTATTTACCGATTAGTTTGAAATCAGTGATTTACTTTTTGCTTTTCAATTCGCCTGTCCATTATTATTTAAAGACCAGAATTACAGACTTGTAAGAACACAAAAAGAAAAATTTTCAATATTAGAGTTAAGTTTTCAGGCAAAAAATCGAATGGTTTAGAAAACAGTTACGTTTTAAGCGAAAAAGGTGAATTTTCAACAAAAAAAATGCACTTTCAATCAAGAGCGATAAATTTCCGAACAAACAGTTGAATTTTCAACAAAAATTCATTTTTGACCAAACAGTTGCATTTACAACCAAATAGTTGAACTTTTCAACAAATAGTTTAATTGACAACCTACAAAGATAAATGTTCACCCAAATCGTCAAATTTTCAATAAAAAAAAATTAAACTTCAACCAAAAACAGTTGGATTTTCATCAAAATAGTTGAATTTTTAAGTCAAAAAGTTCATTTTTGACCTAGAAAGATGGCTTTTCTACCATAAAAGATGAATTCTCAACCATAAAGTAAAATTTTCAAGCCAAAAACATGCATTTTTTAAGAGACAGTTGAATTTTTTACCAAGAAGATTACTCTTTCACCAAATAAATGAATTTTCAACAAATTAATTAAATTTAAAAAAAAAGTTAAATTTGTAACCAAATAGCTGAATTTTCAATCTAAAAAGATTAAATTTCAACTAAGAAGACTTATCTTCTACCAAGTAAGACAAATTTTCAACAAAATACATCAATTTTCAACCAAAATGATGATTCATCAACAAAAAAGATTAATTTTCTACCTAGAAAGAAAACTTTTCAACAAAAAAGATCAATTTTCCACCAAAAATAGAATAGTTAACTTTACTGTTAAAAAATGAATGTTAAAAAGTTAACCAAAAAAATTAATTTTTGACAAAGTAGTTCTACTTTCAAGCAATTAGCTAAATTTTTGTCCATTAAAGATGATTTTTTAACAAAATAGGTGAATTTTCAACAAGCGAATTGAAATAATTAAATTTTTAATCAAATATTAGAATTTCTAAGCAAACGAGATGAATTCTGACCCACAAATATAATTGTTGACATTTCATATAGAAAGAATGAACTTTTAACCAAAAATAGTTGGATTTTCTTATTGGGTTTTATTAATTCAGTCCTCATTTAAGCGAAAAAATGAGAAAAGGGAAAACGGGGAAGTTTCTTAAAAACAGGGGAAAAAGGGAGAATTATTTTTAAAAAGGGGAAAAGAAGAGAATATAGAAAAGAAAGATAAGTCTGCATTTTAATATAAAACCTATTATAAATGGAATGAAAACATTTTTAATTTAAATTGATAAATTTTTTATTTATTATTCTTGACAGTTACTTGAAGTTATTCTTACAGAAATTCCGTAACTTTGCAATTTTTACGTTCTTATTCATGAGAGTATAATGGAATCGTCCAAATTTTCGATTTCTAGTTTTTAACGGATCTTTACGTTTCGGCGAAAGTTTCTGTTGACATTCCAATCGAAATTGTTACTAGATATCAAAGATATTCCGAAACTCTTTCAATAAAGTTTTTCGATTAGACCAGATTCTTAAAAAAAAGTTAGAAGCGAAAAGTTAGATAATTTTCTAAATTATGGAAATTTTGTTAAGAGATCCATAAATTTTAATCGTGATTTGTAGTAGATTTTAACAAGATTTAAAAATTATCTAAATGACACTTCTCGATTGGAGACAAATTCAAAAAGTTCTAGAAAATTTTTTTTGAATTCCTGCCTTTTCCGCATGACTTTCCCGATATTCAAGTCTAAAATTTTCAGGAACTGTTCGCAGAACATTCGAACTGTTCGTAAAAAAAATACGAAATTTGTTCATACTTTTTTCATAGGAATAAGATTCAATCCACTTAACTCCCAATATAAGAACCTCTGGTTTACGATATTCCTCGAACTGATGGCCTCGGAATTTGTGATGCGGGGAGCGCGGTAGAAGCTGCTCAGTCAAGCGTGGCAAACAGCAAGAGGGCCGCACTCTCCGCGCGTTAGTTGCCTCATGTTGCGTCATGCATTCAAATCCAACAGAAATTATATACCGACCCTGGGTGCTTACGTTTGGATTCCTCCGATTTAGGATCCAGACCATTGCAAGCCATGCCAGAAACCGTTCTTATTTCAGGAGTTGAGTGTATTTCATTTTTTTCTAGTATCCGAAATCTAGCTGCAAGTTCATGACATTCTTAAGGAGAATATTTTCTCGTGAGCTGACCAACCAAATTCCCTGACTTTTCCCTGATATCCCAGTTTTTCCTAGCCTGCGGTCACCCTACTTTTACAGAAATTGCAGCTCAACAAATTATTTACTCTTGTTTCCAGTTTCCTGTAAAATTGTATAGAATGGTCGAGTGGTCGACTATATATTTTGGGATTTAAATCAATTTTACTGGAAGGAAACTAGAAAGAGTATGCAAAGCAAGTATATCAAATTGAAGCTAGGGGATCGTTTCTTTCACTATTGACGAGTTTATGAGCTTCTTAGAATGCAGGAGCACGCGCATTGGCAGGCGTTGCACGAATGCACGCACTTGCATTATATCGCGTCATCTTTCAAATGACTGTTACGGCTATAAATGTCTGAACCGCTCAGGATTATCTTTTCCCCCGTGGTGTGTATAAAGCCAAAGCTCTGCATTTCTACGCGTTCCTCTGAAATCGGTTATGTCAAATGTCCCTCGTTCGTGGTTCTGCAGCCTCCTAAATAATCACACTTCAACGCAGAAAGAACCAAAAGACTCCATTCAGGGTCTCAACTGTTGCGCTTTAAACTTTAACTTAAGGTATATAAAGATACTTTTAATGAAGTCGAAATGCGGATTCCTATTGAATAGCTCATTCCGCCTAAAAGATACATCAAAAGGTTTCGTGACAAATGAGGGTATTTTGAAAGTAATTCCATTACAAAGTTAGAAGGTTTAAATATATTATTGAGTTATAATTAACTGTACAGAATATGTTACCTTTTTGTAACAAAACACCAGGGGCCGTCCATAAACTACGTAGCTTTTTCTTACCCCCCCCCCCCCCCCCCCCCCGAAAGTAACGTAGCCGTTGGCTAAGCATGGATTTCATGTTTATTCTGCGTTTTTTTTGCGTTTCTAGTGAGTTTAGATACCAATATACATAGTGACCGTGTGGTGAACTATAAGCTCCGATGATGAATCAAGAATAATTAAAAATATTGAAATATCAGACTTCACTGTCCAAAATGCTCACCAAACATCGAAATAATAGGGGAATCAATTCTTTTAAATCAAATTAGTGTTGGTAACATATTGAATTCAATAGAAAACGCTTTTACAAGTCGAAATATATTGCATTTTCTAAAAACTAGTTGAATTTTCCATCAACAAATAGTTTATGCCAAAAGAGATGAATTTTTAACCCAAAGACGAATTTTTTGGAAGACAGATGAATTTTCAACAAAGAAAACAGATTGCCAACCAAGAAAGATGACATTTTTACCACAAAAGATGAAGATTCAAACTAAAGCGACAAGCTTTTAAAAAAACAGTTTCATTTTTGACCCAAAAATGTGACTTTAATAAATATTCCAAAAATGGAATATTTAAGCTTTCCGTTAAAAAACTTAATTCTTAACAAACAAACAAAACAAACGATTTTTAAACAAAATATTTAAATTTATAGCCAAAGATAAATTTTAAATAAAATGACGAATTAAAAAAAAAATAATAATAATTTTCAACAGAAGAATTCATCCAAATAGTTGACATTTCAATCAAAAAGATAATTTTTTTACCAAGAAGATTAATTTACTACCAAAAAAGATGAATTTTTAACAGTACATGAATTTTTAACGGTACATGAATTTTCAAACAAATATTTGCATCTTCAACTAAGAATGATGAATTTTTAGCGAAATAGTTTAATTATTAACAAAGTAGTTCAAATTTTGATTAATTAGTTGAATTTTTGACCAAAAAGATTAATTTTTAACAAATTAGTTGCATTTTCAACAAAATAATCAAATTTGGAATCAAATAGTAGAATTTTTAACTATACGAGATTTATTTCGAACAAAAAATGTGAGACTTTTCAAGCCAAAAATTTAACTTTTAACCACAAATAGTTGGATTATCTTATTGGATTCTATCCATTCCGAAACGAGAAAAGGGAGAAGTTTCTTGAAAACAGGGGGAAAAGAAGAATTTTAAACAAGGGCAAAAGTCTGAAATATGAAAGTGATTGTCAAACTTACTAAGTTATTATTGAACTGTAGTGGGCCACCTTGCGCAAAATTCGCAAACTTCAAAAAAAGTTATTGTCAGGAAACGTACGACTAATTTATCAACATTTTAGTTACTAACAAAATTTAATTCAGAGGAGATTTATTTAATATTTGATTGTCGTATTGACTGTTAATAGAAGGGAAGAAGTAGGCCCTTCTTTCAAATTTCAATTTCTTTTAATACATAATAATAAATATTTAATTTAAGTTATAAAAAGTATTTTTTGATGTCGAAATAATAATTAGATCTGCTTTTAGAGCCATCATATATAGGTAAATTGAGATTTATTTTCGTTTCTGTTCACAATATAATTAACAAAACCAGTAACTTTAAGGTGATTAAAAATTTATTTCCTTCTTACAACTAACTTCACTCAATGAAAATAAATTTTGTGTTACCATATGAAAAAGTAGAACGAACAAAATTTTTTTTGTTAAGTATTATAGTTTTACGTGGGAATAACCTAACAATGAAGTGTTTTACAGGCAAGAATACCATGTTTATATTAAGATTTTCTTGATAAACTCACCTTCAAAATATGGTTCATCTAATAATAAACGCGTGTTACCGACTGACATCGAATTGTTGTACGATATTTTTCGGGCTTCTAAATTGGTTATTTTGGTCAAATGACATTTTGTGTGACAAATCAAATCTTATGCCATAAAATTAATGGAAAACTATTTTGTTACCTGATGATATAAAAACTCAGGCACATTTAAAAAGTGATTGTAACTCTGAAACTATAATTGGAAACGAGAAAAAAGCTTTACTTTAGAATTCTCCAATTAACACGAATAGCTGGTTTTTTCGGCACACACAGGCAAGGCCTTACAAATATTCTCAAAGAATATTTAGAAAATCATTCAAATCTTTACTATTTTGAAATCTCATTATTATTAAAACTCTAAATTATATCTCAGATGTGCAATCCAAATTTCTTGAGCTCTTTGGTCAGAATGAAAAATGGCTTTCTCTATTTTGTTTCACGAACATTAAATTAATCCTACCAAATATTATTTCAGCATTTTATTTGATCTAGTAATTCCTTTTCCAGATAAAAGGGGGGCCGATAAGTAAATACAAGTGTTTGTCACTTGAACTTAAACATAACTTAAACTTAAGTGTTCAGACTGAAATTCTAATCATTTTAAGCTTTTCTGTGAATCCAAACAATTTTGAAAAATGTCTTTTCATGAGAACTAAATATAAGAATGTAAAATCCTATTCAACAATAAGTAATACATTAGCCGATTTGGATTTTAAATAAAACATATGGTTATATGTGAATCCTAAATACTGAAGGCATGTTTCCCTCTCCCATTTGCGATTTCCTTAAGAGCACCCTCAAACTCGAATGGACTATGCCACTATGGGGTATTATAAGCGATAAAAACTCATTCTAAACGCAGTTAAGGAGTAGATGCAATACTCTGAAATAATAGGTTCTATTATAGCAGAAATATGTGTCTGCAATTGTTTATAGCTGTACTATGGACGCTTGCATCAGGTTTTGGTGAGGGAGATTTAAAGGAGAAAGAAGAGGGGGGGGGGGGAGAAAAGAGAGATGGACGGATGCTAGTAAAAGTGGACAGATAGATTAAGATAAAATGTAGATAAATAGATAGAGAGAGACAGAGAACGAAAGACTCGCTCTACGCCCGGAAATTCGAACGAATCGAGAGCACAATAGACTTTAAACAGGAAACGACGGATAGGATCTTCGGAGTGAATTCCAAAGATAATAAGAACCTTCGTACAGTCCAACTCGAAATTGCATTTTGCATTCTTCTTACTCCAGAATCCGTTCTCCCAAAGCTTCTTACAATCCACATCTCGAAAAAACAAATTAACTAAATTAAAAATTAATTGATAACTCGATAAAAAACTTTGAATCCTTTTCGTATTTAATTAGGAATTATTTTGATAATTTATGAAAAAATTTAATTATATGAAATTAAAATATGATTAAACTCTACTTAACAAAAAAAAAATCGATCACAGACTTCACAGCCGAAAATGCTCTCAAAATAGGAGAAATAGGGTGATTTTTCACGAAAACAGGGAAATAGATTTCTTCTGAAAAAATCATTGCAAGCACCATAATCATTGAATTCAATATGAAATTAACTTCCAACAAAATAATTAATTTTTCAACCGAAGAGATAAATTTGCAATTGAAATTATTATTCTTCAACCAAAAAATGAATTTTTAACCAAGTACATCAACTTTCAATCAAGTATTGTTGATGAATTTTTAATTGAAATTATGATTCTCCATCCAAGAAAAATGAGTTAAGTTATCAAGCTAAAAAGTCGAATGTTTTAGAAAACAGTTGATTTTGAAACCGAAAAAGATGAATTCTCAACAAAAAAGTTTAGTTTAAATCAGGAAGATAATTTTTTATCAAAAAAGACCAATTTTCAATCAAATACATGAAATTTCAAACAAATAGTAAAAAAGATGAATTTGGAACCAAAAGTGGAAGTTTAATTTTCGACCAAAAAAGATGCCTTTTTAACAAAATATTTGAATTTTCAACAAAATAATAGAATTTTTAACAAAAAGAGATCAATTCTGAATCAAAAATATAATAGTAGACTTTTTAACAACAACAAAATTAAGTTTCAATAAAAAATAGTTGCATTTTTTTATTGGGTTCAGTTAACTCATTTTTAATTCAAGCGAAGAAACAAGAAAAAGGGGAAGTTTCTGGAAAACAGGGGAAAGAAGAGGAATTCTATAAAGAAGGAGAAAAGAGGAGAATAGGGGAAAGAGTGTGAAGCCTGCAATTATTTTAATCTGGGATAAGTAACATGGCGTTAATGATAAACTAATATGGATTTCGATTTCGTAATTGCTCTCTTTATTCTACAGATTAGTTTTGGGTAACGAAAATTCAATTGAATGTCGATTGAACAATTATTTTTAAATTTTCACCGGGTCTGTTAGACCCGTATGGAAGAAGAGAGTCTGACTTCCGTGATAAATTTAGTGTGCGACAGGATTGTGAAAATGTCGAGAGAAAATTCGATAAGATAAACTGGATTTTGTGACTATTCTGGTCGAGAATTCGAGAGGCAGATGGATGAATCATACTTCTTCGGGCGGTTGGTTTTTCTTTTATTAGAGACTTTCAAACATTATAGATAGGAGAATTGTGACATTCGGTCATTCAGTGTTTTCGATTTCGATCTTTCACGATGACCCCATAAGGCAGAAGCCATATTAAGGCATAAACTGAAGGGACACCGAAAGCTAAGGCGTGGCAAAAGGAACCTAGGGAGTTAACCGCGAGCCCAGAAATCGATCGGCGGAAGTAGTAAGTTGTTCCGTCTCTCTTCCTCTTCGGGGATTACCAACCCCGCCTTGGGAATCAAACGAAAAAAATACAAATGCAAATAAAAATTATAATTATAAGTAATTCAAGCCCAGACAAATCTTAACATAAGTAATATGCTTTTACAAGAAGCTATAGTTTTTATAAGAAACAAAAAATGTTGTAAAATATTGTAAATTTAATGAATTGAATTAATTTTCAGATTTGAATGAATTCAATGTCGAGATCTTCAAAGTCATTTCTAAGAGTCTCTAAATTTGAAATAGTAAAATTTCACATAGAACCAGTGACTCATTTCTCCTGGAATTTCAGTGACTCTACCTTGCTCTTAACTGATTAGGTCCAAGTGGATTTTAACTAATTGAAGTCTTAAAATGGGTGACTGGTTTTTAGTGAAACCGGGTTGCTTCAAAATCCCAATTTCGACATTCCCTGACTTTCTCTGATTTTTCGCTGACCAATTTTTCATTTTCCCTGAAAGTTATAATTTGTTCTTTTAGGCATAAAAATAACCTTAGACGTAGGATATCAATACGTAAACGACATACGTAAAATACCTGAATTTTCAAACAAATAGTTGAGTTTTCAAATCAAAAAGATAAATTTTAAACCTCGTTTTAAACCAAAAAAGGAAGAATTAAATTTTCAGTAAAAACAATAAATTTTCAACCAAAAATTGAATAGTTAAACTTTCATTTTAAAAAATGTTATCCAAAAATTTAAAAAAAAAATGATTTTCAACGAAATAGTTACATTTACAATCAAACAGATGAATTTTTTAACTATGCATATTAAATTTCTATCGAAAAATATCAGTTTCCACAAAAATTGGAATAGTTAAATTTGGAGTTCAAAAAATAAAATTTCAACACCAAAAAACTAATTTTCAACCGAAGAAATTAATTTCCAATAAAAAAGATGATTTTTTAATAAAATACATGCATTTTCAACAAAATATTTGATTTTGTAAAGGAATTCGCAACATTACAGTTAAATTTCCAACCAATGAAGTGAAATGAATTTTCAATCAAAAAGATGAATTAGTCACCAACAAGATTAAAATTATACCACGAAAGACGAATTCTTAAAAAAATACATGAATTTTCAACGAAATAATTGAATTTTCAACTGAAGAAGATAATTTTTCAACAACATACGACATAGTTAAACTTTCAGTAAAAAAAAAATAATTTTCAACAACAAAAAATTTCAACAAAATAGTCAAATTGTGAACAACAAAACAAGGGCTTTCAACTAAAATGATGAATCTTTCGAAAACTTTAAATGTGATTCCCGGTTAATTCCCGGTTTTATTTTAATTTCCGGCTATTTCCGGTTACTAGACGCCCTGGGGAAAATAGAGACCACGTTGAAGAGACGAAAACTAGATTAAGATTTTTGATCTAATTTAAATCTATTTTTTATTAATATATTAAAAAATAAGACTTCAGACAAATTCTTGATTTCTTTTAACACAATGTCTTTTTTGAAGACATGAGAATGATAACTGGATAAAGGCCATTTGTAATTTGTCCCTGAATCGTATTCTTTTATTTTTTTGTGAGGTGCGAATGCCAAATCGTCTTTATCCAGTTGGCATTCTTCTTTAATTATTTCATTTTTAACAAATTTATGATACAATAAACCGGTTTTCGCTCAATTTTGGTTTATTCCTTCAGAGACTGCCACCCTTTAACACTGAAACATCCTTGAAAGCTCATTATCTAGGATCCAATTAAAAACTTGGTTTTGCTTCGTTTTTGTTATTTCAAAAGTCTTTATAGCTGAATGAAACTAATTTATTTTCGCTTCGAGAAAGTCTTGGGCTATATTGTGACAATAATTCAGTTTGCTTTGGTGGGCAAGATTGAAGAAAGCGCAAGCGGACAAGAGAAGTTGATGAAGAAAACGGAAGTGCTCGGAAGAGTGAAAAGGGTCGAATTGGCAGAATAAAACAAATAATATAAGAAATAAAAAAACTGGTGCTGAAGAAACCTGAGATTTCCAGCTATAAATCTTTATGGAGGGTGCCCGTTTTAATCGAGGTTTATTTGAATCTCGATTAAAACTCGATTAAAAAACCTCAAAGCGGAACTGTTTTCAAGTTCAAACTTTTAAAATTGATGCTTAAAATGTTTTGAATTCAAACGCTCAACATATAAAATGGTAGCTTTTATCACATTCCAATTGAACATTTTAAAATTAAATGATATTAAACTGTAAAATTTTAAACCTTAAACTTTTAGAAATTTAACGGTTCAACGATTTCTGGTTAAAAATATAAATCCACGCTACCATTTTTAATTCTCGAAATTAAAATTAATCATCCCTTTCAACACACATTTATAAAAAACATATATTTTTTTAAAACATGTCCCTCTTCTAATTCAGTACAAAATTGAAAATGAAAAGTCCCCCCCCCCTCCCCCCGCCCTTCAACTGAATGTTAAAATGACCAAATTTGCCACCGTCCACTCAATAAAACGGTTAAAAAGAAAAAATTGGCCTCTTCCAATTTAGAAAAAATGATTGAAAATCTAAATTTCCTTCCTTCCAGTTCAATCAAAATGTTAAAAATAAAAAATTAAGCACTTCCAATTCAGAAAAAGGACTTAAAATAAAAAATTCCCCCCTTCAGCTCAATAAAAATACTAAATCCAATTCAGAAAAAAAGAGAAATTTTCGTCCCTTCCAAATATATAAAAATATAAAAAATGTCCCTCTTTCAATTCAGAAAAAAATGCTTCCCTTAAACTCGATAAAAAGGTTAAAAAGAAAATAATGGCCTCTTTCAATTCAGAAATAAGATTACTAAAGTTTCATCCCTTCTAACTCAATAAAAATGATAAAAACAAAAAAGGCCTCATCCAATTAAAAAAAATGTTAAACTACCAATTCCTCTCTTTCAACTCAATAAAAATGTTAAAAATGAAAAATCAGCCTTCTTCCAATTCATGAAATATTGAATACCAAAATTTTCTCCTTTCCAACTTCATAAAAATCTTAAAAATATACAATGTCCCTCTGTCAATTCAACAAAAATTAAATTTCGTTGTGTAAAACTCAATAAAAATGTTCAAAATACCAAATTTGCTAGCCTATAACTCAAGAAAAATGTGAAAAACAAAGAATTTTCTCTTCCAATTCGGAAAAAATTAAATACTAAAAGTTCTTATGTTTCTTTTAAAATTATAATTGTGAAAATCAAACGTTTTTTTATACATAAATCCTTTTAAGTTGAATTATTTCCATTTTAAGTGGTTTGAAATTGATAATTATTCATTTGTACTTTATACGTCAACATTCAACATTTACAAAAATTAAAATTTTCTAAAATGGAACAATTAAATTTGTAATGTTTAAAGCATAAATATTTAGCACTTTAAAATATTAACGATTCAAGGCTTTCTTCTACAAAAAATTCAGTTTTGTTTTTTATTGAAAATAGTTTCTAAAGTTCAATTTTCAATGTTAAAATCTGTAAATTGTTTATTTCGAACAGATTCAGAAACATCTTGTACAAGTATTGTTCAATTTTTAACACCCGAAATATAGTTCAGTTTTAAAAATCATTATTTCATTTATCTATTATCTATACGTACTATATGCCATTACTGACAACGTTTTTTAATCCTCAAAGATCTTTCGTATTCCATCAGTTTAATAACTATATTATCAAGCATTTCAATCTTTCATATTATCCTGCCTATATTTCCGGATATCGGACCCGGGAGAACATGCAATTCTCTGACGATTCTCCCCGTCTCTTGACAAGCAGATCTGAAAATTTATTTTTACGTAGAGGAGTTACTGAAATTTAAATAATTCTCGGGTTATATCAGCATGTTTTTAAAAGATAAGCTTCACCTGTCATTTGGAAAAGAAATGTAATTTAATATGTCGTATTCTTTAGTCTAAAAAACGAAGTGTCTCGTTCTCCTGAAATTCGGGATGACTAGTCCAATATTTTTTATAAGCTTGGCTAGTCGTCCCGAATTTTCAAGACGACTAGTCCATCCCCTTTTCCAGCTCCCAAATTTTTTGGGAGCAGAAAAATATTCTAAAAATATGGGACAAAGTACATGTTTAGTCGATTAGCAATTATTTCCTGGCAAGTGAAAAGTGAAAAAGTACCATTATCTTACGATAATTTCAGGATACTCAACTTTAAATGGCTGTTAGTCCCTGAAAATGAATTACAAAAAATCTGCGAAAAAAATATATGAATTTTTTTATCCTTTCTCTGCACAATGATAAGATTTAGAGTCATAAATAATCATTTATTATTAAGTTAATAACAAAAGAGTAGTGAGGTGTCGTCTTCGAAACTAAAGAACTTACGGAGATAATTCTTGAAGCAAATTGCACATTTTTGGCTTCTGAAACTGGTGCCTGTAGTGCCAATGAGTGAAAATGTCAAAACTCTATATCAGTATAGGAAAAGCCTTCATCTCCAATATGTACTTTGTCCCATTTAAACAAATTTTTTTCTGCTAACATTTTCACTATAATCTGTACAAAAATCGAGGTATCTAAATTTTTTGGACAGATAGTAGACAGTGTAGACACAGCCTATAAAAAAATGTCAGGAATGAAATCAGTTAGATCACATTTTCTCTCGCTTTGAGCTTTCAAATTCATTCTTTATTGGTGCATGTATGCAAATATAATTTTTTGCGATGAAAGAGAGAGAGTTTTGCAATTCAAATTAAGAGCTGGAAACAAATCGGCTTTATTCTTTGATATTTGCAAGGTGTGAATCACTGCAATGAAAATTCATTAGCTTTGGCCAAGAGTTGTAAACAAATTGATATTAATTAATAGAATATGTATTATTAATGATCAGTGGGGGATTATATTCTACATCGACAATCTCAAACAAATATTTATTTATGTCTGATGCTGAACCGATCTATTCAGATTATTACATCTTCAAAATAAAACAAGTAATAATCCAATCACACATTTCTAAAAATTGCTAATTTCATAAATATCTTTGAAGTATTATTTAAACAAAAATAGGTATCTCGATAAATTGAGGTGAACTTTTATGCCTCGATGAAAAGAAATCCTAATGTTATTCATAGGCAACCCTGCAGATTGGGCTTATTTGTGGGCTACTTCCTAGGGTATTTGAAAAATTCTTTCAAGATCGAAATAAAGTCTAATTTCTCATATGAACCATTTTATGCACCAAAATCAGAACACAAAAAAGTTCACAAATCAAAATTAGATTGCCAACTACCTCCTTTCCGGCTCATTAGAGAGTTTTTTTAGTGTTATTTGGTATAATTTTCAATTCTTTGGCGAAAATTAATTTGTATGTATATACATATAATATTTTATTATAGAAAACACAGATCAATATATCCAATTAATAACACCATCCACAACTTCGTTATATCTCGAGAGCTTATTTTTTGTATTAATAGCTTTGTTACCATCTCTCTTTATGATATTTTTATTATTCACATTTCAACTGTGCATCTGGGCATGGCAATCTTTTATAAACAAATTTAAGATAGATTTTCTAAATTTATTAGTAGTTCCATTAAAGTTATTTTTGTTCTGATCTTAAATTTGAAAATTAAATCTATAAAAACAATCACTTTTAATAATAAAAATCATAGAAAGCCTTATGCGAATTAAGGAACATTTGTCTTTTTTAAATAATCTTGGGTGATTAAATTGAAACTTTCAAATTATTTAATAGATTATAGTACATATTATAAATGCTTTATGTTAGTGCTTCAAGAATTTATGTTTTTTGGGTTTGGTACCGTTTTTATCATTGAGCATTTTTTCAATAAAAGTCATTAAATTTAAAAGGTTCATAATTTTTTCAGAATTTTGGGTTAAGTTAGCGTTTCCCACAAAGATGGGCATTTTAAAGTAAAAATCATTATAATTTGAACTAGATTTAGAATCAATTTTGGATTATTTAAGTGTCTCGTCGGAAATTAGTATTGTTTATTTAAAACGAACTATATTTCAAAGATTCACATATTTTAATCACTTTAGGTTATGTTAGCGTTTTACTCAAAAAACTGGTATTTTAAAACAAAATTAAATAAAATTTGAACAAGATTTAGAATCTTTGATCAATTTTGGATTATGTAAATGTTTTTCATAAGAAATTAATATTTTTAATAATAATAAACACAAATTTCAAAGAAGGTTCAAAAGAGGATGGGCTGGTCGTCCCGAAATTTCTGGACGACTAGCTAAGTATATGAAAAATATTTGGCTTCTAATCCCTAACTTTGGGATGAGACACTTCGTACATTCGTACAAGCTTGAACGCGTTTTAGACTGGAAAAAAACATTAGGTTTAAAAGAAGCCTCACCAACTCAAACAATTTTTTATTATATTATTTTACTGTTTTTGTCTAAAATTGCCATTGTTAATAAAAAATCAGTAGATTTCAAACAATATTTACAAAATTTGAACAATACTAGGTGAATAAATTTCCTGAATATTTTTTACCGTCCCTTTAAACACATCCATCCCATTTCTTCAATTTCGATTAGTTTCGCTGAAATCCATAATTAAAAAAAAAATATAATATTCACATAATTGAAAAATGGAAAGGTTAACTTCCTACAAAGAATTTCCACACAATAGATTAAAATATTGGTTTACACTTTCACCACAAAAATAACTGAGCATATATTTCAATTTTTCAAACGCGAAAAAGATGATCAAAAATCATATTCACAGTACTAAAATTAAGAAAGTTTTCTTTAATGCAGAATGTTGTTAAATATTGTTTCCCTGAAGCACCAACATTTGTCTGCTTCTACTTTTCAATTTTATTCGAGACTGTTTCATTTCGAGTAGGATTTTCTCGAAAGGATCCAGAACACGTCCCTCGGTTCTCGAGGATAACGACCAGGCAGATGGCCGTTCCCTAAAAGCGATGAAGTACAAGCGAAGGATCCCCACGATAAATACATAAGCGCGACACGGAACCACTTGCATGAATAAATGTGGCCACCAGATGTGCCAGATTTTTTCTTGCCTCTCCTATCCTCCTTTTCTTCTGAGACATCGAGAAGAAGGCAATCCATCAGTTCCAGAAAAGAGAAGAAAAAAGAGAAAAAAAGATGAAAAAGATTCCCCATCATTTTGCTTGTTTACTATCTGTCATTCACTGTTTGCCAAAAATCTATTCTTTTCCATTTGAGTGATTCTCCATCCCTAGTCACTTTTGATAGGAACAATTTTTTCCAAAAGTATTTTGAACTACGTTTTTTTTATCCAAATTATTATTTTTTTATTTATTTATATTTTTAACGGTCATTTCTCAGAATCTACTCTCTAAAGATCAATCAGTTGGAATCAGTGGAAAATTCACTGATTGAAGTAGTAGTTGGATATTTTCACTGATTAATCAGTGATTCTGGACTTATTCACTAATCAATTCAGTAACACCAGAATAAATCATGTGAGACATAACCTCTAATTTTTGAATTAAAGCATTGTTGTTATTCTTTTACTTAAGTAGCAAAAATAATTTCTCAATTAAATAAATTTTTGAATTTTCGGGCTGTAAGTGTGCTGAATTAACTGTGGGAAAATATATTCTAACTCGTATAAAAAGTACATTTTATGGTTTTTAAGTTTTTAGTATAATTATTTGATTGAATCTAATATATCTTATTTTATTATGACTGCTAAATTGACATTGCAGTGCTGCCAACTCTCAAAAATGTTTCTTTGACTGAATGAATAAGTAACTTTTCACTGGTTGTCAGTGACCCATTTGCAGCTATTTCAATTGGTGAAATTTCACTGACAATCAGTGACACTTCACTGATTCAAATTTACAGAGTACATTAGCGATCCGATTTACATCAAAATAAGTATTTGAAAGTGTTTGGGGTCACTGAAACTGGATTTGGTGACAGAATTTCCAAATTCAAGTTGGCTAATCCAATATGAGCAATTCCCTGTCAAATTATCTGAAGAATTTAAGCTATTGTTAGTAATTTTGATGAAAATCCTAGTATCCGTTCTCCTAGGTGTTGAAAGAAAAATGTAGGTCCTTTTTTCTTAAACTTTCATAACTTTGGTGATTTTAATGATATGGAGGTTTTTTTTTAATTATTCGCAATAGGACGCAGTTTTGAAAAAATATTTTTGAAACGAAAAATTTCAAAAACTTCTTGGATTTTTCAAAACCTAATTTTGCAACTGAATTTCTGAAAAAGAACACTTTTATTTTCTTAATTTTTTGTATATATAGCTTAAAATGTCCTCTACAAACCCTGTAAATATCAAAATGGGATCTGCCTTAGTTTTCGAGAAATAATTAAGAACGTATGCAAAAAATGAAGAAAATAAAAAGTGTTTGTTTGTTCTTCAGAAATGCAGTTTCAAAATTAATGTTTGAAATATCCAAGAAGTTTTTAAACATTTTTTGTACAAAAAATATGTTTTTCAAACTGCGTTTTATTACGAATAATTACCAAAATATATACCTTCATATAATTAAAATCACCAAAGTTATGAAAGTTTAAGAAAAAAAGGACCAAAATTTTCAATTTTGAATATCTCCTAATTTTTTTGATTTTTTCAAAAATTATTTTAGGGTTTTTTCTTTCAACACCTTAACGAACGGATACTAGAATTTTCATCAAAATTACTATCAATAGCTAAAATTCTTCAGATAATTTGACATGGAATTGTTCATTATGGCGAATTAAATTTTTTTAAATGGTCTCAATTGTATGAAAATGGGAATCCTAAGGTTTTTGGAATCGCTCAATTAAAATATAGTGATAGAATTTCTAAAAATATGTAGTTTAAAGATTTGAAAATTATTCAATTTCAAAGAGATATAAACAAAAACGCTTAAATTTTGTCAAGAGTAATAAATTGTTAATCTTCCAAATTGACGAAATTTTAAATGTAAATCATCAAAATTACAACTTTTCAAACTTAAAACTTGCAGTTTTTTATCTGTAAATTTGCAAAATTAAAATCGCAAAGTATGATTCAAAGTTCTACAATTTTGAAAAATTACAATGGAAAATTCTTAAATTTTGAAAAAACAGAATTAGGAACTCTTCAATTTTTACGATTTGTATTTTAAAGGAAAGTAATTTTGAACATTTTTTTGGAATAGTTAATATTTGAAGATCCACAATTGAGAACTTTTAAATTTTAGCGATTTCCAATTTTTGTTGGAATTTTTAAGATTTAAAATTCAAGATTCGTTAATGCGGAATGTTTATAGTTTTAACTGATGTATTTTTAAAAGTTTTTTTGGAATATGTTTTACTATTGAAGAGTCTTTTAATATTTTATTTGTATAATAGAAATTAATGCAATTTTTTATTTTGTAGCATAGTTCAATTTTGAAAATTAAAAATTGAAAAACATTACAATATAAATAATATTATATTACAAATAAAAATTCTTAAATTTTGTCCAGAGTCAAGAGTTTTCAACTCTAGATCTTTCAAATTAAAGAAATGTCCAATTTTCGACGAAAAGCCTCAGCATAACATAACAAACAATTTCGTAAAAATGATAAATCTTCTTTAAAATTGAATGATTTTTGTTTAAAATATCTGATTTGCGGTGAAAAACCTGAATATGTAACCTTAAACTCTTCCAAAATAATTGTAAATCTTGTTTGAAATCTATATCGATATTTCTGGTGAAAACTTAACCTACAATTGTACAAAAAATTGTTATCCTGGAAATCTGATGCTTTTTTATCTAAAAATGTCGATTTCCGATTTGAAACCTCAACATATCCTAAAATTATAAAAAGTTGTGTGAATCTTCTTTACAATTTTTGAAACGTGATTAAAAAAAAAAATTTAATACAAATTCCTGGCGAAAAACAATAACATATCCAAAATTATTACAAGATTCTGAATATTGTTCATATTATAATAATTTTTGTTTGAAAATAAAAATTTTCGATGTAAAACAGGAAAGTAACCTAAAATTATTCAAAACTTATTAATCTTCTTTGAAATCTAACGCTTTTTAAAATAAAAATGTCAATTTTTCAATTTTAAATGTACATTTACTATTTTAAACAATTAATGGATTTAAGAGCGTTGGAAACAGGACCCACGTTAAAATTGAATTGCCTCATTTTTCTCCATAAATACTAGAGTTGCATAATATGCAATATGGATAGTTAGGACCTATTCCTATTTTGAATCAAATCTGTATTCGGAGTGAAAAAATGGCTAATTTCAATAGTTTTTGTGTTAAAAGTTTCTTTTATGCTCTGGTTAGATGTTAAAAAAAAGCATTTTACACAAAACTATTGAAATATTAGCCAATTATTTACTTCAAATACAGATTTTATTAAAAACTGGAATAGGCCCTAATTATATAAAAAAGATGTAATTCTAGTATTTATAGAGCAAAATGGGCCAATTCAATTTTTAGGTTGGACCTTGGTTCCAACACCCTTAAATCTGACCGGAAAATAAAAAAAATTGATAAATTAACTGTTATAAGATCAAAAGTATCTCAATTGGTGTATTTTTTGCGCGAATCTTCGACAATTTGCTTTTTTTTCTTTCTTTGGATCGTGAATAAATAAATTTCGTTACGTTTCAAGTGACAATAAGCAGATTATTTAACGTTACCATAAGTTTTAGTAAATTTATTTACTTTAAAATGATTAGAAAACTTATAAATAATTACTTTTTCCGTAAAGTTTTCCTCCTAATCTCTTTCTTTTACTTTTCTTTATGAGTGATCAACTTAGCGGACATTGTGGGATAATATAGGCTTTTTTGGCCTGCCTCCCTTTTACAATTTATTTTCTCATAAAATTCGAAAGCTTTACAAGTACTGCAAACTGCTGCACATATAATCACATATTATAAGCTAGTATTTTAATCTGCAGACAATATTAATGCGAGTAGAGCTGCTTAATAATTCAAAACTTTAATAACAATGTGGATTCAGATAATAACCAAGGATTTACAGTGCTATTGATACTAAATTCACAGAATTTTAAATAAAAAATTAAAACATTTAAAGTTTAACAATTTTTAATTCAGGGATAAAATATTGTACAATTTTCTAATTAGAGGCCTTCTATTTTGCATGAAATTAATTTCAAAAACTTAACACGATATTTCGAGTCTGGAAAAGTATAAATTGTTCAATTCAAGCCTATATAGGGATGTGAAGTTCGTAATTTCGACAGTAATTACGGGTAAATGTCGGAAATGTTGGAAATTACGGAAAGTCACAGTGAAATTACCAACACAAGCAGCAGGTTTAAAATCTGTTTTAGATTTTTAATGTTCACTAACCCTATGTGAACTCATGTCGAGATGTGAAAATGAAGTACGTGGATGTGGTAAAGACTGTTTTTGTGAAAAGAAAGAGAAAAAAAAAACAGAAGATAACAGTTTTATACAAGTCATAATTTCCAACAATTTCCGTAGAGCCATTCATTTCTTAGTTAAATTTCAGAACTTACTGTGGTTATTCCGTAATTTCGGAAATTTTACATTTTTTGTACATCTTTTGCTTTCAAAATTAAACCCATTTCTGCTTAAAATTACACATTTAAATTGAAGTCGTAATAATTTTAAATAATTACCAACAAGGAAAATTTATTAAAAATTATTTCATAAGCGTGAGTTCATTTTTAAAGTTGTTGAATGAAGCAAAGTACTTCCTTATGACTACAATATAAAACCAGTTTTACAATCATGCTAATTTTTAATAACAAATATATTCATAATGGAAAATATTATTCCTGCAAACTTCGCCTACTATTTAAGAAAAAAAATCGATTTTTCTTTAATTCTAAAAGATTAAAGTAACAATATTATGAATTTGAATATTATTATGATGAAGGTACGTAATTACTTATATAAGCCAATCCATTATAGAAATTGCATTTTATGAAGGACTTTTTAAAACACTCGAGAATTTTATCTGTTTACCTGGCTGGATTATGAAATATCCGGAGAAAAGCGAAGGGAGGTAAAAAAAATACGAGATCGTTTTTTAATGGGGCGAAGAACTTAATCGAAGATTAATGCAAGCTACTATAAATGCTATTTTCACTCAGTGCCTAAAGCTACGTACATTTCTGCAAGGAACGCGGAAAATGTTTACCGAGGAAGCCATGATCACAAAGGGTACGTGAAATATTTTCTAAAGCCCCAGGCACTCTTGCATAGTTTTGTGCAGGTGAAAAGTCTTTATTTCTCTCTTTCCCTTCTTTCTAACCCTAAACCTTCCATACATTCCAAGCAATTTACTTTTATGTCAAATATGATAAATATGTCATCCCTGATCTTTTTAAAAATTATATTTTTCAATCAATTCGATACGAATTGCTGTATTATATACATTTTGAAAAGAATTAAACGTTTTAGAACTCGCAGGGTAAAATGTATAACGTACATTATTATGAGAGTGATTTCACACTTCCCAGCCCAAAATTCTCTCGAAACAGGAGAAATAGGGTGATTTTCAAGAAAATAAGGGAATAATAAAGGAATACATTTTTTTAAATGTCATTAACCCTATGTACCGTGTTCCTTAGATTTTAAGTCGAAATATATTTTATTTTCAACAAAATAGTGAAATTTAAAAAAAAAAAAAAAAAAAAAAAAAAAAAAAAAAAAGAATTTACAACAAAAGACTTGAGCTTTCAATCCAAGAAGTCGAATATTTTAGAAAACATTTGACTTTTACACCCAAAAAGATCAATTTTTAACCCAAATGTTAAATTTATTATCCTATAGCTGAATTTTCACACATAAAAAAAACGAATCTTTTAAAATACAGCTGAATTTTCTTCCAAAAAGGTTACTTTTCTGCAAAATGATGAATTTTCTATCCACAAGAATAACTTTTCTACATAAAAAAACGAATGTTCAACAAAACAGTTGGATTTTCGACCAAACGAAATTAACTTTGAACCAAAAAAGATGAATTTTAAAACAAAAAAATGATTTTTCTACTAATAGACGAATTTTATATCCAAAAAGACGGATGTTCAACAAAACAGTCACATTTTTACAAATGAGATTACTTTTGAACAAAATAGTTTAATTTTCAACCAACTAGTAGAGTTTTTAATCAAAAGATATGAATTATGAAATAAAATATGAAAATATAGATTTTGGATTTTCGATAGAAACATTTTTTTGGAAGAGCCAGACGACATTTATTGCAGAAGTAAAAACAAATCTGATAAATTCTCGGTTTTCAAACAAATTCCCGGCCTTTTCCCGGTGCTCAAAATTCTCGGTTTTCCTGCTCAGTGTTCAGTAATAATAGAAGATTGTCAGACAAAAATGGATTACAAGAAAAAAGTGAAAAAAGTTTTTGTTCCAATTTTTGTTGTATTACAATAGTAAATAAAATTTCCCAAAAGGAGTCATTTCTTTGAATCAAAATTTATTTCTCAAAGGTATTATAAAAGAAAGAAACTTTTATTCTTTATATTTTAATTTCAAACAACAAAATATATATCCTTGTCGATATTTAAAATAGATGTAAAGATATATTAAGATCTTTTTTTATGGGAAAGCAATCACCTTCAAAGCTTTTCCGGCGGATATGTATTGAGGCATTAGATTGGCTCACATGTCACTGAATTGTTTGAATTGCATTGCTGAAGGTATTGCAATGCATCATTGCATTCCAATGACGCTTTTGGTCATGTCTCTCTGTTGCGAATAGCAGATACAAGGATTCTGTTTCTGTCCAATTTCACTAAATATCATGTTTGCAATTTCAGAATAATTCTCATACCGGGTTCAATTTACTCAAAATCGTATCATACATACAGATTATAATAATAATAGATTATTATAATAATAATTCCAGGTTTTTTAAATCTTTTTGATGGGAGATTAAAGATACAAATATTCTTCAACTGAAACTCTGAATAAACAAAAATGTCGACCAAACTTATTTTTAAATTTTAAGCATTTAGAAATTGGAGAGTCGAGAAAGTCAAATTGAATTTAAATGATCAAAAGAATGTACAAATTTAAACTGCCGAAATAGGTGTTCAAAGTAATAAATTTTAAGTTTCGGAGTTTAAATGAATCCAAATTTGAGGGAAAAGACAATCTGTAATACAAAATACAAATTTCGAATAACTATTTATTTTTTAAGTTTATTTGTTTTCAAGGTTATGTAAATTTATCACTTTCCTAAGATTCTTGAGAAAAAAAAAATTAGAAGATTTTAGATATGTCCAATCAAAATTTTAACAAAAAAATTAACTTTAACCCAAATAGTTGAATTTGACATAAAAAAACAGTAGAACTCATAAAAAAACGTATTTTCAACGAAATAGGTAATGCCTCCACCAAAAAAGTTTAATTTTCATTGCAAAATATAATACAGTGAAACCTGGATTCAACTCTCCTGGATTGTGCCCTTCCGAGAATCGACGCCGCGCCGTGGGGATACGTGAGAGGCTTTGCGGGGGGATATGCGGTGTGCACTCGTGCATGACAAAACAGAGAGAAACAGGAGAGAGACAAAATAGTTCCGAGTCTCTGGATTTAACGTCAAGGTCAGCCACAAACCCGGCGCTAAATACACGTTCGACTGTAATTGATATTTCAACCAAAAAAAGATCTTACATTGAATTAAAAAACAGTTGAATCCTCAACCAAAAGAGATTACTTTTTAACGAAAAATATGAATTTTTAACCAAGAAGATTACAACATTTCTACAAGAAAAGACGAATTTTCAATAAAATACATCAATTCTGAACGAAACAGTTACATTTTCAACCAAAGAGATGAATTTTTAACTAAAGTGACGTAATAATATTGATATTTCAACTCAAAAAGATTTTTATTTCAAGTCAAAAAGAGTTGAAATCACCCAAAATGACTAATTTTCAAGAAATCAGTTGAATCCACAACCAAACAGTAGCATTTTTAACAACGAAAGAGAACATTTTTAACAAAATAAATAAATTTTTAAACACCTTTTAAATTGGCTCGAATTACTCCTAAGAATTTTTCTAATCTTTCAAAATTTTAAAAATTGCCATAAAATCTTCCAGATTTTTTTTCGACATTTTTATAAATTCTGTGTAAACATTTTTAATTTGCTCTAAAAATTAATTGTTCTATCAAAATTATCCTAGAAAATTGGTAATCTTTATCAATAGATAAACACACTGAAATCAGCCAATAAAAGCCATATTCAGACAGTGTCACAACCAATCAGGTTTTCGAAAAGGCTGTGGCTACGGGTACAGAAATTTCGGTACGAATAGCCCGATTTTTTCGCTACAAATAGAGCTGGGAAATTGGCTATGTGTACCGAAATTTTTTTGCAAATAGCCAGATTTCTTCAGTACGTACAGACACTTCCTTTCGGCAAAAATATATGCGAGATCTTGTGACTACATCTTTTTAAGAAAAGGATAAAATGTTACAACAAGACATCAAAAAAAGCACAGAAAAATTTAAAAAATACGCATACAAAAATTGTAAACTGGAGAATTAAAAACTTTTCAAAATTATTAAGGCTTCACAATTTGAAACCGTCTAAATATTAAATCCATCATTTTTAAGGCAGTCGAATTTCAAATCCTGCAATTTTATTGAACAAACTTTTCACATTCGTAAGCTTTGAAATTTAAAGGAAAAACAGTGTTTAAGAGTCTCCAGAATTCAACATTTCTGAATATTAAAGTCATCGATAGGACCATTTAAAATTGAAAATAATGAAAAACACAATTGAAGCTTTAAAAATCAAAGCCTCTGAAGCGTTAAAATAATTAATCCGGTAAAAACGACAAGGTCTGTAATAAATAATAATTTATATAAATATGAAGAGTATAGTATCCATCACATGAGCTTTCTATACCAATAGTGTTGTTAATTCTGATCAATTCAGACACTTTTAGCCCCTCCAACAATCCCACTTAAATAGAAAATTGCCCCAGGTACTTAAGCGATTGCAGTAAGTATGTTATCATTGAATTATAATAGTTCCCGGAGCAACGAGTCGCGTGTAACGAGATTCGCGAGCGAAAGTACTATTTATTTCAAGACCTGACTTTACCGTTTAAAAAATTATTTATTCGCTTTTTATTCGGTTGATTCTTCGATAAAAAATAAAAGAAAGAAAAAAATCGTACGTCATTTTTTCTTCCATTCTAGACTTACAATTAAACAAATCATTGGCCTTAAATAGCACCGTTAGTCACCTCCTTGACTATCCTAAAATCTAAAGTGCACTATGACGTACCGTAATTACCTGCCGAAAGGAATAGTGGAACTTCCCTCATAAAGCGAGGCGTTCATCAATTTTTAATTAGGTTTAATTAGGTCACAAGCCCGAAGTCGAGAGAGATCGAAATTTATAATTTAACTTCCTTTACCAACCTGAATTATAGAAAAGTCTATTCAGAATTGAAGAAAACGTCGTAATTCAAATATGATCAATCTCGACATTAATTAAATTTTATGAATTATTGAGGAGTTGGTTATAGATTGGCAGCTCTTTTTAGTCCAATTCTGCTTACTTAGAAATTGTTTTTCGATTAAATTTTTGACTTTAGGACCTTTAGGTAATACTTTATGTTTACCAATCCAAAGCCTTTTAAATTTGAAACAAAATGTTATGCCGTTGAATTTGGATGACTTTAAATTCGAATTGATGATGAATAGAACATTATAATATAGATTTTAAAATAAAATTTTTGACAGTGGCCTTTGATTAGATGTCTCGACCAATTTTAGTTATAATTTGAGGTAAATGCAACTCGACAATAATTATAGTCTCCCACCTATAATAATATTATCACGCTCAATTATTTCGTCTCGTCAAGCAAATAATCCGATCTCACCCGAGAAAAAAGTTATTACACTACATCGCAATATATAGTCGCGATTTTTACTCCCCTCACAAAAAAATTGTTAATCAAATCTCGGTTACTTTTAATCATAACATCAAGTCTACTTATTTTCCAAACAAAATTCAAAACGTATCGTAAATTTCAAATGAACTTTTAATATGAAATAATTCCGAGATTCACTCTAGTCTCTAGCTGATAGTTTCCTAATTATATAGCAACGTCGTATGAATGTTTGATTTTTTACTATTTTCTTTCTCCGCTAGATTTCAATAAAATTTAATTTCCTGCAAATTTAATTGGATATTCAAGCATGATTTAATTAAAAAAAAAAAAGAAAAACAGGAAACCGTACTACGTACTAATGAAAGTTAATGAAAAAGAGAAAAATAAATATGAAAAATTATATTTGCAATACTTTGAGCATTTAATTTCAAAGCTTTGCTCTGGAAAATTAAATTAAATTTTGAGGGAGAATTCAAATGACATTAAATGTTTACGGAGGCAGGAAAAGTAATTTGAAATAATTTGAAATTGAAGTAATTTCACTCTGAGGGAACATGTTGAAATTTGGTGGCATTTCTTGTTTACTTGACGAATGCAATGTTTTAAAGCAGCGCCTTTAACTCCACGCGTTCATTTGTCGGCCCCAGGTTTATCAAAGCAATTTCCGGCCAAGTGATTTCGCGATAGTGCAATGAATGGGTCAAGTGCCTAGACCTAATATAGTCGCATCACGACATTATTTCGATTCCCCTGGCGAAAGCAATTGGAATTTACTTCTGATGAAAGTGCAAGTTGTAATAAGTTAAAGAAATCATCGTTTGAAAGTTGTCAGGATTTAAAATCCAAAATCAGTTATCAAAATATTATTTAAACATTAGTCTTCCGAAAAATGTAGTTGTTAAAACTTTCCTACATTCAAACTGTTCACTGTTAACAATTCAGATTTTCTTTCCAAACGAAGAGCATTTAGAACTGAAAAATACGAAACTTTCAAGCCAAACAATTTCTTGGAGATTAAAGAGCTCCTCCTGGAATTTGAAATCATTTGAAAAATATATAATGTTAAATAATTGAAAATAGAAAGGGATATATCACAAAAGTTTAAAGAGATACATTCTAAATTGTATATTTCTCCACAGCACTTAGGATTTAATATAAAAAAAATCCCAGTCAATGTGCGGTCATCAAAAATTTTTCTTATTCTCTTAGTATTTTATAAAGAATTTTTTAAACTAAAGTAAATTTGATCGCATATGTTTGCTATAATTAAAGAGGGACAACAAAAGTTTAATGATTTTTTAATATTTGACAAGATCCATTTCAAATCAAGTCGCAGAATTTCTCCGTGAAATAATATGTTGTGTTTTAAATCAAAGCAATTATAGGCGAAACGTATTTTTCCGATTTGAATTTAAAAAAATTGCTACGTTTATAAGTATTTAAACTTTGATAGTTTTTAACATAATTCAGTTATTCCGAATTTTCTTTCCAGGGTCTAGTAAAGTATTACTGTCTTCTTTACAGGGTAGTCGCAAAACTTTATTTTCAAAGTTCAATAACTTTTTTCTGCCCAATTTCTCATTTCCCCTGAACCTTCAAATGTAAAGACTCGAATTATAATCTTAATGTAACATTAATAATATAGAATCGTTATAAATGAGATAAACAATTTTTTTAATGAATTATTCTTGACAGTTGTTTAAAGTGCCTCTCATAGAAGTTCCCTGATTTTCGTTTTTTTTTAATCCCTGACTTTTCCCACATTTCCATGACCAGCGGCCCTTGTTTTTTTATCATAAATTTCTAAATTGACCTAACAATAGAAATATTTCAACTAATCCCTATTGACAAATTACGCAAGGAAAAAAATACCTGTCATTTCCCGGTTCCCGAAACTTTTTCATTTGAAATAATAAAAACCGAACTGCAAATGAGGGGCTGATAGCAAAAGCGGAGTAGAAAAGTCAAAACGAGTTGAGAGCAATGCTGGTAAAAACGAGTTAAAAATAAACAAGAATAACGAGGATTGTATCGTATATTATAACATAAAAGTGTAATACAATGATAGATTATAGTATAATCTACCGTACTATTATATCGTTATATTATAATATACGGTACAATCTTCGTTATTCTTGTTTCTTTTTAACTCGTTTTTGCTCCGGCGATTTGTCTACGCCGCTTTTGCTATCAGCCCCTCAAATTAAAGCACTCCTAGTGGAATTCCCTTGAATTTTAAAATTTAAAAATTGAAGCCTAACATTTTTTTAATTCATACGATATATAATTTACACGTATAAAATGAAAACTTTAAACATTTGTCAATTTAACAATTTTTAATTTAATGCCGTTAAACTGCAAAATGTTAAGCAAATGTCAAACTTGATCGGTTTAAGCAATTTTAAGTTAGAAAAATTTAACAATTTTAAAGTTCTTTTGAAACTAAACACTTTTTGAGACGACTGAAAAATCCCGACAAATAAAATTTCCCACACTGCAAAATTCCCAAAAACGAAAATATTCAAAATAGAAAATTCTCGATAATTCATAAAATTCCCGAATTGGAAACTTCTCAAATAATAAAATTCCTAATGGATAATTCTCAAAACGAAATATCGAACACTATAAAATTGTCGATAAAGGAAAATTTTCAAATTATAATATTCCCGGATGTGAACTATACAACAATTATTTCAATAATACGTAAATAATAAAAGAAAAGATATGCTCAGGAAATAAAAGTATTTTATTTTAATTTTATTATTTAACATTTATTTTTTTAGATTCGGATATTTCCCTATGTCAATAATTTTACAGTGTCTGATATTTTGCAATGTCGGCAATATTATTTCGCGAATTTTCTATTATCGGGAATTTTCAAATTCGGGAATTTAAAATTGTATAATTGTTTAGTTCTTATTTAATTTAGCACTCTGAAATGTAGGGATTCAAGATTTTCTATTTTTCAAACAAGTCAGTTTCAAATTGTTAAATATTGCTAAATATTGAAAAAAAATCCTTTTCTTGATTAAGAAATTTCTAAGGCTTTTCTAAGATTTTTGAACTTCAACACTACAATTTTAAACGCTGAAATCTGTAAATTGTTCAATTTTGAATAGATTCAGAATTTGAAAATTATTAATTAATTTACATTTGAGCAGCGTAAAGTTTTTTATCGAAACTTTTGAATTTCAAACGCTTTTAATTTTTAATTGTTTAAGTCTTCAGAACTGAATTTTAGTATCCTTTAAATTGAAAATATTTAAAGGAAAAGATTTTAGAATTACGTGTTGTAAACTAAATGATATAATTGAAAAACTTAACAAATGAACTTAATATTTGAGAAAGTTTTGATCGAACTTATTTTAAATTGCATTATATTATGTGATATTTTTGTAATGTTTCAAGTGATTGTATGTATTTTTCTAAAAAAAAATTATAAAATTCCCGGTCAAACAATTTATTCACTGTCATTTCCCGATCTCAAAAAATTCCCTGTTTCATGATCCAGCAGCCACCTTGGAAATGTGTAATTTTATTAAACGCGTTTTTTTTTTTTTTAATTGACAGTATCAGATTATCAAGAACTACAATATTTAAATCTAATTTTAAAAGTCGTAATTTAAATTTATTCGAATGAAAAAGCAACCAAAATTCGATCTTCCCTCAAACAACTTGTCAGTTCTTTCTAGCTGTCAAATTTCCGCATTCTCACATTCAAAACACTTGAATCTGTCACAACTTTTTTCTTCGAAAATCAGTCTAACATTTTTTTTTTCAACAATATAAACCCTCGAAAAACAATTTCAGAATTCGCTTGTCATTTTTCACTTTGTATTATGACGTTTAAATATCTCAGTAAAGAATACACTACGATTTTTGCAAAGAAAGCACTTTTCTTTGTTGACTCATAAATTATCAATAATGGATTCCTAACCTCAAAACTATGAAATGTTATCTTTCATAATGAGAACTTTTAGCCCAATAAAAATAAAACAAAAATTGACTTGATTGCCTCATAAGTGATGAGAATGTAAAAATAGTTTTTTAACTCCCTAAATCTAAATTTAAGTGTCTGAATAAAAACCTGGACTTGACATTATCGGAGAAACTTAAGTTGTAACGTCATTGACCTTTGAAAGATAAACCACCCTTATTTTTCGGATTTGGTCCAGGGAGTTGCGAAATCGAACCCGAAGTGGCTGTCACACAATTCAAATGGAGAGGGTGTTTTTTACGACCTCAGCACCCGCATGACCTGCAGCGTTCCAAAGGCGTCCTCTTAAATTTCTCAGAGACCATACAAAACCGCTGTGACCAAGGAAAATAAAATTCACCCCCGCTCTCTGAGCACGCACGCACGCACTTATACGCACACAAAACAGGGAGAAAAACGAGGTCCACACCTACACCACCTCGTGACACCGTGTGTCCTGTGTATCGATCGCGTACATACGAGACTCCAAGCGCCACCGCGACTTTTCTCGTGGGAGAGGCACAGGCTTGTTGTTTCACAAAAAGCCGGAAAATTCCACGACAAATAATAGTAGAAAAAACGTCATGAATATTGGGGACAAATAATCAGAAAGATTCACGAGGACTCTTGACAAGGATTCCTGATCGTCCATTGCAGAAGGCACTGTCAAATTCGACTCACCCCGGTTGCCTGCATTTGACATTTGCGACACCGAAAAGGGATTGATGTTCTTTTCAGGCAGTTGGAAATTTTGGGAAATAATGTTGAAAAAGCTGTATTTTCTTACCTTGATTTTTCAGTGAGAAATCCAAACACTTTTCCACGAAAACACAAAAAACACTCTTTACGCGACGGCGACCCGAGCCCGACTGATGTGTATCTAGAGTGGGGAGGGGGTATTTAGTCTCGACGAATCAGAAAATAGGGGACTGCAGCGCCATGTTTAATATTTTCTGTTTTTCAGATTTTGCGCATTAGCAATTTACGAGTGGAGTTCTTCTTATGGTTCTTATAATATTATCGGAGAAGCAAAACTACCAGGAAATCCAAGGATATTCTTTTTCGAGTCATTTGGGACTTTGATGGCGAGAACGCGATTAGAAAGTAAGACCAGAGTAAGACGTAGTAAGAAGATCATTATCGGCGGAATTTGAACGGGTCGGTATGGTAGGAAACTGATTGGGCAATCGATTGATGATCGATAATGGAACGATTTCAAATTTGTTGTCGACTTCAAATTTTAGCGCCAAAATTGTGTTGGTGAAGCAGGATTTAGATTTAGTACAGGGTGGCCTCGAAACTTAATTTTCAAAATGCCCTGATATTTCCCTGGCCATTAATATTCAAAGACCAACATTGGAATCTTGTAGCAGTTTTAACATAGAAACTTTTATGAATGGAATAAAACAAAAACAGATTGAAATTCAAAAATTTCAAATTAATTTATTTATTTCAACCAAAAAAGATGACTTTTCTACCATAAAAGATGAATTTTCAATACAAAAGGACGAATTTTCGAACTTTATAGCTTGAGCGCCAGGAGGGGGGGGGGGGCTCCATTGGAACACCCCGCCCGCAGTTAAACCTAACAAAATAGTTGCATTTTCAATCAAATAATTGAATTTTTTAGAAAACAGTAGAATTTAAAACTTAAAAAAAATCATTTTCAATCCAAGAGGACGAATTTTCTGTCCAAATAGACGAATGTTCAACCAAATAATTCAATTTTCAACCAAACAGTAGAATTTTTAACCAAAAGAAATCAATTCTGAACGAAAAATATAATAGTAGCATTCTCAACAAAATAATTGAATTTTTTTCAGAATACAGTTGAATTTCCAACATCAACAAAATATGAATTTTCATTTCAAAAGGACAAATTTTCTGTCCAAATAGACGAATGTTCAACAAAGCAATGGAACTTTCGACCAAATAAGATAACTTTTTAACAAAATACTTCAATTTTCAAAAAATTATTCAATGTTTAACATTATAGTTGACTTTAACCAAATACTTGAATTTTATACCTACAAACATGAACTTTCAAACAAAAAGTCGAATTTTTAACCAAAGAGGATGAATTTTTAACAAAATTGTTAAATTTTCGACCAAATAATAAAGTTGTTAACTAAGAATATAATCATCAGGAGAAATCAACTACAAAAAAAGAAATAGACCCTATGTGGCCGCAAAACTTGATTGTCAAAATTCTCTCATTTTTCCCGATCCAATTTTTTATTTTCCCTGACCAATATGCAAAGAACAGAATTTTTGTCTTGAAACACTTTTAACGTAGAATCTTTTATAAATGGAATAAAACAATTTTAAATTAAAATTTAAAACAATTTTTATCATTGACAGTTATTTAAAGCTCCTCTTACAGAAATCCTCTGACTTTTATCAGATTTGGTTAAAAATTCCTGACTTCTCACTGACTCGTGAAATTACCTGATTTCCAGATTTGTTTAAACCTACGGCTAACCTGTTTAGGTTTATAAAGTAAAATCTGAGTGAAAATTTTTTCATTTAAAGTAATAAAAACTGAACTACAAATTAAAACACTCAAAGTGGAACTATTTTGAATTAAATTTTTTTTTAATTGAAGCTTAAAAAATATTTTTCAATTTCATAGCTTTTAACACTTTCCGGTTGAAAAATTTGGAATTAAACGCAACTTGTTATTCTCTGCATTAAAACTAATCCTCCCTTTCGACACACATTTATAAAAATGGTAAAAATAAAATATGTCCCTCTTCCAATTCAGTAAATAATTTGAAATCAAAAGTTCCCCCTTTTCATCTGAATGTTAAAAATACCAAATTTGCCCCCCGTGCACTCAATCAGAATGTCAAAAAGGAAAAATTGGCCTCTTCCAATTCAGAAGAACATTTATAAAACAAATTTTCTCCCCTTCCAACTCAATACAAGACTTCAAAACAAAGGAGTCTCTTCCAGTTGTGAAAAATTTGAAAACCAAAATTTCCTTCCTTCAAACTCGATAAAAATCTTAAAAACAAAAAAATGTCCCTCTTCCAATTTAGAAAAAATTAAAAATCGTAATTTCCTCCCAACCAGTTCAATAAAAAATGTTAAAAATAAAAAACTACCCTCTTCGAATTCAGAAAAAAGATTGAAGATAAAATGCTCCGCCTTTCAACTCAATAAAAATGCTAAAAAGAAGAAATGACCTCTTCTAATTCAGAAAAAAAATTTCGTCCCTTCCAACTATATAAAAATCTTAAAAATAACAATGTTCCTCTTCCAATTCAGAAAAAATTGAAAGCCAAAATTTCCTCCCTTCCTACTCACTAAATGTTAAAAATAAAAAATAAGTCTGTTTTCAATTCATAAAATATTGAAAACCAAAATTTCGTCGTTTCTAACTCGATAAAAATCTTAAAAATATAAAATTTGCCTCTACCAATTTATACAAAATTTTAAACTAAAATTACCTCGTTTCAAACTGAATAAAAATGTTGAAAACAAAAAAGGTCTTCTTCCAATACGGAAGAAAATGGTGAAATTCAAACATTTGTTTATACATAAACCCTTTTAAGTTGAATTATTTTAAGTTTAAGTCGTTTCAAATTAAAAATTGTTCCATTCTTATTTATAAGTCAAATATTTCTAAATATTAAAAAAAAATTCTTTTTTTTAAATTAAAAAAAATCAAATTGAATAGGTTAACGAAGGGATATTTTAAACTGAAACAATATTTTAATAGGAATTGAAATTGAATAAAAGCGTTCAATTATGAATCTATTGATTTGATATTATTTTAAAATTGAAAATAATTCATGAAGTTGCAATCGGATGTTTAAATTTCTTTAACTACTAAGGGTTTCGAATCGAAACAGTTCAATTTTCAACGTTAGAATCTGTAAATTGTTTGATTTCGAACAGACTGAGAATCATATTATAAACTGAATTATTGTTCAATTTGTAACGCTTGAACTACAGTTCAGTTTTATAAATCATAAATTCATTTATATTTACAGTTGATCAATTTAAAACGGTCTTTATCTAAAAATTTAAAATTAAATCTCTTTTAATTTTGAATTGTTTAAGTCGTCAAAACAACATTTAAAAATTGTTTCAATTGAAAATGTACACTTAAAATGACCAGCTACAATTGAAAATTTGTAAAGTGAAAGATTTTAGATTTACGCAATGTAAACTGAATGATTTGACAAGTTTGAAAAAATTAGCAACTGAACTTAACATTAAAATATATATTAAATCGAACTTATTTAAAATTAAATGACATATAAAGAAATTTAAAACATATCATGTGATATGACATTTGTAATATTTGAAGTGATTGGATAGATTTTTCTTCTACAAATTTTTCAAATTCCCGGTAAAAAAAAAATTATCCGTCATCTCCCGGTCTCAATAATTCCCGGTTTCCCGGTCTAGGAAATGAATTTTTCTTAGAAAAATAAAATAAAACTATGTAAAAATAAAATAAATAGACAAGTAACTAATATTTTGAAGAAAAATAAAATCGAGCAATTTTTTATTCTTAATTGATAAAAAATCACTTCTGTCTTCAGAACTAATAAGAGAAGATTTCAAACTAATCTTTCTTAATCTTTCATGATAAATCAGCACGGAAGTCTGGGTATTCCCAGACACGCAATTTGGGAATTACAAGTTATATCTTAAGCTTACGAATGCAGAAAAAATCCGATTTTAAAAAATAAGAAATAAAGGAGAATTTACTCAAATGAAAAAGATCCTTTATTGGAAAAGGGGTTTTCTTCTGTTTAAATAGAGACGAGACCAAAATTGTCATGAAGTTAAAATAAAATAAAATCGCATTACATAATAGGTGAACTGCCCCATTTCAAGTGTTAAAAAATGTTCTCAAATAGGGACGATTAAAAAATCCCGAAAAATAAAATTTCCGAATAATAAAATTGCCCAATTATAAAATATCCGAACTAGAAATTAAAAAAAAAATATTATTAATTTATTAAAAATACAATAATCAAATATTTTTATGAAAAAGAACAATTATTTTTAATATTTAAAGTTTCGAAAATTATTGTTTGAATTAAAAAAATTCAATTGTTTAAATTCGGGAATTTTCTAGTTCAGATATTTTATAATTCGGCAATTTTCTTTTGGGAATTTTATTATTCGGGAATGTTCTAATTCGGGTATTTTATTATTCGGAAATTGCATTGGGACTACTGAAAAATCCCGAAAAATAAAATTGCCGAATAATCAAATTCCCGAATAATAAAATTTTCGAATTTAAAATTCTCGAATAATAAAAGTCCTGAAATTAATAAAAAAAAAATCAAGTCAATCAATCAATTAATCAAACATTTGTTTATAAATATTATTTATTCATTAAAAATAGAACAATCAAATATTTTGATCGAAATATTTTTGTTTTTAATGTTTAAAGTTACTAAAATTTACTGAAATTATGGTTTGCATTTAAAATAACAATAATTGAAAAAAATCTATTTCTAGATGAAATTTTTTTTTGAATTATTGTTATTATAAATTCAAACAATAGTTATAGAAACTTTAAACATTAAAAATATATATTTTTTTAAATACAAATATTTGATATTTTTCACCAGTAAATAACATTTTTTTTTTAAATTGTAATTGTTTAAATTCGGGAATTTTCTAGTGCGAATATTTTATAATTCGGAAATATAAACTGTTCGGGAATTTTATTGTTCGCGAATTTTACAGTGTTGGGAATTTAATTTTTCTGGATTTTTCATTTGTTCCATTTTATTATTCGCGAATTTTACAGTGTCGGGAATTTAATAGTGTGGGGAATTTTACTGTCCGGGATTTTTCACTCGTACCTCAAAAAGAATTCCATTTCTTTTACCTTAGCAAATAAAAGTTACAAATAAAAAAGAAGATTTAAAACCGGATGAAAAATAATTCTACAAAATCTAAAGACTAAAAACCAATGCAAGATATATTTTCTTCACATATACATTCTCTATTTATTTCAACAAAATCTTAGCAATATATGAATCGGCAATCGTAATGATAATATCCCTCAGTCGGTTAACGAGATTACATAATAACTTTTCTAAATAATAATTGTCACAATAGGTGGTAATAGAATTCATCTTTTCTCTTCATTTTACAACTTCCATTTATTTTCTATTTTAAATCGCGTGTGTTATCTACCCTTGTCCACGATTTGTGTGACTAGTTGTAAACATTACTTTAAAATAATTTAAATATCTGCCACTCACTATGTTCATACGTATATATACATATTTTGTTCTTTCTCCAATATGTATATATACGCAATTACATTATATATATATATATATATATATATATAACATAAATTTATCAGTTCGCACAACCTGTGAGGTATGTACTCGCCACCGTATTTAAGAATTTCAGCGCTAATACTGTAATTCTTTCAATTATCGACATACCTGATAGCAGTGTTTTTCCGATTCAGGGAAAAAAATGTTTCCACGAATTTATGAGTCGAATTAAAAAGATATGTCAAATTTCGATGAATTTCGATGACCATTTAAAAAAAATAAAAAAATAAACACACACAATTTTTTTTCAATTCTTCACCACACTCTTCACCATGTATTTCTTATAAACTATTTGTCGTCATACTTTTATGTCCTGGCATACCTTTACGTCCATGCATTTACTCATGCGAGCGCTTGTTTTTCTATGGCATTTTATATCTTTTCAAATTAGGGTCTTATTCATGCATTCCAACCATTCTTTCCTTGGTCTGTCTCTGGGTAAGCTACCATTTACTTTACCTAAATATATTTGTTTCGTCAGTTGTTCTTGTGTCATTCTCTCAACATGCACAAACCATCTCAACAAATTCATCTCATTCTTATTAAACAGTATTTCCTCTACACCACATTCTTTAAGAATATTCTCATTACTGACATTGTCCTTTAGCGTTTTGCCGCAGATATTGCGCAGGAATTTAATGCCAACCGCGTTGATTTTACTCTTATACTATTCTTAGTAGATCTAGATCTAGATCTCACTACCGTACAGCACAGTGCGTGCAAGAAAAGAATTATATATTGCAATTTTAGCTATATTTGTTATATTTTTACTTCTGGTAATGGCTCCTACACTACCGATAACCTTCCTTCCCTCGTTTATATGGCTGCGAAATTGGTTTTGTGTTCCTGGATTCTGGCTGTCTGAAATGATTTAGCACTTATTCTCTTTTTAGATCATTGCATTTCTTAAAAGTTACAATTGTCTTTTATGTGAAAAATTCTGTTTTCAGAAAAGATTTTGAAAAAAATTTAAACAAAGGCGTTCTGAAAGGATCGGTTTCTTTTTCTTAATAAACTTTATATAAATTTTTTTGGTACAATTTTAAGTCCTGTAAATTTTGCGGATCTGAAATCCTTTTTATCATTACTTTCCTTTGCATTTATCAATTTATCCATCTGTGTTTCTCAAGCAAACGTCATACGGAAGTGATCAAATCATTCAATCAATTTAATTTCAACATTTCCAGCAAAAAATTGTTCGCCTCGTTTCCAGCGTTGCAATCAAGAGAGAAATCTTCGTACCCATTATCAAGACACTTGTCATCGTCAATCATAAACGCACACATTTTTACCTGTCTCTAGTAAGGAACCGCCATGTCTATCACCGAACAATGATGATTTCTTGACTTTACTGTGAAGTATGTAGTTGTAGTACATGAATTACGGACTATTCGCTATTCACTCTACGTACATACATACGTATAATACATACACAGTTAGAGAACATGCAGAATATAATATATATGTGTAATTCTCTACAAACAGGGCACTTCCTTGTCCACGGTATAAATTATCAAAACTATTGATTATATGGTTAAAAAAAATCGACATGAATCTTCCGTTTAGTGTCTCATAGCATGATCCATGGTAAAATATATAATTTTACCACCGATAATCAAAATCAAATAACATTAAGTGCCTTAAAAATGCCTTTGTAGCATGTCCACATATGCTCGAGGCATCGCTTACAATCCAATAGGAAATATATAATTAATTATTTTTAAATGTTTGCCTAATGGTCTCAGAACTTATCTCAAAAGGTAAAATTTCAATCACTAATACTATTTTAATTTAAGTGTAATATAGGTCGCTGACTTTGAATTTGAAGACAGGATTTCCAAATTCAAGTTGTCTAATCCAATATGACGAATTAAAAATTGGAAAATGGTCACATTCGTATGAAAATGGGTATTCTAATGATTTTGGTTTCGCCCGAATCAACTGTTGTAATAGAATTTGTATATTTAAAATGGCTGATTCAATACGTGATTTAAGAATCGAAGAATATGTAATTTGAAGATTTATAATTGAAATTTATTCAAGTTCAAAGATTTATAAACAAAAATTCTTAAATTTTGTCAAGAGTGAAGAATTTTCAAGACTGAGTCTTCCAAATTGAAGAAACGTCAAATTTAAATAATCAAATTTCCAAAATTTGAAATTGTAGAACTGTAAACTTGAATATTTTTTAATCTTAGATTTGCAACATTAAAAACTCTTTAATTTTAAAGATTTTCAATTCAGAGTTCATTGAAATGTTATAAGTTACAATTGAAAATTCTTGAATTTAAAAAATATAGGATTCAAAGTTATTCAATATTTAAGATTTATATTTTAAAGATATGTAATTTTGAAATTTTTTTTAGTAGTCTCATTTCAAATATTATTTTGAAAATTTGTTTGTTTTCTTGTTTTTGCTAAGAATTAGTTTTCTCAACCTAAAATTGAACTATTACACATTAGGTTAAAACTTGATCTTTGTACTTGAAAGTAATTGTATTTTGTGGACAATTAATCTTTTTCGGTAGAAAATTAACCTTCTTCGTTGAAAATTCATTTTTTTTGTGAAAAATGTAACAATTTAGTGCAAAATTAATCCACTATGTAGAAAATTCAACAATTTTCTTCAAAAGTCATTTTTTGGTTTAAATTTCAATTGTTTTATTGAAATTTCGTCTTTTGGGCTTGAAAATTCAACTATGTGGGACGAAAATTCATTCCTTTGGTTGAAAATTCAACTATATTGTTGAGAATTAGTTTTCTTTGTTGTTGAAAATTAATTTTTTAACTGAAAATTTAATTACTTGGTTGTAAGATGAACAACTTTTTAAAGATTTATTTTCCTAGTTGAAAATTGATCCTTTTCGTAGAAAACTGAACGATTTTGTTGCAAATTCAACTACGCGGTTGACAATTCGTGTATTTTGTTAAGCATTTGTCCTTTCTCTAAAAAATGAATCTTGTTGCTTGAACATTCATCTTCTTGGTTGAAAATTGAACTATTTTGTTAATAATCCGTTTTTTTAGTAGAAAAATAATTTTTTCAACTGAAAATTTAACTAGTCTATTAATTATTGTAAGTTTATTCTTTTTAGATGCAAATTTAACTATTTGTTTGAAAATTAATGTATATTGTTAAGAATTCGATTTTTTTTTGTAGAAAATTAATCTTTTTGGCTGCAAATTTTTTATTGTCGTTGTTGAAAATTAATATTATAAATTAAAAATAATACTGTTCTATTTTTTACTGTACATTTATATTTTTAATTGGAAAATTCAACATTTGGTTGAAAATTCATGTATTTTGTTAACAATTTGTCTTTATTTGTAGAAAATTAATTTTGTTGACTTGAAAATTCAACTATTTGGTTGGAAATTCGTGTATTTTGTTAAAAATTGGTCTATTTTGGTGGTAAATGTATCTTCTTGCTTAATTCGTAATTTTAGGTAGAAAATAGATCTTCTTGCTTGAATATTCATCTTTTTGATTCAAAACTAATCTCTTTTCGTGAAAATTTATCAATTTTGTTGAAAATTCGTTTATTTTAGTTAGAAATTCATTTTTTAAACTTAGAATTAAACTATTTTATGTTTTATTGTAAATTTATCTTCTTTAGTGTACAATTCAAATATTTGGTTGAAAATACATAACTTTTTGTTAGAAATTCGTCTTTTTTGTTAGAAAATTAATCGTCGCGCTAAAAAATTCATCTTTTTGGTTGAAAATTAACCTTTTTTAGTTGTCAGTTCATGTATTTTGTTAAATATTCGTCTTTTTCGGTAGAAAATTAATCTTCTCGGTTCATAATTCATGTTTTTGGTTGAAAATTGTACTATTTGGTTAAAAGTTCACCTGTTTTGTTTAAAATTAAACAATTTTGTTAAAAATAATCCTTTTGTTGAAAGTTTGTGTGAGTATAGTTTAGGGCTTTAGGTGGAGCAATCCGCCATAATTTTATGTAGTCATGAGTAATCCTATACAACCCAAAGTAATCTTAGGTAATCCAGAGTAATTCTCTATATAGAGGTAATCCAGGGTAATCCGCGATAATTCGGAGTAATCCAACGCCGTTATTTTTTTTTCAAAGTGGGATATTACCTTTTTTCGCATGTGGCTTACGACCTTATGATTTTGAAAGGAGTGTTAGCTCGGCAGGTTCCTGGAATTGACCCTTCAACTTTCAAGTACATCAGACCTTTACTGAAGTAATGCCTAATTTTTGGATTAAAATATAACCAATAATCCACACGTAGCGTTCTAAACTATGAAATGCAATAAAAAAGTAATTTTTGAAAACAGTGGCTTCACGGTAAATCCTAGAGAGATATAAAATTTATCTGAAGCTGGATAAAAACGCTAAAAAAAATTGAAAACTACAGTTAACCGCCGTCAAATAATTTTTATTTCGTTTGCAGAATTTTTATCCAACTTCAGATAAGTATTATCTCCAGGATTTACTGTGTTATGACCTTATGCAACTATATGGACGATATATAATAAAATACACTCGCAATTGAGCCAGCAAGATGCTGTGGTATATTTGTATGAGACAAGGGGGCGCGAGATTTACTCTCGCATCAGTCCAACGTCAGAAACCCGTAATGGGGCAGTTGTCTTCGTGGACGACGAGTCGAGTAGGCGAGAGAATTAATTATGCTCAAAAGATATTTGCCGAGAGGAGATTCCATTATTGGCTACAAGAACAGGCGCGGGTTATTACATAATCTCGCGGTGTTATAGAGACAGGAACAGCTTTGCCAAGCCAACGGGAATCGGGATGAAAGAGAAGTTATGCAAACACCCAAGATGCATGGAAATCATCCTATTAAATCTCATTAATATTATCATTATTATGAAATTAGGGTGAATACGTCAGTTTTGAGCTACTTAAGGGGTCGTTCAAATACTACGTCACGCTATTTCGAAAATTGTTTCCATCCCTCCCCTTCTTCGTTACAGATCATCACACAAAGCTTGTATCCCCCAGGGTGACTTCACAAATACGAATACACACTCCCCCTCCTTTTAAGTTAATTCTTTTTCGCAAATCCTATTATCCCCTCTCCCCTGGCAGTGTGAAGCAGTTTACGAGCTGTTTTTTTTTCTCGTGCAAATTCCGAATCCTTTTCATGCTTGAGATCATTCAATATCGGAAAAATAGGTTTACTGCACCGTTATAATTCAACACAACCCTTTGCAGTGCATTGCCGCCCATGACCACAACCACAATGCTTTGTCCGCTTCGAACGCGATCGAGAAGCGAGGAGAGTGCAGTTGGTAACTGTGAACTTCTTTCAGTCACGATGACTTATATTTCGGTTACCATTTAGGAATTTTAGGAAACTATCTGAAATTTGCTTACACCGTTTCTGAATTATAATACAAATTTAGTAAATTTATTATACTACAAAAGTTACTGAATTTTCCGAACATTTCTAATAGTGGAGAAGCTTCGTGTAAGACTGTAAGAAACAAGTTAAATATTAATTTTCTTATTTAATATTCTCAAGCGACTTTGATAAAATTGTTACAGCAAGTTAATTTCCTTCTATATTTGTGAGTACTCCAGAATTTGCTCTTATAATAATACCTGAAGGAATGAAGAGCGTCTCATGAAATGAAGGACAAATGGACAAATGGACAAGAAGATTGTCACGCGCCAAGATCTTAGTGTCCCTACAATAAAAGTAATTTCTCATGACCCGCAATAAACTATGAAAGCGAACAATAAAGTGTTTACGGAATTAATTTTACTACCTTAATGGTATACCCGTGGCCGGGAACGAGCCATTTGGCCTCTCTCTTGAAACTTCCAAGTCAGGAAATCTGGGGAGGTACACCTCGGGTACCTACACCTCAACCAGGTAGAAAAAGAAAGTTTCGTACTCAACATTTATTCTCGAGCTCCAGTATTGTTTTCGAAATCGTTCACATGCGAACGAATCTTTCCAATGCCTCCCAGGAACTTTCTCGAAATCGATTGCATTTGCAATTCTGCAATTGCTCTGCTTTTCAGTCAAGGTTCAACTTTCCTTTCTTAATCAAATCCTTCCAAAAAGGACCAAATTGTTTTTATTAGGGCGGACATTTTTTTTAAATTTAAATGTAAACAAATGTTCTCTGTCTCGATCTCTACGAGTGAAAACAATGGAAACAAATGTGAGGGGGGTGGTCCACAAACTACGTAGCCAATTTTGGAATATTTTTAAAACCTCGTCACCCCTATTTGACGATCGTAGTCTTAGCATTACCCGACCCTCTCCCTGAAAAGTAACGTTACAATAATAATTAATGAGTACATTTTTTCAACCAAAATTAATGTAAACACCATATTGAATTCAATATGAAAGAATAAGATTTCAAATAAAAATATATATTGCATTTGCAACACAATAGTTGAGTGTTCAACCAAAAATAATTTTCAACCAAAGAAAATATGTTTTGAACCCAAAAAGACGAATTCTCAACATCACAAAATTAAATTTTAACCAAACAGTTGCATTGAGAACCAATTAGTTGAACTTTCAAGCAAAAGGGATGAATTTTCAACAAAATAATTGAACTTTTAACCAAATAGTTGAATTTTCAAGCCAAAAAGATCAAGTTTTCCAAAGTCAGCTACATTTTTAACCAAGAAACATAACTGCTTTACCATAAAAGATGAATTTTCCATCCAAAAGAATGAATTTTAAAGATAAAAGTTGAATTTTCGACCAAGAAAAGATGATTTTTCTAAAATAGTTGAATTATCGGCCTGCAAAGATGCATTTGCAACCAAATGGTTGAATTTTGAAAAAAAAGTTTATTTTCCACCAAGAAAGATGACTTTTTTTACCATTAAGAATAAAATTTCTACCAAAAGGCTAATTTTTAACAAGTTTTATTAAACGAAAAAAAGCGATTTTCAGCAAAATAGTTTGATCATCAACCAATTACAAGAATTCTTAATAAAAAAAGATGAATTTAAAACAAAAAAGTTAAATTTTCCATTAAAAATCATATTTTTCGTTATCGTTGCAAATAAAGAAAATTGGATTTTGACACCTTTAAAATCAAAATATCTTTAAATTGATTTTCAACAAAAAAGTTCAACATTCAACCCAAAAGATGACTTTTTAAAAAAGAATTATTTTCTAAAAATAATATAGTTAAATTTTCAACCAGAGATGAATCTTCAACCAAAAAAATCAATTTTTAACAAAGTAGTTCAACTTTCAACCAAGCAGTTGAATTATTGACTAAAACAGATTGTTTTTTAAGAAAACAGTTTCATTTCCAACAAAATAATTAAATTTTCAACTAAATAGTCGAATTTCTAACAAAAAAGAAATATATAGTAGAAATACACTCAATTTCCGATATAAGAACACCCGGTTTACGATATTCCTAGAACTGATGGTCTCTGTAGTTTCGTGATTAGAGGTGTTGCGGGGACGAAAGAGAGGCGAGGCTCAGTCAAGCGTGACAACCCGCTCGAGGGCCACACGCTCAGCGCGTTAGTTGCATCGGGTTGCGTCATGCGTCCAAATTCAACAGAAATTATTCATGCGGCCTTGGCTGTTCACGTTTAGATTCCCCCGATTCAGAATCAAGGCCACTGCAAGCCATGCTCGATACCGTTCTTATATCGGGAGTCGATCGCATATAGTAGAAATATTTTAGTAGATTTTTCAACTGAAAATAGTTGGAATGTTGGATTTTCTTATTTGGTTATATTGATTAATTTCAAATTTATCATGAGGAAACGCAGTTTTTTGCGCGACCGCTTCTCCTACCTAAATTTTATAACATAGTTTATGACTGGCCCTTAATTGAGTAGGTTCCATCCATAGTGTCTTTGTTGCATGTTCCATATTGTTTTAATTTTCTTTCTTTTCATCTTAAGAGCTTCTAATTACTTGGTAATTCGGGTATCTCGGGTATCTATATATAAAAGATATTATATAGATCGAAAATGAAACGCAGTCTATTTGTATTGATATGAATGAAGATTATAAATAAGTCTTCGATGTCAATGGCACGATTGAAAACACAGGCTGTCATCGGACAATTGCAAACAATGGTCTACTCGCGTTCAGTGAAAGAAAAAAAAAGACAATCGGAAAGAATCGATATGGTCATCGATTTATCAGTTCTAAGAATCATACCACACACCTAAGAGAACATTCCACCCAAATAAATTTGCATTTCAATGTTTAAAATTCTTTCATGCGCAGAAATATCATCCGTGCTCACTCGCTTTAAACGAGAAAACAGAATCAACATAAATTGTTTATTTCTGATTCACTATTCATAATTCATATTTTTCATGAAATGATTTTTCTCACAAATATAGAAACAGCCCGACTAATATTATGAATCTCTAATTACTACTTTGATCGAAAATTCCCGGTTCTCGATTTTGATAGCATTTGTGATGATACAATCTATGCACAAGTCATTAAAAAAAATCCTCCTTCGAATTTCTTAATAGTCAAAGTTTAATCCATATTTATTCTTCCCCTCCTGTTGAAAATGGGATAAATTGCATCATAAGTTTTGTTCGATAAGAAAAGTGTAGACATTTTTTTTTTGGTCGAGATCATAGGAACTCGTTCGGGCATCACAGAGTTTAATAATAGAAATAATTTTTTTTCTTTTTTTACGAATACCTAGATTAGTTCAGAAAAAACAAATGTTTGCAGATTACATACAGGAGAATCTTTGGAAAATTTGTATTTAATACAAATTTTCAAAAAAAATACAAAAAAAAGTTGTTAAAAATGAAGAATTTTTAGGTTTGAGGGGATATGGTGATGATGGAAATATGAAAATTTAGGAATGAAATATTGAAACTTGTCAAATTTCAAAGACAGCGCAATTGAATAATATCAATTTTTTGTGTTCAAATTTAAACAAATTTTAATATAAGCCTTTCGAACTTGATTTTTTTTTTATTAAGAACGTTCACAATTCAAAAATCTAAAAATGTATAGACTTGCATAACTGCGATTTTGCATCGTTATTTAAAATTAAGCAAATTTCAATTAGACATCTTCAAAATTAATAGAAATGATTTAAATTATTGGTTCAAATTTGAATAATATTAGAACTGAAATACATCGAAATTAATCAATTTTGAAATCAAAGCGTTTAAAATAGAACGTTTATAATTAGATAATATGGTTTTATGTTAATTATTCAATGTTACCTATTGTCAAAACTCCCTTAAACCAATTACAAATTATGTTTTTCAAAAACAGTGAACAATTTTCGCACGATGGAAATATGAAAAAAAAATTAAGATTATCCAATCAGAAATTTTTAAATTCGGAATTGCACAATTTCCAGGTCAAGCTTCAAAGTTAAAATAATTCAATCTGAATGTATTCGCTAATAAAAAATGTTTCTAATTCTACGAATCAAAGGCCTACTAATGGACTTGGTACAAAAATCATTTTTCGTCTATTCAATTGTTCAATTATTTATTTATGTAATTTTATTGATTGTTTAATTCAGTTTCAGGGTGAAGGCAGCTTAATAGCTGATAAATACCATCCAATACGACGACCCGAATCCGATTAAAACCAAGATCAACAATTTCTGATTTAAATGTTCCAAATTTAATAAATATTGTATTGTGTGAATAATGTTGAGTGACTTCGATAGAAGGTTTTGCTTCGATGATATATTGCCATATTGGAAAACGATGTTGACACGAATATGAAATTCCCTATTAACAACAACAAAAAATGATTTTGTAAATATAAATTTACTTTTAATTAATTCTTCATTCCATATTTCCGGCATGTGTAAAGTTCTCAGAATAAATCACTGATGAGAGTCGCATCATCGTATGCCGAAACGTATAAATTAATTAAAATCTAATTGGATTCAGTTTCAGTGGACAAACAAATTTCATCAATAACTTCAAACAAGTAAAAATTTGTATTCATAATTTGACTAAAAGATACAATCTATATTTTTTAAAAGAACAATATACCAATACGGGATAAAGCCAGCTAGACTATGCTAGGACTTTATCCCGTACCACTTTACACCATACCTTAGCGGTCTAGCTTAGCCAACTTTACCCCGTACATTAGCCCACTTCAGCACGTAATTTAGCCGACTTTACCTCGTAACCTAGTCAGTTAGTCCCTAACCGACTTTAGCGACAACCTGAAACGTTTCTTATCCCTAGTTTTGTATGTGTAGTATTGAATGCCAATAATCTACGAAGATCCTATAATGATATAAACATTAGTTTTAAAATGAACCTTAGGGTATTCAAATATCTTCAGTAGTTTTGGATAATGCCGAATTACTGATAAAAAAATTTGCTATGTTATAGTTTTGCAAACCATTGCACTCTAAAAGGGTATAAGTGCCAAAGTTTGGCGCTTCAAGAGGGCATTAGTTTTAAAGTTTGGCATCAGTCCAAAAAGGCAAAGTGGGAGCCACGTATGTTTGGTTAAATTTGACAATTTTTTTCATATAAATTTTTACATCTCTTAATAATAAAAAACATTTGATGATTTTATTTTATAATTTCAAATTTCATATCTGAGTATCACTCACCTTCCAATAACTTGTCTTCCAACTTCAATAACGAAACTTGTTTCATTTTTCAACTAATTATATATAAAAAAACTCTAATATAGCAAATTTAAATTTTCATCTCAATCCTGCATGCTAAGAGCTTCAATTTGAGTCATCACTGAACAAAATCCGACTAAAAAAAAAGCTTCCAACATATAGTGGTCCAAGTATCCAAATTTCCCTCATTTCTCTTATTTTTCATATTTTTCAACCACTGATCTTTAAGAAAAAAACTATAAAATAGGAAACTTGAATAGCCATCTCAATGCTATATATAGGATACAATATGATAGGGTATGAGAGGAAAGGATATGATAGGATAGGATATAGGATAGGTTAGGACAGGATATGATATAATAGGATAGGATAGTACATGATAGGTTAGTACAGGATATGATAGGACAGGACAGGATAGGATACGATAGATTAGGAGAGTGCAGGATACGATAGGATGGGATAGGATAGGGTAGGGTGGGAGGTGGTAGGATAGGGTTTCAAATGCATATTTCGCACCAAACTACAAAAAAATGAAGTGCTCTAGCTATAATAGGCGACGATATATGTATAATATTATTATACCATTAGGCCTTTCTACTTTCTACTACCCCTTTCGGGATAGGCGTGACTCACTCGGTGAGGAAGGGAGTAAAGTGAGGAAGGAGGTATTGATTTTTTTCAGATTAATCTAGAATTCTCGTGTTATTTATTTCAAAAACACGTTCGTCCCGCAACACTGCTCCGACCCAGGTTGCTGATCAATCTAGCGACCACCACAAGTGAAGAGCCCTTTGAAACTATTTTAGACTTTAAAACTATTTTATCTCATCTTGGGATGCATTGGGAGCTAGCTATACGTGAAAAAGGGCAATTACATATAGTAAAATCAGGGGAAATAGTTGTAGTTATAGTAAATTGTTTTAGTAAATCAGATATTACAGAGAACTTGATTTATAGGAAGTTTCCCTAAAATTTCAAAGGGTTCTGGTTCCCGCCCTGTTCCGCAGACGGGCCTTTTTTTAAGTTCTAAAAGGATGGGATTAGGCAAAAAAAATTATGATTGGACTATGGGCGTTTTATGCGGAAAAGCAATTTGCGATTTATAAAAAATCAATGGGTTGAATAATTTTTTTCAAATATCTCAATATCCTCTGTTTGAACTTCTTTCAATTATTCCTCATTGTTTAGAAATTGATGTTGCACTTGTAAGGACAATGAATGAAGCAGTCTAATGGTGATAAGTTTTGGTTAAAAGAGTTTCCTGGAAGCATTCGTATTTTATAAGAGAGGATCAGTGAAGCGTAGTACCAAACAATTTTTCAATTTGCAGACCCACTTTATTCATCAGGACACAAGTCCTTGTTCATGTACAAGGGCGTCTCCCTTTTCACTTCTTAATCGTTTTCTCGATCACGAGCGTCTCTAATGAAACTTACATCCAAAACGGGTCCCCATGGAGGGCCTCGAAGGTGAAATGAGATTCCGTCTTCAAGGGATTAATACTCGCAGCCGTTTAATCCGACAATATTAATGACCGACGATTCCACTGCTGGTGAGTCGACTTGCTCCCAAGTCCCGACAACGATTCGACGATTCTACAGGCCACCTCTTTCTGGACGAGTATCGCAATATCGTGCTTCTTTTAAGCCTATTCAAACCTGGGTTATACGTCGACTACTGGAATTGTTACGTAGTCCCCAAATTAATCGACGACTTAACGTAATAATTTTGTTCGCCTCTTTGAGAGCCATTTGAACGCAAGAGAACGGCGTTTGTGAAAGGAAAGGTCCTTCTAAAATCACGCTCTTTGATATAATACGATTCTCGGAGAGGAATTGAAATGTCTTTGTTGAGATACCTTCAATTTCGTCGCTGATGACAGACTCGTTTAGTATTTCTAGTTTTTCAGGTGTAGATTTCAACATTTGCATATAAAAGAATTTTATTAGAATTTAAATTAAATGGAAGGAAATGAATCTTAAAAATTTGACTTACAGATTCGTGACAAAAGGCTCGACAAAAGGTTTAACAATTTTTTAGAAAATAACTTAATTTTATTTAAAATTACACCTACCTTTTTTAGAGACAAAATTTTTAAATTTCAAAAAGGTTTGTGTGGTGTTGCTTTGGTAAGTATAATAGAAAACAAAAATTAAGTAAGTCAACAAAACTTAAGCGTATTCGTTAAAAAGTAGCTGAACTCTCAATTTTTAATAAAAATTGTTTAAATCATTCTTATAAAATTTCAGAGTATTATAACGAAATGTCATGGGAAAGACATTCTTAGTTGATTTTGTAAAAAAATTAGCCTAATCGTAGAAAAATATCCAATTTTGAAATTTGTTTTTGAAAATTGTTTAAATAATTAATAATTCTTGAGAATTTGCAAATTGTCATAGTTCTAAATACTAATTTTCAATCTAATTAAAAATTGATTTTGTATTAAATTAATAAAGAATTCGCCATTATTCGTTACTTTGAACATTATTGTGGAAGCGCGAACATGAGATATTTTTTTTAACTACAAATTTTTTCAGGAATCCGGGTATTTAACTATACAACTTTTTTATACTTTAGCAATAACAATGGGAATCTAAAGATTATGCCAACAATTTATCGAAAATCGTAGGAAAATAAACTTCCTTCTAACTATCTTAGCTTTCTCGTATAACTTATTTTTTATTATTGGAAATAAAATTTCATTTAAAAGAGAAGACATACGAAACATTTTGTAAATTACGATGCAATTACTCTATGTTTATCATAAAATAACATGCGCGCTGCGCGCACGATTATTGTTTTATCTCTCAAGCAATTTTCAGATAAAAATATAAAATTAATGGATATTGATACACATTTTTTTATTTCATAGTATCTAATATCTATTATCTTAAATATTGTATACACAATAAAACCGTTGCATGTTCAAAAATACCAATTTCCGACAAAAAACACTAACACAACTTAAAGATATTCAAAATTGTTGATTTTTGACATTGTTTTTGAATTGTTTAAATGTTGTAAATATTCTTTGAAAGCTAAAGATTTTTCATTAACAGTAGCAATTTAAGACAAGAAATAATAACATAAAATAATAGAGAATTGTTTAGGATTGTAAATCTTCTTTTAAACGTTACATATTTTGTTTAAAATAACCGTTTTTCGGCGGAAAACTCGAGAATAACCTCAAATTTATTAGACGTCAACAAAATAAGAAATTATAGATTTAATGCTTTCAATGATATAATCTGAAAAATTTAATGATTTTTTGAATTAAAAATACCAGTTTTCGACTAGAAAGGCTAACATAACATAAAGAAAATTGTTCGAGGCTGAAAATCATCTCTGACATTTATTTATTTATTTTTGAAATAACCATGCTTCAGTGAAAAACGTTAACATATTCTTAATTTGTTTAAAAATTGTAAATCTTCTTTGAAATCTATATAACTAGCCACTAGTCTAACCGACATTTGTACACAAAAATGTTATCTTCTTTAAAATTTAATGATGTTTTACTAAAAATGCCGACTTCCCACATAATACCCCAACACAACCTAAAGTTTTTAAGAAGTTGTGAATCTTCTTTGAAATATACTCTTTTTTCATTATTTTTTTTTTATGTAAACGATAACCTGATACTGTTCAAAAATGGAAAATATTGTTCAAAATAATGATTATCATTTTAAAAATATCAACTTCTGGTATAAAACACTAACAAAACCGAAAAACGTATAAATTGTTGAAAAATGAGTAATTTTTCAAGCCTAAAAGTATTTTTATTACAAATGCCCATTTTCGGCGTAAAATGCCAATTGCTTAAACTTGTCGAAAACTGGAAATCTGAATGGTGATTTGTGTTTAAAGATGGTAATTTCCAGTAATAAAAGCTATAACACAATCTACAATTTTTAGAAATTCCAATTATTTTTCGTAACTTTATAATTTTATATTAAAAATATTTTTAAAAAATACTAATTTTGAGCGAAAAGCATTAACATAAAACATTAATAATATTTTCAATAATTTAATAGATAATTGGACAGTTTTAATTTAACTGCGCAAGATTATTAAAAAGCACAATTTTTCTCAATTCGCATAAGGTTTTCTATGATTTTCCTTACTGGAAAGGATTATTGGTATTATTATTATTATTATTATTATTATTATATAAGTTTCAACATTTCACACTTAATATATAAAACAACATCTGGTAATGAAAGGCCAATCAGGTTTTCAACAACAATGATTGCAAGATTTCCGTGACATAGACATATGGCTACATCACCTTTCTTGATAGGATTATTATTTTATTCTCGATCTATCAAAGAGCTCTCCAAAAACTTTGTTGAGAAATTTTTTTAGGACGACCAGCACTTTCAAGTCAAAAATCAAAGTCGTATTGAATACAACGAACAGTCTGAAATATTATTGGATGATTATATAATTCGAGGCTTTTTAATAAATTTTGTAGTTTAGCAGCATCTCAAGAATTCTTTCAACATAAAAGTCAAATTCTCTCTACCGTAATTCTTAATTTAACTGTTTTTAAAAGTCCTCTTTATTTTTTGTGTATCTTCAACCTCAGTTAAAAAATCGACGAGTGATGAAAAAAAAAATTAAATTGATGAAGATTTCTCAGACAAAGGACAAAGCCAGTGATAAAATACTTTCCAGGTTTCCCGTTTTTATCGCTTGGTAAGGCGAGATGGCCGAAAAAGCGAGCAAGAAATCGTAAATTCAATTACCCGCTGAAAGAGAAGCCCAAGCGTCAATTACATCCGTCACGTGACGACATCGGTCCTTTTTTCCCTTCTTTACCAGAACCCTTGCATAATTCCAATTATCTACGCCGGGTCCCGCGTCTCCGTGCGATTCGCATTAATTAGCAGAAGCCAGAGAAAGAGAAAGACCACAGCCTAAAGAAAGATGGGAAGATCCAGAAAAAAAGTTCGCACAAGAAGTCTCCGTCACTTTGTTAAGACCGCGAGTAACATAGCATAGGCACGAATTCGACATTTTTTCCTTCTTTTCGTCCCCCCTTCAGGAAGGGAACAGGTTTTCACAGAAAAAAGGGGGTTGTCGCAGGTTACGGGTCGTGGTCGCGGTTCGTTAGTTTCGTGGTACGACCGCGTTAATTGTGGGTAGCGAACTGTCTAATAGAAATAATATGATAATTTTCAAGAAGGGCCCTTTTTCTTCTCTGCGGGGTTCGTCAGCCACTTGTTTGTTCTAAGTGAGTAAATATTGGCACTAGAGTGTACGTCGTTTTAGATGCTAATCGTTATGAAGAAAGTTTGAAAGTCCGTTGGATCCAATGTACAAAATACAAATCGATTCCTCCTAACGGCAGAAGAAAGACCATCATGTGTCTTAATCTTGTTTGAACATGTCATCAGGAAACAATAGAATAGAATAGATGATGCCCCCTTGATCGAAGTATCTCTTCTGAAATGAGAAATTACTTTCCCACGGAGCTATGATTGTGGAAGCTACTCAAAAAAACGAAACTTGAAAATGAAAACGCTGAAGAAAAGAAGTTAAGAAATAAAGTCATTAGGGTTTCTAAACAAGGTAACTTAAGTTATTTTTGAAGATACTTTGTTCACCAGGAATGGTATGTCAATCACCATATGAAGATATGAGAAAGACAACTGGATAAGAACCATAAACTACGTTACGAACTGTATGAATTGACTGAACTGAAAATTGAACTATTTTATTGAAAAATCTTGTCATTTTTGGTTAAAAGATAATTTTTTTTTAACTGAAAATTTTACAATTCTATTTTTGTTTGACAATTGATCTTCTGTTAAAAATTCAACTATTTGGTAGAAAATTGATTTTTTGTTGTTGTCATTTCAACTATTTATTTCAAAATCCATGTATTATGTTAAAAATTCGTCTTTCTTGGCCGTAAATTAATCTTCTTGGTTAAAAAAATCGACTTTTTGGTTGAAAATTCCACTATTTTGTTGAATGTTAAACTCTTTTGTGGAAAATTCATGTTTTTAAAGATTTATTATTTTTGTCGTAAACTATTTTTTGAAAATTAATTTTTTTATACTGGAAAGTGAAATATTCAATTTTTGGTTAAAAATTGATTTTCTAAATTTATAGATTCAACTATTTGGTAGAATATTCATGCATTTTGATGAAAATTCTATATTTTTGTAAAAAATTAATCTTTTTGGTTGAAGATTCAATCTTTTTGGTTAAAAATGCAACAACTTTGTTAAAGTTAAACTACTTTGGTAAAAATGTATTTTTTTTAATTCGTCTTTTTTAGTTGAAGATTCATCTCTTTGGTTGAAAATTTATCTTTTTCAGTCGAAAATTCAACTATTTGGTTGAAATGTATTTCGTTAAAAATTCATCTTCCTTGGTAGGAAATTCATCTTCTTGGTTAAAACTTCATCTTTTTCATTGCAATTTCAACTATTTGGTTGAATGTTGATTTTTTTTGTTAAAAATGCATTTTCTTGTTTAAGATTCAACATTTTAGTTGAAAATTCATTTCTTTGGTTAAAAATTCGAGTTTTTTGGTTGAGAATTCATTTTTTTATTTGAAAATTGAACTATTACATTTTTTGTTAAAAATGAATATTTTAAATTGAAAATTGATCTTACCGAATTGAAAATTTGTCTTTTTTTTAATTAATATTCTTAGATGAAAATTAATTTTTTGTCTGTTAAAAATGTAACTGTTTGGTTGATAATGAATTTTTTCGATCAGAATTAATCTTTTTTGGTTAAAAAATCAATTATTTGGTAGAAAATACATGTATTCTGTTGAAAATTCGTCTTATTGGGTACAAAACTAATCTTGTCTGTTAAAAATTCATGTTTTTAGTTGAGAATTCAACTATTTTGTTGAAGTCATCTTTTTTTTATAGAAAATTTAAATATTTGAATGAAAATTAATCTTTTTTGTTTGAAAATTCAACTCTTTTCTAAAAGTTTTGTCTTTTTGAATTGAAAATTTATTCTACGCTCTGGAAAATCATCTTTCTTAGTTTAAATTTTAAAAAGAACTGTATGGTTGAAAATTCAACTATTTTGTTAAAGTGATATTTTTTGATCTTTTATGATAAAAAGATAATCTTTCTCAGTTGAAAATTCATCTTTCGTGGTTGAAAATGAACTTTTTCATTGAAAATGCAACTCTTTTCAAAACAATTCATTTTTTAACAATTTTGTTGAAAATTCGTCCATTTTGCTTTAAAGTTGAACTGTTTGATTGTTGATGCAACTGTCTGGCTAAAAATGAATTTTATTGTTGTTGAAAATTTGTCTTTCTAAACTGACCATTCATTTCTTTTATTTTAGAAAATCGTTTTTTTTTTTTTGTTTTTTTTTGAAAATCCTGCTATTTTGTTAAAAATGTAATATACTTCAAACTAAAATTTTAAGAATTTAAAGCGTTTTATATTTAAATCAATATGGTATCAACATTAATATAATTTGAAATAATTTATTGCCCTACTATTCTCCTATTTTCGTGAAAAATCACCCTAATTCCCCTGTTTTAAAGCTAGCCTTTGGGCTCTGATGTTTGATATTTTAATATTTTTAATTATTCATTACCAAAGTCGACAGTTCACCACACGGTAGCGATAGGCATTCTGGCATTTTCGAAATACGTTATTTTTAGCCGAAGGCTACGTTACTTTTGGGGGTCGTCAACGAGAGGGGGGGGGGGGTTAATAGCCAAAAATTGACAACGTAGATTTATAGACGGCCCCTAAGTTACGACAAAAGTCACCGCATATTTTGATTAATTAAACTACGAACCAACCTGAAGACCTGAAAGACAGTAATAAAAAAGTAATGATCAAATGCTACCGAGCAGACTAATCGATTTCCGGGAGATAAGCTGTGATGTGGTGAAGACGAACCGTTATTAATCTAATAAAAGAAGAAGCCGCTTGCCAAATAGGATTATCTCTCCTGATGTAAATCCGTGTTTGCTCACGATCAATTCTTCGGAATGGAATATCGACGATGATTGCCCAATGCCGAATGCCCAATTCGCCATTTCTATTGCGGCTTCTCACACTGACCAGCAGCCACCTTGATATCAAATAATCTGCTACCGTGCTGATCCGGTCGTGGTATTATATTTTGTATTGGATCTTCGAACCATCCAGTAGCCTCAATTACCACCGCATAAAAATTGCGCGGCGGGCTTCAATCGGACAAATTAGAATCTATTCTGCCTAATTGGATATTAGACCTTGTATATCGAATTATGTGGATACTAATTTCCTCTATAGAACCTCGAAGTCTCATCAATTTATTCATTGACTCTAAATAGACATTTTTTGCAAGAGAGTTCAAATATTGCTTTGATACTTCTATGAATGTAAATTAGGCACATTGAAAACTCAATTATTTTTAATTTATATTGAATAATTTTTGCTCAATACGAAAAGGGGAAATGTGAGATAATCTCTCATTTTTAAGCTTCCTAGCGAAAGTGGTATCAGGACGAGGAAAGTATGGCGACAAATGCTTTATAAAAAATGCATGATTTTCAGAAAACGTTCATGATTTAGGAATTTTAGGATTTTTGATCTCTTCCGCGATTTTGGAATGTTCTAAGCTATCCGAAAAAAATGTTTTTCATGAAAGAAAAACAATAACATGTTTCATTGGTTTAAACTGGAGCAATTGCCGATTCGACATATTTATTTTTTGCAAGGAAGTCTGCATTTAACTCAATTTAAAAAAATGCTTTCTGCACCTTTCAAACAATTATAAATTAGGCAAAAGTTTTTTTTATTGTTCACTAACAAAATCTGTAAATATAAAAAATTTTCTATAATTTTTGAAGCAATAGAAGAATATGTTGGAATTTATAAGATTGTTAACTTTCAAATCAAATAATAGAACAGAAGATATTAATCGATATCAAATTTTTTAAACATTTTTTTGATGTCAAGGCACATTTTTTCCCCTCAATATATATATATATTCAGTGAAGCTTGCAAAATTGTAACGTTCAAAATTATATTGTTTTTAAATAACAATCGCCAAAATATAAACAATCTTCAATTAAAACAATGTCATATTGATTCACAACTGAGAAATTTAGAATCCTAAAGTCTAATATTATAGAATAGAGAAATTTTGTTTTGAATCTAAAATCAAACTTATTCAGAATAAAACAATTTTTAAAATAATAAAAATTTGTAAATCATTAGATTGAAACTTTAAAGAGGGAAGTTACAGTTGGAAGCAACAAATTACAAATTACAGTCGAAGTTACAAAAAATGATAATAGGATAATTAAAATTGTTATCATATTCTATAAAATCTAAAGCCCTTAAAACTACAAATTGAAAAAAATTGAAAAATTGAAAAAATTAAAAACAAATTTCAAAGCTTAAAGCACCGGTTTACCTACAAAAATAATTTCTGAATTTTGTGCAACTATAATGTAAAATTCTAAAATCTCATATCTCAAAAACCAAAAATTTGACACTTGTAAAATCTATTAAATCTGTGATACACTCAAAAAAATTTCTGATTGAATCAACCAGAATTCTGATTGAATATGGCCTTACTATTTTTTCTGTTTAAAGTAATCAGAATTCTGATCATTTTAATCAGAATTTCTGGTTAATTTAAACGGAATTCTGGTCTAATCAGAAAAAATAGTAAGGGTATATTTAACCAGAATTCTAGTTGAATTAACCAGACATTTTTTTGAGTGTAGTAAAAATACAATTTAATTATATAACAAGATGACAAAAAAAAATCTTCAAAAAAATTACCTTTAAAAATAAAACGTTATCTATTTTACAGTTTCTGACTACACCTGTCGTCTTTAGTTTTATATTTTACTTTTTAAAACATCCAATTGAATCGATGTCCCTTGCACAACACGAAGTACACATGTTCGCATGTTTTCGACACAGAAAAAAAAGAAATCACGGATACGACTGGATGGAGGAAAGAGAGATCGGTTAATTGCCATTCTACTGTACTTTTCGAACGTCGCAAAGGGGGTTTCGACGATTGAATTCCCCCTATTGGTTCCTGCTTCGATTAAAGATACGGAATCGTTCAAGATTGGTGATCTCGGAAATCCTGAAATGCATCAGGACCAGAAAGGGTGAAAAGACAGTTAAAAACTCTAAGGCTTTAAGATTACATGAATTAGTAATGTAAATTGCAGTGTCACTAGCGCAACACGATAAATGAATGACGTGATGCGGTCCACCTGTAATCTCTATAATTATTCTGAAGGCGCGGATCTTGATTGTAGGTGATGTCACGCCAAAGGAAAAAGATGTCGAAAAAATCCATTTTCTTCTCGATTCCCTCCTAGGAGAAAAATGGGTGTACAAACATAGATGTTTAAAGTATTAATGTAGTAAAGGCCTTTTCCAGCCTTCACTACATTAATATTCCAAGATACCGGAAAAAATTAAAACATAGATTTTTAAAGTATAAGATAGTTAGACTTAATGTTCACTTAATGAAGCTTATAGTGTATTGTACGTAAAATTGTGGTTGCAGGATAGTAATAATGATGCTGTAAATTGTTTGAATATACACTGGAACTTGGATTGAATGACTCCGGATTTACTGCGTCCCGAGAATTCTTGCCGCGGCGGTTTCGGGCTGAGAGTGGAGCCCCTCGGGGTCGAGAGGGGTTTGCTTAATCATGCGTGGCCATCAGCAGCCTAGCGAAAAAGGAACATGGCGCGGTAATATTATGCATTCCAATTGGAAATGGTTCACACACCAATAAATGTTTACGTTTGAACGGTCTGGATTTACCACTGAAGGCCACTGAAGCCATGCCGGAAACCGTTGGTAAATCCAAGTTCCAGTGTAGTAAAATGATCTCAAACATGAACACCCCAAACCTCTTTTAAGTACAAATTTGTTCTTTGATTTCAATTGATGAACGGCATCACTAGAATTTTCTACCCGAAAATATGATTTATGAATCAAAAAGATCAGTTTCAACCAAATAGTTAAATTTTCTACGAAAATAATAAAATTTTCAACCCAAAAAGATGAATTTTCTACAAAACAGTTGAATTTTGCAGCCAAAGAGACGGTTTTTTTTGTTTTTGAAAATTTATCATTTTTAGTTGACATTTTGACCTATTTGGTGATCATTTTATATTTTTTATTCAATAAATAATCTCTTGAATTAGAAAATTCAACTATTTTTGGTGGAAAATTTATCTTGTTTAGTTGAACATTCAACTATTTCGTTGAAAAGTCAGCTACTTGGTTGAAAGTGGAACTCCTTTTTTTTAAATTGATTTTTCGGTTGAAACTTCTTTTTTTTTTCTTCAAAATTAATTTTTCAAACTGATAATTTAACTATTTTATTTTTGGTTAAAAGCCTGTCCTTTTTTGTTGAAAATTGGTCTTTTTGGTAAAAAATTCATCTTATTTGTTCAAAATTCATCTCTTTGGTTGAAAATTGAACTTTTTTGTTAAAAATGTGTTGTTCTTTTAGCTTAAAAAAAAATTTCAAACTGATAATTTAACCATTCGAGATGAAGATTTATCATTTTAGTGGAAAGTTTATCTCTTAGCTTGAAAATTCAACTATTTTTCATTGAAAGTTAATTCTTTTTGGTTAAACAGTCTACTGTTATATTTCTGGTTGTGAATTTATCTTCTTCTGTTGAAAATTTAGAATTTGGTTGCAAGTTTAATCATTTTGATAGAAAGTTATTCTTTTTGTTTGAAAAAAAATTTTGTTTTTGAAAATTTATATTTGCGTGTTAAATGGTCAACTTTTATGTCGAAAATTCTTCTTTTTAATTTGAAAATTCAACAATTTGGTTGAAATTTTTTTTCTCGTGACTGAGAAATCTTTCTTAGTTGAAAATTCAACTCTTTTGTTGAAAATTCGTCTTTTTGGTTTGAAAATTTAACTATTTTGCTAAAAAATAATTTTTTGGTTGATCATTCATCGTTTTAGTTCAAAATTTATCTCTTTGGTTGAAAATTCAACTATTTTGTTAATAATTAATTTTTGTTCAATCTCTAAATTCAACTGTTGCATTTTCGGTTGAAAATTCATCTTTTTTGTTTGAAAATGTAACTATTAGGTTGAAAATTGCTCCCTTCTTAGATGAAAATTCATGTATTTTGTTGAAAATTCAACGTTTTTTAAAAAACTTTCTTTAGTCATAGGAAGTGGTAAATCGAAATAAACACTTTTTGAAAGTAAAAAAAGTCATTTCAAAATTTTTTTATCTCCTACCGTAAAATTCAAGATTTTTAAAAAACATCCCTTGTTTTAGAAATGTCATGTTGGTCATGACTAACCTACGACTTTCAATAAGTAGTATTACATCTGCCACTCGACATATATGTATGACGTTGTGTAAAAGTTAATTTTCGATACGCAAAAGTGGATAATTTTGATCTGTAGTTGATAATCAGAATAATATATGCAACGCTGTGATATGCCGGTATTTAATTTATACCTAATTAAATCTGGAACATTCATTTTAAAGATAGCAATGCAATCACATGAATTGTACTCGCCATTTATCATGTATTTTAGATATTTTAATATGTTTCAGTTTTATTCATATGGTACTCTTCTGGTATGTGGTGAATATTCATATTTTAACCTTTTTCGATCAGTTCCTGAAGGAGATTGTGTATAAATTCATGAAATAATGATCCAAAACTGGCATTCAAAAAGTTTTTTCCATTTATACGGGAATTATCTTTCAATATAACAAAAATTTTTCGAGTTGGTAAAGAGCATGAACTTGCTTATTTATTTCAAAGTTGTTTGATTGGTAGCACTGATATTTTGTGCTCACAAGCTAAATGCACACAAATTACTTTGATACCGGCTAACCTTCCAATAATTTATTCACCTCGTACCAAATGACTCTTCTCATAAAAACACGAAAAATATACTTTCGATGAAAATTACAGGAATTAATCATTAGACAGTTTTGAAGCCAAGAATTTAATGAATCGATGAAACCAGTGAAATAATAGTAAAAGCTATTTAATTGATTAAAAAAGGATAATCTGTCAGCGGAAAAAATTTTCATCACTATGTCAAAGGCAAATTTTCTAATTCCAAAATAGGAAGTAAGTTGCAAAGAGGCTGATTTTAAGACTTATTTTTAATATTTCTACTAATAATAATAATTCTACAGAACTTTTTCATTTTAAACCCAATCACATTTTGCCATTAATCGGCTCGTATTGGTCTCCATCTCGCACTGGGTTTCCCTATATTATATTATATCGTAACAGTTTGTTATACTTTATCCTCGATCGAAAGTCGAAGCACGGAGAAGCTATATTTTAATACACCTGTCATTATCCATTATAAAAAAGTAAATTATCGTCTTGGTTGCACGTTGTGAAATTCGATACGCCAGCCAAGTGAACGAATAATGAACCGTCTCTGCAAAAATGGCAAAAATGTGATTATATTTATTTGAGAAGTTACTAAAAATTATTACCCTTTGATATTCCAGGGTGGCCACTTTTACCGCTGGAAAAAATTCCCGGGTTTTTCCTGATTCACAACAATTTTTCTGATTCAAAACAAAACTGCAGTTCGAAGCATCCAAATTTGAATTCTTCTAAATTTTCAACTTTCCAAATTAAAGCTTACAACATTTTAATTCAAAAATTTTATTCAGTCGTTTAATATTGAAGATCTTATAAAATGGAAACCTTTTAATCTCAATAGGTCTAATTCTAAGCGCTTAAAAAAACTTTATCTTACAATAAAACATTTGAAATGATAAATTATCATTTCAAAGACTTTAATTATACTTTTATCATCGGTAAAAAATCCCGGGTTTAAACATTTTTTCTTGGTCATAACAATAAAAGTAGTTTTTGGTAACTACAGACTTCACAGTCGAAAATGACCTCAAAAAAGAGGAATAATTTATTTTCATTAGAATTAATATATAGGTACCATATTGAATTGAATATGAAATGCTTTCAATTTCTAAGAATTTAAGTCGGAATATATTGCATTTTCAACAAAATAGTTGAATTTACAATAAAGTAGAAGAACTTTCTATAAAATGACATGAATTTTCAACAAAATAGTTCAACTTTTACCCAAATAGTTGAATTTTGAAGTCAAAAAGTCCAATTTTTTTAAGAAAGTTAAATGTTTAATAAAAAAGTTCATTTTCAACCAAGAAAGATGAATTTTCAACCAAAAAGGATGACTTCTCTACCACAAAAGATGAATTTTCAATTCAGAAGGACGATTTTTCTATCCAAAAAGACGAATGTTCATAACAGAGCAGTTTAAATTTCGACCCAAAAAGATTACTTTTCAATCAAATAATTTAATTTTTACCAAAATATTTAAATTTTCAACCTAGCCTAGCCCAATCAAAAAGAGGAATTTTTTAGGAGGCAGTTGAATTATCAGCTGAAAAGGTGAATTTTCAGCAAAAATGATCATTTTTAAGAATATAGTTTAACTTTGAACCAAATAGTTGAATTTTCAAGCTAAAAAGACCAATTTTTTAAAATACAATTAAAGTTTTAACAAAAAATAGTACATTTTCAAAAAAGAAAGATGAAGTTTCAATAAAAAAATGATCATTTTTCTACCATACGAGATGAATTTTCTATCCAACAAGATGATTTTTTTACCAAAATATTTCAATTTTCAAACAAAAATGACAAAGTTTTAAAAAAATAATTTAATTTTAAAAAAGAAGTTAATTTTCTACCCAATAGTTGCATTTACAACCAAATAGTTCAATCTTTAATAAAAGGGACGAATTATGAACAAAATAGATCAATTTTTAACCAAATGTTTGAATTTTCAAGCAAAAAGACGAAATTGCTAGAAAACAGTTGAATTTTGAACAAAAAAGTTCATTTTCAACCAGAAAAAGATTATTTTTCTACCATAAAGAATGAATTTTCTACCAAAATAGTAGAATTTTCAACCAAACAGGGCTTTTTAATAAAATAGTAGATATTTTAAGAAAATAGTTGAATTTTCAAGCTTAAAAGATGAATTTTCAATAGATTACTGTTCTGCCATAAACCATGAATTTTCTTTAAAAAAATACGATTTTTCTACCAAAATGGTTAAATTTTTAAACAAAAAGGACGAAAGTTTAAAAAAATAATTAATTTTTCTACCAAATAGTTAGATTTTCTTATTGGGTTATATCAATTCAGTTTGTATTTAAGAGAATAAAGGGGAAGTTTCTTGAAAACAGGGCAAAAGAAGGAATTATTTCAAAGAATGACCAAAAAGGAAATAGGGGAAAGAGTGTGCAATATGTAACTTATATTTAATATATTGGCTTTTCTCACTGAATACATATTTTTACAAGTATTTTTTATTATCACGTACGTTTTATTATGTGCTGCTGTTAAAATGAAAATGAAAAATTAAACAAAAATCCTGGTCCACGTACAAATTTCCGGTCATTTAAATTTAAAATATTAAAGGGAAAATTCTAAGTAGCTAAATTGAAAAATTAAGCTTGCTAAAATATCGGCAAGATAAAGCTCATTCTTTTTTTTAAATCCTAAAATACTATAACTCTCATTGTAGGGGAGCGGCTCCTAACGTAGCGCAATTATATTTAAAGAAATTGAAACATTCTGAAAGAACTTGAATTGAATCTATTCATATATTGTGTGATAAACGAAGACAAAATTATACCACTGAAAGTAATTGTTTAATGTTTAATTGTTTATCCTAAAAAGTTTAGTCAAGTCATTTTTACGTTTTGATAGTTATCATTAAATCGAGACAAAAAAAATTAAAAATAAAGTATTTTCCAGTAAACCTAAGAATGTGTTTTGTTTTATCTATATTTTGAAGTCTTGTGGATGCTTTAGTTTAGTGCTTTAATCTTAAGTAAAATTAATTAAATATGGGATAAAACGTCTTTACTCATGCACTATGCACGAGCACCTGATATGGCTCACGACACCAAAATTTGTGCACAGTTATAGAAACACATATTTAAATAATAATACATTTTCCAATATCAAAACATTGTTAGCGAAATATTTATCTGATAGTGTGATATGTTTTCACATCCGTAATCATGTTCTACTCTAAAAGGTTTCTTTCTGATTTGCTATTACAAGATAGATAAACACTGCGCCACATTAGGGAACATAGCAGGTAACTTGAGACAGGTGCACTTCTTAGAAAAACCTAGAATTAACGTTTCTAATTAATTCCAAGATGATTTTGGCTATATATAGATTAAATTTAAGATATAAAATTCCATGTTCTATTTTTGGCTACAACAAAATAGCTTATACTTATATTATTCTTAAAATTGAACAATATTTTTATGCGCTAGGCACCGCTCCCTTATTGTCACTCTTGAAAAAAATGTCTGAAGAGAAACCCCTATATTTAATTTATAAAGAATAAAGTTATATTGCTCGCAATTATAATTTCGGCTTAGGGCTTTTTTGTCTCATCCTTGATTCCTCTTATGATCATAAAAATCTATTCCTCTTTCAATGGCATATGCCCGCATGAAAGACAGCAGCACCAAAAGGGGCATTTCTACTGGGTGGCCAACATAAATTTTTCCCAGCCAGAAATTATGCTAATACAGGGGAATTACGAAGTGTATAATTGATATTTATAACCACTCATCACCGCCGTTGGACATCGTCAGTTCACGATTGGCGTCGTAGGCCTTCCTCTTTCTCAAACTATTCTCGCCCATTCGTGAATTTCGAATTGACCGCCATGCCAGGAAGCGGCACATAATAACTAGCATCGCCACCGTGTCGAAATCTTAAGTGATCCTTTGATTTCGAGATTTGGAACCTGGGGGTTGAACTTTAGGAGGGACTGTCCCCTTCATTTGGAATCCTGGTTTCGTAACCACCCAATTTTTCAAAATAACATCTTCCTTAAGCGTCAGAAAGAAATAACGCAGTCCCCTCTACTTTTCTTTTGAAAATTTATGTTCAACTACCCTGCTGAAAAGTGTATTAGGATTTAATAACTAAAAATCCATAATTGCACTCAAACAAAAAGTTGTTTTAGATCAAAAGCATATTCCTGTTGTCTGTTTTGTTTTGAGACAAGTGAATATCTTTTTTGCACATACAGAATTATTTGGCAGCAAGATTAGGTGAAGTGCGTCACAATAAGATAATGTTTGCTGCCAAGCAAATTCTTTTTGAGACAAATGAAAATCCTTCTAACCTTAAATTTAAGAGGAAATCGAGTTGTCTAACGAAACATCTTTTTTATGCAAAAGAAGATTCCTCTGAGTGTTTCTATCCATTTTCTGTATTCGTAATTTTAAGAATTTTCATTATATTATTTCTATCAAATGCTTTTAATAGAAATTCTATCCAAATTAATAATCAATTATTCATGTTTATCGGAAGTTTTTAACGGTTTCTGGCTAAAAACTTTGATCAAACTCTTGGGTAGTACTGCTATTGACTTCTATTAACGAAACATAGGCCAATATCTCAGTAATTCCCATACATTCCGATACTTCCTCTGATACAAATTCGATCTATTCTATAGAATATGCTATCCAAAATTCCTATACATAACCAGACCTGTATCAAATCCTAGTCTTCAGAACTTGGAAGATTTCTATCGAATTCTACTCCTCGAAAAATCGAATAATTTTCTCCCAAGATATTGTTATTGAAACTCTATAAAATCTTACGCAATGAGAAAGTTTTTATTGGAAAGCATATAAGATTTCTTGAAAGATACAATTTCATAGAGATATCCAAGATTCTGACATGTAGGATTTGATACAAGCCTGGAGTGCGTACAATCTTCCGAGATTTTGGGACATAGGATTTGATACAAGTTCTGTTTACAGAATAGTATAAGATTTCTGTATGGATAGAATTTGATAGAAATTTCCGAAATTGTGGAAGATATGATATGACACAAGTTCTTTCTGGATGAAATTTGATAGAGGTTTAATCAAAACCTGTTGATAGAAAAGTATAAGATTTTTTTGATGGATAGAATTTGATAAAAATATCCTAGATTCCGAAACATATGTAGGATTTGATGCAAGTCTTGTACCGATAAGGTTTGATAAACTATTAATGAAAATATGAATATAGAAAAGTATATGATTTCTAGATGGATATAATTTGATAGAATTAGATAGGATTTTTATCAAATGTGCTGATAGAATGTGATTCAATTCGATAGGATGTGTATCAAATGTGCTGAATTTTATTTAAGTTATACGCTTTGATATATTTTAATTAAGTTTTACCTAAATGTAAAGAATTTTATTCGATATCACGTTTTGTCTGGATACAAAATCTATAATCTATTATCTGAAATAATAGAAAAGAAAAGAAAGGACAATATTTGATATAATTGATGAAAATCGATATCTTAACTTTAAATTAAAATTGTTTAAAATTCAACATTTTATGTTTCAAGTCTAATGCTTTTTGTTTAAAATATCTTATGAAAAACGCAAAGATATAATATCGTTCAAATATTGTAAATATATTTTTTAAATCTAGTGTTTTTTTTATCTATTTGCAATGAAAACCACTAACCTAATGTTTTTTGTTTAAAATCACCGATTTCATATAACCTGAAATCGTACACAAATTGTGAGTCTACTCTGAAATCTAATGGTTTGAAAAAACTAAAAAAATTCATTTTCGATGAAAAAAACTAACATAACATAGAACAAAATTATTCAAAATTTTAAAGCTATAAATATGATTACTCTTTACTAAAAATACCGATTTCTGGTGTGAAACGATATCATAACATTAAATTGTTAAAAAAATCGTAAATCTTTTTTGAAATATAACTTCTTTTCATTAAAAATACAAATTTCCGGTGAAAAACACTAAAATAATCCAAAATCGTTCAAAAATTGTAAATATGGTTTATTTTGTCATTATTTTTGTATAAAAATTCAAATTTTAGATGTAAAACGACAATTTACCCTAAAATTATTCAAAAATTTGTGAATATTCTTTGAAATGTAATGATTCCTTAATACAATTTTAAAATGTTAGTTTTCTTTGTAACTTAATGTTCCCCGTTTAAAATCGCCGATTTCTCCTAAAAATGTTAACATAACCTTTAATTGTATAAAGATTTTTTATCTCCTTGGAAATCTACCTAATATACCGATTTTATGTGAAAAACGCAAGTATAACCTAAACTTGTTGAAAAATGTTTAATTATCTTGGAAATCTAATGAGTTTCATTAAAAATATAATTTCCAGTATAAAACGACAGCATAACCTAAAATTGTAAAAAATTGTAATCTACTCTGGAATATAATGTTGGCAAAAAATTAAAAATACCAATTTTCTTACGAAAAAGACTAACAACAATGAATTATTCAAAATTTAAACTTTCAAAATATAGATGGTTTCTATATTATTTTTTACTATAAATACCATATTTCGATGTAAAACGATAGAATTACCAAAAAATTTTAAAAATGGTAAATCTTCTATCATTTAAAAAATTAAAAATATCAATTTCTGAAGAAAAATCGTGAAACAACAAGTTAATCTAAAATCATTTAAAAATTGTGAACATTTGTTGAAATCTCATAATACCAATTTCAGGTAAAACAGGCATACACAATCTAAAGTTGTTGAAAAATTGTCAATATTCTTCGAAATTTAATAATTTCTAACTTATTATATGTTAGTGTAAAACACTAACATAACCTAAAATTGTTCAAAATTTGTAAATCTTTAAAATCTAATGATTTTTGTTTAAAAATCGTAATTTCCGGTAAAAAAGCTAACACAACCGAAGAAAGAATGTTGCTCAAAAATGTTGTATCTTTTAAATCTAATATTTTTTATTACAGATACTAATTTCCGGTGAAAAAGACATACACAAAATAACATTGTTCAAAATGGTCAAAAAGGCTAACACAACCTAAAATTTTCATAAATTGTAAGTCTTCTTCAAAACTTTATTATTTTACATTAATGTTTTTCTTAAAAAATACTAATTTCCGGCGAAAAACACAAACTAATATTTCTTATTAAAAGGGAATACTTCTAAATTTAATTTTAAAATTAAAAAATTGATATATAAAAAATTCAAGTAATGCCAAGCCATTCTTTTTTTCCACAACAATGATTGCGAGATTTTCGAGATATATTTTTTCGTCACTTTTTTTAAATAGAATCCTATTTAAAAAAAAACTGCACTTTCCTGAAAAATGGGAAAACTAATACGACAGATTGAAAAAGTAACAGGCGTGGCTAAAGCTTTTTGCAATAACAAGAAACAAGAGGATTGTGCTGACTGAAATAGAAAAGAAATCGAGTTATTTAGCAATCGACAAATGAAAACGAGAATTGTTGCCTCTTTACCATTATTTCCTGGGAGAAAAATTTCATTATTTTACTCTTTTTGCCGGACAGAGAAACATATGTGTCTCCATTAAACCTACAGCATTGAAATTATGAAAAAAAAAATGTTTTTTCTGTACTGTCCCTCATTTATGCAAACCCACACCTCCATATATAAAAAATTAATATCCCAACGACCAAATGCAGATAGGATCATCTCGGGATACGAAGAATAAAGTTTTAACGAAATTACACGTTTACACCAGGTATTACGTTTCAGCTTATTGGATTAAGTTTCCCTGCACCATCAAATTTAATTATTTGATGCGGTGCGTATATTAAAAACTCTCGCTGGCTGCATGAAACTTTTTTCTGATGAGTCTCCAATTATGCATTTATCGCCTTGCATTCTCAGCAAAATTATGAATCAAAGGAAGGGATAATCATTCTACTCACCACTCTCTAAATTTTAATTAGTGAAATATAACTGATTTTCAGTTAAATTCTACTAATTGCTATAGGAGGAATTCAGTCACTGCCAATTTGCAAAAATATACTTCCAGGTGAAAGAACACGACTCGCCCAGTACTGGCCCAGTGCAGATTGCTGGAGTCTCAGTACTGGGCCAGTACTGGCTGGTAATGCTCTGCAGTACTGTCGTGCGTTACAGACGGGGTACTGCACCCTACCGGTTCTGCACTGGCGAACTGTTGGCGTACGAAAATGCCGGAGTTGGTAAAAAAATGATAAAAAATTATTGAATTGTTTTTAGGACGCATCTACTTTATCTATTCATCAGCATTCGACTGCATATTGTCAGAATATTCTTTATAATTTAAAAAATGTAAATTGAAAAATAAATATTACTTTGATTGCGAGTATTTCGTCTATAATTATTATCAATGGTCCTGCTTAGAATGAATACATACTGGGTGTTTTTTTCAACTTGAGACATCGAAATATCTCAAGAAATACGCATCCTATGAGAAAAAAATCCGTGATAAAAACTTTTTATTTTCGAGGCGGAAAAGCGACTTTGAACAAATTAACCTCACCCCATCCCTCAGGAAGCAGGGGGTCGCAAATCGAAAGAAAATTTTCGACAAAAATTTACGTATTTCATAAAGGAGAATCTGAATCTGCGATAACAAATTGGGTTTCCCATTTGAAATTACAAAGTTACCCCCCCCCCCCTGACTGCTGAGGATGGGGTGGTGTAAATTTGTTCAAAGTCGATTTTCCCCCTCGGAAATAACAAGTTTTTATTACGGATACTTTTTCATAGGATGTGTATTTTTTGAGATATTTCGATGCATCAAATCAAAAAAGGCACCTGGTATATTACATTTTTGAGTCTTATATTACAAATAAAATTTCTCACGCTACGGGGTTTCGAACCTACATCTATGATCTATACCTAAATCTATCGCTTAGCAGTCGGTAGTGTGAACCATTGTATTTATTATTATATGACTTATATAGATGTAAAGTAAATGAACTTTTGAGGGGAATATGAATAAAATATCATTTTAATAAATAATTCAAATCGATCACAATTTTTCTTCATGTAATATTTCGTTTTATCGCGCTTTAGACCATTTTACAGCTTTGTATAATGGCATGAAACATCAGTTTTTATGATCAATTATCATTTTTAAGGACGGAACTTAGAAATTTGATTGCAAGCTGCGACAATTTTTTAAATAACATATTTTTTAAACAGTACAGTACTTGGCGAATTGCCGATAATCTGTACTGGTGACCAGTATACTGGGCCAGTACTGCGCCGGTGGTCAAATCCGGAGGACTACAGAAATTTTCACCTGGTTTGATTTGAATAGTATTTATTATGCATGCGCATGCGTATTATCAACTCTTAATTATACATATCTTAAACATATTTTATGCAAATTATCCAACAAATGACTTTAATGCAAGAAATTTGTGTTATTCATTCCTTATCTTCATGACAAGTAAAGCTTCACAGTTGTATGAATTATAATATGAGAAAACAACAGACACGCAACAGTGTGTTGTTCGAAATCAAAAAGTGAAGAGGAAAATTATCTTTGTTTTTTAAGCAAAACTTGGTTGAAATTTGAAATTGATTAGGTTAAAAATTAACTTTGTTATTGAAAATTCATATTTTCGGGTTGAAAATTGAACAATATATTTGGATTTTTTTTTTCTTGGCTAAAAAATGGTTTTTGGTTGAAATTTCAATTATTTTGTTATGATTCCTCTTTCTTAGTTGAATTTCGCTGCTTTTGATTTGAAATGAAAATATTTTTTGATTGAAATATCAACTATTACATTTTTCGTTGAGCATTTATCATTTTGGCTTGAAAAATGCAACTTTTTGCTTGGAAATTTATCTGTTTTGGTTGAGGATTCAACTAAACACTACCGGCGGAAATGTTCTACACATCTGTTTTTGACCTTCAACTGAATTGCCTTAATTTTTATAATATTAACATTAAAGTTTTTTCTTCATAGTAGCACGAAAGGAATTTTAGCATTTTAAATTTAAATTTTAAATTTAGCAATTTTAGCACGAATAAAATTCAGCGGCGTATAAGCCCAAGTTAAAAGCATAATGTCAATTTTACTAAAAGAGATTGCAAAACAAGGTAAAATTTCGATGTTTTCGGAAAATTGGAATATTTCTCGAAATAAATAACATTTTTTAAAGTTCTTGGGCTTCTTTTGAAGATAATTTGCAGAAAATTCTTATTTGTTGGTAGAAAATTAATCTTCTTGATTAAAAATTTAGCTGTTTGTTTGAAGGTTGAAATACTTTGTTAAAAATTCATTTTAATATTTAAAGATCCATCTCTTTGGTTGAAAATGTAACTATTTTATTAAAAATTTTTTTTTTTGCAGGTTGAAAATCAATTTTTAATCTGCAAATTTAGCTATTCCATTTTTGGTTAAAAATGTATTATTTTTAGTTTAAAATTCAATTATTCGGTTAAGAATGAACTTTTTGGTTTAAAAGTCACATTTTTGGGCTGAAAATTTCACTGTTTTTCATTTGACAATTTAATAATTTAGTGGATATTTATTTCTCTTTTGACTGAAAAATATTTTCTAATTGAAAATTCAACTCTCTTATTGAGAATTCGTCAAAATTAATACGTTTGGGCTGATGATTCAACTATTTTTGTTAAAATTTTGGCTTTTTAGGTTAAATGCAACGGTTTTTGATTTGAAATTCAAATATTTTTTGGTTGAAATATCGACTGCTACATTTTTTACTGAGAATTCTTCTTTTTGGTTAAATTCGACTGCTTTTGATTTAAAATTAAATTTTTTTTTTTTTAATATCAACTATTATATTCCTTCTTGAGAATTAAGCATTTTTCATTTAAAATTTCATTAATTGGTCGAGGATTCAAATATTTTGTAGAAAAGTAATCTTATTTTGGTTGAATTCAACTGTTTTTAATTTAAAATTAAAATCCTTTTTTGTTGAAATTTCAATTATACTGTTAAAAATTTGTCCTTCTGCTTGAAAATTTGACTATTTGGTTGTAAATGCAACGGCTTAATTGATCGTTGATTTTATTGCTGATGAAAATTCAACTATTTCATTAAAAATTCATGTTGATAGGTCAAAAATTGAACTATTTTGTTAAAAATTTAATTATTTTGTTGAAAATTCAACTATTTCGTTCAAAAGTAATCTTTTTTGTTCGAAAACTCAACTGCTAAGTCGAAATTTCGTTTTTTTTTTTATTATAAAATTCTTCTTATTTGGATTGAAAATTCATCATTTTTGGTACAGAAGTTCTGGAATGAAAATTCAACTTTCTCCTTAAAAAATCGCCTTTTTGGCTTGAAGATTCGACTATTTGGTTAAAAAAACAACTTTTTCTTTTAAAATGCCTCTCTTTTGCTTGAAAGTTCAACTATTTGGGTATGAATGCAACTGTTTGTTCCAAAAGTTAATTTTTGTTGTAATTACGTTTTGGGCAGTGAAGTCTGTTTTATTGTAGATGTTTCAAATGAAATCAAATGAAATCGAGAAACAAATTTTGACTGAAATTTGGAGGGGGGGGGGGTGTTTGTATTTTTGACATCACCCGGGGGTTTCAAGTTTTGTAACACAGAAGTGGTGGGTAGGAAAAAGCTTTCAAAATAGCTTGACGTACTTTTTGAACGGCCCCTAATTCAAATTTGGAGAGCAGAAGACAAAAAAGTCAACTGAAATGAAAAGTAAACCGAGCCGAGAATTGTAAATTTTAATAAAAATGTATTGGGTAATTTTGTTTTTGAATTTAAAAGGGTGAGAACCGTGACTGGTTTGCTGAAAAGTTGAGCAAAGACTCATTTGAACTTTGACCCGGGGACATGTGACCGCTGCATGAATGAAGACCGTCTAGGCTAACAATTAAATGCGAAATGGCCTCCCGCGAGAAGTTTATTTTCAGCCCGTACCAATTAAGAAAAAGAGCGCCCTGAGCGAACTAAACGGAACGACTCATCACCACGCCGGAACGAGAAATGACTCAGACTTTTAATCTGCGCGCCGACAAGTGACGTCATTTCACCCGAGTTCCCACACTCAATGACCTTACTAACCCCCTCGCGGATGGCATTTTAAATTTTCTCAGAAAATTTTCAAGGGAAGTACTTTACGACCCGTGTAGGACGAAAATAAGTTATGCTCTACCACCAAAATACAAGCGGTCTCAGATACAACTTTGATTGCCTTTTTTTCTGCCGAAAAACGAGGAAGTGGTTTATAGGTTTCTAGACATTTATTGCCATAAAATTTGGCCTACGGAAACTTATTTCACAAAAATAATTACATGTGGGAATAGTAGTATAAACTCTAAACACTAAACTCTGAAAGAACCATTTGAAGAATAAAATTTTAATTGGGTAGTACCTAAAAAAATTGAACTTAAGGCCATGTGAGCGTAACCACATTTTTTTTTCACATTTTTTTCAAAACCAACTTACGTTCACACGAAATGCGATATCGAGTTGAAAATTTGGAAAACTAAATATGAAGCACTAAGAAACGCGGGTCTGGTTCTAAAATTTTATAATTATGAAAAAAAAATTTGTGAAAAAAATTGTCTCTGCTTTTTTCATAATTGTTATAGTTTCCCAAATTTTCAACTCGATATCACGTTTCGTGTAAACTTAAGTTGTTTTTGAAAAAAAATGTGAAAAAAATTCTGAGCTTACGCTAACGTGGCCTTAAGGCCATGCGAGCGCAAATTACAATTTTATATAAAAAGTTTAAAACTGAATGAAACTGAAATTTTAAGCTGAAACCGTAATTTATATTAAAATGTGTTAAATTAAATCATTCAAAATTAAGAAATATCAAATTTTAAGCATCAAAAATGTATTTATACTCAACTCCCGATATAAGAACAGTTTCGGGCATCGGTTGCAGTGGTCTTGATCCTAAATCGGGATAATCAAAACGTAAGCAGACAGGGCCGCGTGAACCGTTTCTGTTGGATGTAGACGCATGATGCGACCTAATGTAACTAATGCGCTGAGAGTGAGGCCCTCATGCTGTTTGTCACGCTTCGCTGAGCACCGCCTTTCTCTCGTTCCCGCGGCTCCCCTCATCGAGAGACTGCCGAGGACATCAATTCTAGGAATATCGTGAACTGGGGGTTTTTATATCTGGAGTTGAGTGTATTTTTATTAAAGGAATTTTCAAAATTGACAATCTTCAAATAGAAAATGTTTAAAATTAACTACTTTCAATTCAAAACAATTGAAGTTAAGGATAACGAATATTGAACTTCAAAACAAAGTGTATAAAATTTCAAATAGAAGAATACGAAACTAAAAGATTATTATGATTGAAAAAATTGTATGAAATGTAACAATTAAAAATTAAAGCATTAACACTATAAGCTTAAGGTTTAAGAATACTTAAATGTAGAGGTTAAGATTTGAAACTTTTTAACAATAAAATTTACGAATTAAAAAACTCAAAAATTAACATTTGTGAATTTCAAATTCAAAGTAGGACAAGTTTTTAAAACGATTAAAAAATGTTTTCAAATGTTCCCAGTTGTACCCTTGAAACTTAAAGCTTTGAAGATTCAATTTGCGTTTTCAAATTATTTAAAAAATCCAATATCCTCGGAATTTTCTTCAAGTATGGAATTTATGAGCACAAACAAAAAGGTTTTAGGAAAAAATATTTAATAATAATTTCAAGAATTGCAATATATTTAATACAATTATGGAAAAGTAATTTATTGAAAAAATTGTATTTCTGATGAATCTTTTTTCAAATGTATTTAATTTTTAAATTAAACAAGAAATGATGGAATTAATTTGGGCTTTAATTTTCAACCAAAAGAGGAGAATTTCCGAATCAACCTGAAGATACGAATTTTTAACAAAAAAAGTTAATTTTCAACCAAATAGATGAATATAAAAACCAAAAAGGATGAATTTTTCACAAAATTGTAAAATTTTCAAGCCAGCGAGACGAACTTTTTTCAGAATACATGAATTCTCAACTAAAAAATATTAATATTTCACCAAAAATGGAATATAGTTGCATTGTCAGTGAAAAAATATAATTTTCAATTCATAAAATGCATTTTCAGCAAAATAGGTAGATTTTCCACCAAATAGTTAAATTTTCAATAAAAACAGATTAAGTTTCAATCAAAAAGTTGTGTTTGCAACTAAAAAATATAATTTATGAACCAGATACAGAATAGTTGAATTTTCGCAGTTGAAAAAATTTTCAAACAAAAGAAATTAATTTTCAACCAAATAGTTATATTTTCAAACAGAGTGATGAATTTTCAAATAAATGATCAATTATCATCAACTGAAATAGTTAAATTTTATATCAAAAGGATAAATTTCCAACCAGGAAGATTAATTTTTCACAAAAATATACGAATTTTTAACTATAAAAGATGAATTTTCAACTAAAAATGGAATATTCCAATTTTAAGTTTAAAAAATTAATTTTCAAGTAGAAGAAAAACGAATTTTCTACAAAATAAATAGTTATATTTTCAAACAGAATGATCAATTTTCAAATTAAATGGTCAATCATTATTAACTGAAATAGTTGAATTTTAATCCCATTAATACAATTTTTGTCCAGAACAGATGAATTCTCAACTAAAATTAAAGTAGTAGACTTTTCAATGAAAAAAAAATGTCAACCAAAAATATTTGGATTTTCTTATTGGGTTCTATAAATTGAGTTCGAATTCAAGTGGGAAATCGTGGAAAAGGGGAAAAGAGGGGAATACGGAAAGAGACTGTAAAGCCTGCGATTAATTAATGGGAAGTTTGATGATATACGAACTAAAGAATAATAGTTTGAATACAAATTGAAGTTCATTCCTAATACTTTTAAAATATTATCTTAGAAAAGGGAAATTTTGCTCCGAAAATAAAGTTAATTTATTAAATTTTGTTAACAATAAAAAGTTAAAAGTTTCAGAAATATATAATTATCAATTCGGATAGTGTTTGTGCGTATAGCAATGATTATTAATTGAATCGGTATATTTTTACTAATCATCAGTGACCCTATTCTAGCTACAGCAATAAGTAGAATTTAACTGACGCATATTTAACTGATGCATATTTAACTGATGCATATTTCTGATAATGACACTCTAATGCCGTGAACAAAATAATGTCTTTTCTTCTTTCTCTTTATCTGTTTTTGTTGCCACATTGTACTATAGGGAGATCCATCGAATATCTGTGGGACACCGTGACTCGCGTGTGTCGCGACCCCATATTAGCTTAACGAGAGGCAGCCCACGCGACGCTTGAGCAGGTCAGAGGTTAACCAGACGTGAGAAACCCGCGACTCCGGACCAAGAAATCAGTTGGTCCAGGTCCTCTGATTCATGAGAGGGGGAGCTTGAGTTGAGAAATCGAAGGATGACTCACAGCTTGAAAAAATTGTGTAATCAGGAGAGAAATTCGATGTTAAATCAATATTACTTTAGATAATTAATCGAGATGGGAAGAAATCGTAAACATGCAGTCCAGCGGAGGTGGATTACCCCAGATTATCTCAGATTAACCTGGATTACCTATTTATATAGAATTACTCTGGATTACCTAAGATTACTCCGGATTGTATAAGATTATTATTCTGGCTCACATAAAATTACAAGCAGTAAAAAAAATTATATACAGGTAGTAAAGCGAGTGTAAGGGTTAATGGGAAACTGAGTGACTGGTTCGATATTATGCAGGGTATTAGACAAGGATGCGTTATGTCTTCATGGCTAAAAAGACCTTGGATAAAAATGGCCAAATTGGGAAACCACACATGACAATTTTGTGAGGCTCTTCACTTGGGGTGATCGCTGCAGAGATTGATCAGCAAACTGGGTTGGAGCACTTTTGCGGAACAAACGTGTCATTTAAATAAATAACACTAAAATTCTAGATCAATCTGAAAAATCTATACGCCCTACCTCACATTACTCTCTTCCTCACTGAGCAAGTCACGTCTACCTCGAAAGGGAAATGGCTTAATGGTATAATAATAATATGGATAAGTCTCTAAGAATGGCCCTCTTCGACAAAGAAGGTGTAGATCTCGAAACAGTAAAAGTGCGTGGATTGGCTTTTGCAGATGACAAGATTGTTATGGCAGAATCAATCGAGGACTTGCAAAGAATGTTGAATAAAAGTTTACAAATAAAAAAAGTGTCGGTAAGGTAGGAAGCCGGTCACGTGACCCACTCGTCACATGGCCTTAAAATCCTCGAAATTCACTCCAATTTTACTGAAATCAATGGAATTTTTTGGATTTTTTTCTTCTAATTAATTTGCATGAAATTCCTTCAAAATTCTTTTAAATTCAAAAGAACATTACTCACATTATTAATGTAAATCCGTCACTTTTTACACTTTTTTCAAGTAAATAAGACTGGCAGCCCTGAGATTAGTAAATTAAAAATTGTTTCATTCCATTGATAAAAGATTCCATATTACAAATGTTACAAGATTAGAATTTTCGTCTTTAAATATAATTGGTCAGGGAAAAATCAGGGAAAAGTCAGGGAATTGTGAAAATGAAGTTTTGCGGCTACCCTGAGACAAGTTGAAGCAAAAAACGAATTTGATAGGGGCGCCAGCGGTTTAATAAAATTTTATAAATCAAGTTGTGAATTGCGAAATTTTTCTCCGTAAAATATATCGATTATTGACTCAATTTAATTTCATATTTTTCTTGTGAAATTTATCGAGCCCAACAAGGGGTGAAATTAAAAACTCCCGCACATTTTTAAACAAGACTGCAGCAGCGCCACCCATCCGATCACGTGAGTTTCTCGGTCGTGATTTCTATTTGTTGCTGCATTGCATTGGCTATTCGCGCGAAGGAATACTATTCCTTCCTGGCTATCCGCTATCCTGACAGTTTATAGTTTATACCGAGGTCAGTTCACGTCACATACTTATTATCTTTGAACAGTGCAAAATTGGTGGTGGTGCGAGTAATCCTGTCGATTCGGTGTGAATAAAGTGAAACTCCACATATTCATTTCCAGCAGGACCTTAGAGTATAGTTGGCAGGATCTAGGACCCCAACTTCCTAGACCCGGAAAGCGTGTTGTATGTGCGCCGCTTCCTCGCGAGTGAACTTCGTGCAGTGTTTTGTGATTACGCTCGGAACTGGCGGTGTTTCGACGTACGGCTCGGACGGACCGTACGACAGGTTATGTCAGCTGGATTAGCAGGTGCTGTTTCAGATCAGGTCAGTCCTGTCTTGATTCGTTTTCGTTTCTACCGACACCCCCGTTATCCGTCAGAAACCCAGAAACCATTCACTGGGGACAGCCATTCTAAATTTTGTCTGTTTTTCCATGCTACGGAATGCAGCGGATGAAAGGACAAGCTAACAGTCAGGGTAAGTACACCTATTTCACGTCGATTATCTACTGTCAATCCTTTTCCTTTTCCTCCGGATGCTGTTTCACTCACTAATACGTTTTTCAAAAGCAATTTCCTCCTCGCTTTTGTCCCTGTCGATATCTTATTTTCCACGACAAGATGATCATGACAAGCCACGTCTAATTGACTGCAATCATTTCACTACTATTCTTCAGACAAAACACTTCAAACATCACTTGTTTTTTCTTCTTTCGGGTCAGTCCTGACAAGTAATTGTCGTTAAATAAACAAAACTTGAAAACATACATTTTTCGATGTTTATAGGTACCTATTGTTCTGTGTTTCATAAAGATCCGGTTGATACGCATTGTACAAGAGCGTTCCATTTTCGCGACCGGCTTACAAGAAACAGTAAATAAGCTTTTCAAATGGAACTGACCACATTTTCCCCAGGTTTTAACTCTTTCTTGATGCAACCATTGAATCTTTCTTTTTGTTTCTTTGGTGGCGAAAATCAAAATTTTTCTATTTTGGAGTAAAAATATCAGTGATTAAAATTTCAGTAATAAAGTAATATGCTGAATAGAGGATTCCATTTGGGTTAATTCAGGTTAGAGTAAAAATCTGCTGTTAACAGACGATTTGTGTAACCCTACGTAATTCTAGGAATCTGCCAAATTAATTTCTGTGGCACTCCAAGAACTGCTGTTGGAGTCGTAAAAATCTTAGATTTAGATTTTCGTAAAAAAGCACCTTTAAATCTTTCTAATCAAATTCTATTTTACTCTAAAACATGCAAAACGAGTAGGACGAAAATGATTGTTTTAAGAATTGAAACTACTGCTCGAGGGTTGCTCCGAAATCAGTGCCTCCTATTTTTTCCTCTTTGTGTCTTTTATCATAGTTTCAATTGAAATTTCTCGATATTTTACGTTCACAAATTTAGACACATTTACTAAAAAATTGTAAAGTATTTTTAGGCTCACCTGGAATACCTGGAATTGTCAGGATTTTTTTACATTCCTGGAAATATTAGGAAATTTGTTTCGAGAGCGTGCTCAACCTTTTTTAAATTATGATATAAAATTAAATAGCAATGTGTTTACACTTGTAAAAGTATTTTTATGTTACTGGATTTAACTTTTTTTTTTTGAAAATTCGCTTTCTTTTTAAATTAATTTTGTTAACTGAAATTTGAAATATTCTATTTTGCGTTGATAGTTTATCTTTTTTATTTAAAAATCCAAGTATTTGGTTGAAAATTCATGTATTTGGTTGACTTCAACTGTTTTTTAGTTCAAATAAAAATCTGTTTTGGTTGAAATATCAACTATTACATTTTACGTTGAGAATATTACTTTTTTGTTCGAATGATCTCTTGGGTTGAAAAGTTAACTATTTTGCTAAAAATTCATTTTTTTGTTGTTGTAAATGAATATTTTAACTATTTTTTTGAAAATTCGTTTTTTTGGTTGTTTGAAAATGAATATTTTGAACTGAAAGGTTAATTAACCCAGTTAAATATTCCATCATTTTAGTTGAAAATTCATCTCTTCGGCTGAACATCAATTTTTTTAACTAAAAATTTAACTATGCTATTTCGGTTTGAAAATGTATCTTATTTAATTAAAAATGAATGTATTTTGTTTAAAATTCGTTCTTTTTTGTAGAAAATTAATCTTCTTGGTTGAAAAATATATTTTTGATTGTTAATACAACTGTTTGGTTAAATTTTTTTGCTTTTTTTTTACACAAAAATATTTCTTTTGAAAATGCATCTTTTTTTTGAATTCAACTGTTCTTTATTTAAAAGAGAAATCTGTTTTGTTTGAAATATCAACTTTTGAATTTCTCGTTAAGAATTTTACTTTTTTCTTTCAAAATTCATCTCTTCAGTTGAAGAGTTAACTTTTTTGCTGAAAATCCGTTTTTTTTTTGTTGAAAATTAATTTTTTAACTATTCTTGATGAAAATTTAACTATTTTGTTGAAAAATTTTGTTTGTTTGTTTAAAAATGAATTTTTTAAACTGAGAAGTTAATTAACCCAGTTAAATATTGCATCATTTTAGTTACAAATTCATATCTCTTCGGTTGAATATTAATTTTTTAACTGAAAATTTAACTATGCAATTTGTGTTTGAAAATTTATCTTATTTAATTAATAATTCATGTATTTTGTTGAAAATTCGTCTTTTTTTGATAGAAAATTCATCTATCTTGACGAAAATGCAATGTTTTTACAGAGTTTCTAATCACCTGGAAAATATCTTTCATTGAAAATATTAATGTGTTAAATGTGCACTGATTTTAAGTCTATGAAGGTAAAATAAAAATTTGTTTGAATTATCATTCAAATTCATGGACTTTAGGAACAAATTCAAGAAATGATTATGTCTTTAGGATCACTTATTTATTTAATTATTCGATGGTAATAATATGGTATTAATATAATTTACCATTAAAAAATTACTTATCCTTTAATAAAGTTACTTTCACAAATGAAAAAATCGTTATTTAATTTCACATATAAATAGTATCTGTGCACATTTATATATTTACAAGGACTGAAAAAATCGTTATTTATAATAAACTCGCGAAATCGTATACATATTCCGAGTTGAGTATTTAAAAAATGCGAAATACTTGAATGGCTTTGTACTACGAAAAATTCTGAAAAAATCTCTTGAGATACCTGGAAAAACCGTGGAATTGTCGGGGATTTTTTACAGGATTTGAGTAGACCCCCTGTAAAATATTTTTTCGTTAAATTTATACAAGTTAAATTAACCAAAAAAATCATTTTTAAATAAACAATAATAAAGTACGATGGTCTGCTTGTCCATATTAAAGATTCTTTAGTTTCAATTTAAAGAAAATTTTATATTAGACATTATGTTAGACATATTATAACATTATTTAATTATACCAAAATTCAAACAAGAATTACAAATTTTACAACTGAACTTAATATTAATTTTCAGTCATGTTAAGCTTACGTATCCGCATGTTAAAATCGAGTTAAAACCTATTTTATACTTGAGAGCTCATTTAAGGTTAATTTAATGCCTTATTGCCAAATTTAATGCTCCACTATTTAAAAAAAAACCCTTTGGTTACGCTAGCTTAATGTTAAGTTGATGGAACCACATGTTCGAATGGAGTTAAAACTTATTTCATAGTTAAGGGCTAATTTAATGTCCAATTGAAAAATTTAATGCTCCACTATTTAAAAAAAAACCGTGAGTTACGCTAGCTTAACGTTAAGCTGGTGTAACCACATGTTCGAATCGAGTTATTTATATTTTATTTTATTATTTTATTTATTTTATTTATTTTTCATAATTAAGGGCTCATTTAAGGTTACTTTCTTGCCCTATTGCCTAATTTAATACTCCACTATTTTTTTTAAAACAAGGGGTTAAGCTGACGTAACCACATGTTCGAATCGAGTTGAAACCTATTTCATAATTAAGGGCTCATTTAAGGTTTATTTAATGCCCTATTGTCAAATTTAATGCTCCACTATTAAAAAAAAACCGTTGGTTATGCTAGGTTAATGTTAAGTTGATGGAACCACATGTTTGAATGGAGTTAAAACATATTTCATAATTATGGGTTCATTTAAGGCTAATTTAATGTCCAATTGCGAAATGTAATGCTCCACTGTTAAAAAAACCCGTGGGTTACGCTAGCTTAACGTTAAGCTGACCTAACCACATGTTCGAATCGAGTTAAAACCTATTTCATGATTAACGGCTAATTTAATGCCCAATTGCCAAATTTAATACTCAACTATTTTTTAACAAACCGTGGGTTACGCCAGCTTAACGTTAAGCTGATGTAACCATATATTCGAATCGAGTTAAAACCTATTTCATAATTAAGGGCTCATTTAAGGTTACTTTAATGCCCTATTGCCAAACTTAATACTTCACTATTTTTTAAAAAACCAGGGGTTACGCTAGCTTAACGTTAATCTGATGTAACCACATGTTCGAATCGAGTTAAAACCTATTTTATAATTAAGTGCTCATTTAAGGCTACTTTAATGCCCTATTGCCAAATTTAATACTCTTGTTATTAAAAAATAAAACCGTGGGTTACGCTAGCTTAACGTTAAGCTGCTGTAACCACATGTTCGAATCGCGTTAAGACCTATTTCACAATTAAGGGCTCTATTAAGGCTCTATTGCCAAACTTAATACTCTTGTTATTCAAAAAAAAAAACGTGAGTTACGCTAGCTTAACGTTAAGCTAACGTAACCACATGTTCGAATCGAGTTAAAACCTATTTCATAATTAAGGGCTAATTTAATGCCCTATTGCCAAATTTAATACTCAACTATTTTTTTAAAAACCGTGGGTTACGCTAGCTTAACGTTAAGCTGATGTAACCACATGTGCGAATCGAGTTAAAACCTATTTCATAATCAAGGGACCATTAAAGGCTACTTTAATTCCCTTTTGACAAATTTAATACTCCACTATTTTTTTAAAAACCAGGGGTTACACTAGATTAACGTTAAGCTGACGTAACCACATGTTCGAATCGAGTTAAAACCTATTTCATAGTTAAGGGCTCATTTAAGGCTTATTTAATGCCCTATTGCCAAATTTAATACTCCACTATTTAAAAAGAAATCTGTGGGTTACGCTAGCTTAACGTTAAGCTGATGTAACCACATGTTCGAATCGAGTTAAAACCTATTTTATAATTAAGTGCTCATTTAATGCTAATTTAAATGCCCTATTGCCAAATTTAATATTCTACTGTTTGAAGAAAACCGTGGGTTACGCTAGCTTAACGTTAAGCTGACGGCACCACGCGTGAAAATAACATTGAATTGAGTTAAAACCTATTTCATAATTAAGGGCTTATTTAAGGCTAATATAATGCCCTATTGCCAAATTTAATAATCCACTATTTAAAAAAAAACGGGGGTTACGCTAGCTTAACGTTAACCTGACGGCACCACACGTGAAAATAACATTGAATCTAGTTCTGACCTATGACACAATTAAGGGCTCATTTAAGGCTCTCCAAAACCACAAGAACATATTTTCGCAAAGGAACCCCTAACACTAAAAAATCACCCTTAATAGAAATTACGCAAAAATTGTAAATCTGTCCATATCATATTTGAGGGCTCATTTCAGGCTAATGTAATGTACTATTACAAAATATAATGGCCTGATTTTTTTTTTTAAGAAACCTGTGTATATACTGGCCTAATGTTAAACTGACGCACAATGGGGCAATTTGTAAGAACAGCGCAAGAATCTTTAACCGCGTCAAATTATAGTTAAAATGTTGAAACTTGGTACACCGAAGGTATAGGTATCGCTGAATACGAATCTGCTGTCGCAATTTTGAAATTTAAAATAGTTGTGCCAGTTCAAGCGACCAAAGTTGGGTAGTTTTTTTTCGAGAAAAAAAATTAACTTTACAACTGCGCAGTTTTATGTGAATCAAATTTTTAAAATTGTAAAATGTTTTATTTCATGTCTATGATATTGCTGATGACGACTCTCATGTAAGATTTTCAAAATTGAAATGGCTGATTCAATATGGGTGTTCAAATGATGAAAAGGTGTATAAATTTTAGCAAAAATAAGTAGCACAAGTACAAATTTGCATACAGGAAACTTTTGAGTCGCTGGTTACGAATCTTAAATCCGATTTTTAAAATTCAAAATAGCTGATCCAATATGGCGAACTAAAAACCTTGAAAATGTATACATTTTTGTAAAAATCTGTACCTCGGAATTTTTTGGGGCTCTGATTCAGAATCCTGGGTCAGATTTTCGTGATTCAAAATAGCTGATCCAATATGGAGGATGGAAAACGTGGAAAATTTAATAATATTTCTGAAAATCCGTACCTCGGGATTATTTGGGGCTCTGCTTCTGAATCTTAGGCCAAATTTTCATAATTCAAAATGACCGATCCAATACGGTGGACAAAAAAATTGAAAAAATGATCTGTTTGTAAATATCAGTACCTTGGAATGTTTTGCATTATGAAGATATGGCCTAAGATTCGGAATCAGAGTTCCCAATAATTCCGATGTACGGATTTTTACAGACATTTATAAATTTTCCATGATTTTCGTCTGTCATATTGGATTAGCCATTTTTAATTATGAAACTGTTCTAAGATTCGGAATCAGAGCTCCAAACAATCCCGAGATACTGACTTTTACAAAAATGTATCGATTTTCAAGTCTTTTGCCCGCCATATTAGATCGGCCATTTTGAGTTTTGCAAATCTGATTTAAGATTCGTAATCAGCATCCCAAAAAATCCGTGGGTACTGATTTTCACTAACATTTATCAATCCTTCATCTTTTTTGTCCACCATATTAAATAGTTCATTTTGAATGTTGAAAATATGACTAAAGCTTTGTAATTAGCGACCCAGAAAAATCCCGAGGTACTGATTTTTACAAATATGTATACATTAGCCCAGTTTTTCGTCCGTCGTATTTGAACAGCTATTTTTAATTTTAAAAATCGAATTTAAGATTCGTAATCAGCGACCCGATAATTCCATTTACACAAACTTTTATTTCTTTTACTTATTTTTACTAACAGTTATACACCTTTTCATCATTTGAACACCCATATTGAATCGGCCATTTCGAATTTTGAAAATCATACTTCAGATTCGTCATCAGCAATATTACAGCCATGAAATATAACATTCTGTGTAACAAGCTTCATCATTTTTAAGTATAATTTGACGCGGCAGTTTAACATTAGGACAGAGTATCTCCAGGTTTCTTTAAAAAAAAATCAGGAACTTAAATTTCGTAATAGAACATATAGGGCATTAAAGTAGCCTTAAATGAGCCCTTAATTATGAAATAGATTTTAACTCGATTCGAACATTTGGTTACGTCAGCTTAACATACCTAAATTTTTCGATTGAACACAAATCTATTTCACAAACTACCAAAATCGAACTTTTTACATTTCAAAATTTTGAAATACATAGGTACTGTTTTTAGCTGTTTTTTAGTCCTTAGACAATTCCAAATTAATAGCATTTGAAGTTCAGCAATTTTAATTTTGTAAAAAAAATATTAGTGTTTAAAATTTAACAATATCTGACTAACAATATTTATGGAAACAGTTAAGATATCCATATACGTAAAAAATATTGGCATCCATTTAGGATTATTGTCAAAAAGTTGACCATTTTAGAGAATGATATTTTCGGAAACAAACAAATTTCCGAGCTGCCTAATTTTTAAAATGCTACTGTGATATATAAAAAAATGAAACTCTTTTTAAAATATATATGCCGAACAGTTAAAATTTTTCATAACTGGGAAAAATGACTATTTTTGCGATTTATTTTATTTTGATTTCAGTGTTTCAAAATATCCTCTAATTTTATACTAACATAAATTAATATGGAGCGTTTTCAAATACTTTTTAAAAAAATATTACGCAGAAATAATGGTCATTATATTAACTGTTATTTAAAGTCAACGTTGATAAATCGATTTTGAAGAATAATAAAATATTCATAGGTATAAATCTAACAATTTTATCCTACATTATGATTGAATAATTATTTTCGAGTTGTATCCTAAATAGCAATGCAGCGTGACAAGGCAAAACACTTATGAGACAGTGAATCTCAAATATTTAAAATATGGTGTTGATATTATTCAGCAATTTTTACATTTGAAATTTTTATTTTATTTTGTGACAAGACATTTTATGTACTTTTTATGTCTAATTTCTAAACGATGTTGTCTAAAATGTTGAAACTTTACTAAATTGTGCTTTGGTATAAGTACTTTACTGAGATAAATTCAGAAAAAAATATTATTCACAGGAAAAGTGGAAAATGACGGGGACTTAAAGTGGTCAACCTTTTTTGCAATCACCCTTTAGAACTCTTAATATTAAAAAAATTTATATTATGGAATTAGAAAACAAAAGCAATTTAATAAATAATTTTAATTTAATTTATGTTCATGGATTTTCAAATGATTTCTACGTATTTTAGTGTATATTTACGATTTCCAAAGATTTCAAGGAGTTTTAAGGGGCTTTAACGAATTTCTAGATAACTTTAGGGAATAAAATAAATTTTATGTCAAGGTTTTTCTGCGGATTTCAACAATTTCAAGGAATATGAAGGGCATAACAAAATTGTAAAGGATTTGAAAGATTTTAAGTTATTTTAAAGTCTGTGTCTAGGTTCAGAAATTCGGTGAGCGTAGAGAAATATTTTTTGTGAGCCCAGGGGAGCTGGAAAAGGGCGGATGGGTTTACCGAAATTCGGTGAGCGTATCACAAATTTTTTCGGTGAGCCTAGACACTTCATATTTTAAAAGATTTCAAAGCATTTGAAGAGATTTCGTTTTAAAAAATTTATTATTATAAATTTGTAAATAGTTTGTTTTTAATATTATAAAATAAAAATGCAGGACGTCAACACACGGTTCGTGCGCGTGCGTTTACTGATAGCGTAAAATATTTTAGGCGCTCAAACTTGAGCCATTTTTTATTAAAAATTTTAAAAACTATGCAATTTCTTTTAAAAATATTGTTTTTTCTTTTCTAAATGTAAACAAATGTAACCTTTCACCTATTTTTCCCCTTTTTCGTGAAAAAATTCCCCTTATTCTCCTTTTTTGAGGCTATATTCTAAGGAAATGTTAATACTGCCGGATAGGCGATTCACCTTCCCGACATGCTAAAAAAAGGCCATTAACCTCATTAAAGTTATCATTTCTGAATTTAGTCTGGGAATTAGGCAATCGGTATTTCTGGAGATGTTTTGTCAATATTTTGCTTAATAATTCAGCTTTTCTTAATGTAATGCTAAAAAAGGGTCATTAAAGTTATCATGTTCTAACACAGCATGCGAAATGCCGTAAATTGTATTTTCAGAGATGTTTTGATAATATTGTGCGTAATAATTCAGTAAAGGTTTGCAATAAATCTTTCTTTCTTATTGGAAATACTTATATAAATATAAATAATATTAAATAAATATTTTATTATTCATCATTGAATATTTTTATCAAAAAATTTAATACTCGCCGAAATGGATGTTTAATACTGCCCGTTTTTCGTTTAACACTGCCTTTTTGGTTTATACTGCTCCTTAGATATGCCCTGATTTTTGAGGTCTTCGCGCTGTGATCACTGGGCATAGCTTTTAATAGCATATCACACAAAATTGCATTACTAAATAGATTTTCTGGGTCATTTTGCAGACTTTCCACCAGGCTCGATAGGCTGAAAGCACTTTCACAACAAAGTATACTTTACTCCACACAATATTACTTCTCTAGGAAAGTTAATTTGCGATAACCAAATTATTTGCTTGCCTATACATAATGGCTGAGCTCCTAGACGCTCAACGATTTTTTGTCGCGAAATAATCTGAAGGAGACTAGTATTTTTTTCAAAAGTACATTATCAAACCTGACAAGTTACTACTTACATATTATTTTTCTGGTTAGCCGCACGACCAGATAAATTTTTTACCACAAAGCTAAAAAATAAATCTTTAGATGAATATCCAGTTGGATTTATAATTTTATATTTTTCGAAATTTCTGTGGTTTATTTCTTACAACAGGAAACATTTTCTGTCACATTCAAGCGATAGTGTCGTGATGAATAAGTCGGTCAAATATCTTATCGATTTTTCAAAAACCCCGACAGAAAAACTCGAGTGAAAGTAAAATTAAATGGGAGCAGAGAATTTTTTCTGATAGTACAAAAATATTATATTGATGTTTTAATGCTTAAAAAATTAGAAATGCAATATAGTAGTCATTTTTTTTTTAAAGAGAGTGGCTTATTTTGTAAGCTGAATTGCACGCTTGGAATTTGATCAATATTATCAACAGTAAACTTTATCATTTTATACGTTTACGTCTACATGGGCAAGTAAAATATTTACTAGAAGATAAAGAATAACTTCATACCTTATACGCATATTGAATATAATCAAGGTAGGGACATCCTACCAAAGCATATAATATTTATTTGAATGCAATCAATAATTAAAACATAATACGTGCTGATAAATTTGTATGTAATTTTAATTCTTTGTTTCATGTAGGTTTCTTTTATTACCTATGTCAAATTAATTATTATCTACTGTTTTATTAGTTTTTTGTTGCTAATATCGATATATAAAATTATGGAAATTCCATAATTTACCATAACAAATTATTCCCAAACTATTTAGAGGCTTAGATTTTTTAATAATGACAAATTTGGTATAATCTACAGAAATTTCCCATTCTTAATATCCAAATTTGTTTTTGTTTCAAATTAAAAACCTTACTAGCCTAAATCTTTCAAAATTGTAAAATAGTTTCATAAGGAATTTATGAGTCAATTGGTGTCTAAAATATTTATGGGAAGTCAAGAAATTATAGCAGTAAAGTAATAAACTGTTGGTTCGGTAAATTATTACACATATTCCTTCTTCGACTCTGGTTTTTTCCGACTCGAGAAATTGATAACTCTCCAATTTTGACATTCATATGATGTCTAGCGGTCCGGGAACAACCGGGAATTTTATTTAAGATCGGTTTTTTTTCCATCGCTAAATCTACATTGTGTCTACTTTATCTTCTTTATATTGTTCAATTAAGAATCAGAGAGTCGATAATCTGATTGTTTTTCGATGATTACTTAAGTTCTTTTAATGTTAATTATATGAGAGTTAAAACTTGTTCCCATAAAGTGGTTGAAAGTTATCAGAATTCTCTATAAAAGAAGCCAGGATGAAGGAAAATAATAATAAAAACGAAATGAATATATATTTTAAATAAATAAAAATGATCATAAGGACACTAAAAGATGTTTATTACATTATATTTTATCTAAACTTTAAAAAAATATTAAAATTTGTACTACTTTTGCAATGTCTTGTTAAAAAATTGACAAAATGACTTCATCCTAGTTCATTTTATAGAGAATTCTGATAGCTTTCAACTTATTTAAGAGGAAACAAATTAGCTCTTATGTAACTGATATTAAAAGAACTTTAGCAATCGTCGATAAACAGGTGGTGTCATACTCGTGATCGGCAATGCAGTTTCAGTTAATATTTATCACTTCAGTCTGTGATTAAGAATAAGTTTGGCACGTGTAAATAAATAATTGCTTTTTTCTCGATATAAATTTTTTATATGCATATTATCTTAAGATTGCCGTTTCTATACGTTTGTTTGGGACAAACTACAAAAAGATACCTAGATACCCTGATCCAGGAAACATAAACATCCAAACTTCTGAAAACATATTCTGTCTTTTCGCAAACATAAACCAACGTACTATATCCCTTGCATTTTCTTTTCTACAGTAAGCAATGGTCCCAAGGAGCATCGACAGCAGCAACAGCAAGGGGAACATGGGGGCACTGAGGATACTGGATTTGATTCCTGGCGAGGTAGCAACAGCACTCCGCATCACTCCAGCTATCCTATCGGCACAGGAGATCCTTACAGTCAATACTACGCGGGCACATCCTTCCCGTACCAAACCTTTGGCGCCGGCGATGGTACTTGGTCAAATGGCACTGATCCAGTAGCATTTCTCTCTGGTTACGGAGGGCAAATAGGCCACGATGCTTATGGAATGGACGGTATGTTCTCCGCCAGTGCTGGCGGAGGTTTCGGCACCTTCGGTCAGCCAGCCTTTAACTACTTCCACGGCAATGGTGACTTTAGTGCGTGGGGAACTCCCAGGAAGGCGCGCTATGAGGACTACTACCAGCAGCCGGCGCGCGGTAGCGAAAATTACCAGACTTCGAGCGGAGGTGAGATAAAAACGATCGAGCAAAGCGTTCAGGGTCTCTCCATTAGCGGGGAAGTTCCTAGGCAAGATCAGACAATTCCTGCTAGCCAGCCAAAGCCGGAACCCAAGGAACCTAGGAAAATAACCTGGGCCAGTGTTGCCAGTCAGCCAGCCAAACCTGTGCCGCCTCTCTCTGCCACTCCGGGAATGAAGAAGAAAGCTGGGATGCCTCCACCTCCCATTGTGCCCGGAAAACACAACATGGACATCGGCACCTGGGGTGAGGGCAAATCTTCCATTCCACCGCCGAAAGCTCCACCTCCGCCTCAAGTTCAGCCTCCACTGCCATCACCACAGCCTCCGGTTCAGAGGCAGAGAACGCATCATCCCAGCACTCCCGTTTGGAATCGACAACCCACGACTCCTCCACCACAGCCCCAACCACAGATCCAGATGCCGCCTCAACATCAGCCACAGCCCCCGTCTCAGCATCTACATCAGCCGCAGCATCATCAGTCGCCTCCTTCTCAACCACCACAGCAGTCACACCATCAACAACATCCACAGCAACAACCTCTGCAGTCACCACCCCAACAGGCGGCCGCTTCGGTTCTCCCGCGCCCAGTTTTAGACGAACTCAAGGTGAAGAATGAATACAATCCGGTGGATCTGGAGGAAATGGCGCCGGGATCCCGATTTTTTGTGATCAAGTCCTACTCGGAAGACGACATTCACAGGTCTATTAAGTATGAAATTTGGTGTAGCACAGAGCACGGAAATAAGAGGCTGGATCAGGCTTTTAGGGAGGCGAGTCGTGATGGTGCGCCGCTTTATTTGTTTTTCTCTGTTAACGGTTCTGGACATTTTTGCGGAATGGCGCAAATGGTTTCGTCTGTTGATTATCAGAGCAACAGCTCGGTATGGTCGCAGGACAAGTGGAAGGGCCAGTTTCGTGTGCGTTGGATTTATGTGAAGGACGTTCCTAATGTGCAGTTGCGCCATATTAGGTTAGAGAACAATGAGAATAAACCAGTGACCAATTCAAGGGATGCGCAGGAAGTTCCGCACGCGAAGGGTATACATGTTCTTAGAATCTTGCATACATACCGTCATTCTACTAGTATCTTCGACGACTTCGGTCATTATGAGCGCAGACAGGCGGAGGAGGATCAACGCAAGGTGCCGGTTAATCCGATGCCGCATCATCATCAACCGCCGAATCACAGGAACAGAGGTCGCTCCAGTGATTTAACGAGGGAGCATCATCAGTATCAACAACATGGTCATCCACCGCACCCGCATCCACGTGATCAACGTGATCAGCGTGATCAGCGAGATCAGCGTGATCAACGTGATCAACGTGATCAGCGTGATCAACGGGGTCAGCGTGATGAGCGTGATCATCGTGATCAGCGTAAAGTAAGTGTGACTTGATTATTCACCTACTTGAAATTTTGCAATTAGATACATCAAAAATTAGACATAAAAAAAGTATGCTGGTTTTAATCCCAGCAGGCAGTGCATTTTTGAGAACTTATTTTCTAGAGTTTTATCAGTAATTCGTGATAAATGATCAAATTTACATTCGAATCTCCATTTTGTCCCTCTCCAAGTTGTCTCAATCTCGAAAGCTGTCCTTTGAGAAATCTCCAAGCTGTCTCACGAAATATTTCGCACGCAGAATTGGATAGTGCTATACGCACGGTACGATAAACGAACTAAAGTCGAAAGTGGTTAGGTTAACTTTATGACATCGTTCTATAGCTGCAAACGGCTATCGTATTATACAGATTTTGATCTTAAATTTGATGCCAGTGAGAAAACAATTCATTGGATTAAAATAATTAAAGAAAATCTCGAAAAGCGAATTAAGAAATATGGCGAGGGACAAAGAATTTTAAAAGATAAACCTTTTGTTTTGAAAAAGGGATACCCGAGATAATAGTTCAGCCCTGAAATCAGTGATTTTGTACAAAAGATGGCGCTATGCAGTTCCGAGACAGCTTGGAGATTTCTGATGTTCCGATTTGGGACAGCTTGGAGATTCAACTGTATCAGCACAACCAACAACCTCCTCATTAAATGTGAGGTAATTGATTCAAATCCAGGCTGCAGTGCATTTTTTAGAACATGCGACATTTCGAGATTATAAAGTTTTCATTTACACAACAAGATAATGGTTAGATTTGGTGGGAAGTCATTGATAAAAAGCCACCCTGGTGGAACGAGGAATGTGAGAATCTGCAGGCAAGAAGAAGAGTAGCCAGCAAGAGATATCTGGTCATTCAGACAAGCGAGGAGAAGGCTGTCTTCAAGCTGGTGGATGCCGAGGTGAAGAGGACTCTGAGATCGATTCGTGATTCGGGATGATTCGTAAGTGTCAATCCTTCCGCTCGTTTGGTAAATCATTGCATCTATCCGGGACGTTCGGACTCCTCTGGCACTAAATGTGGTTACTGCCTCAGATTCCTCGATTATTACGGGCTTGTCCTGATGTTATGCCAATCATTGTGTAACCTGCAGGTGACCCGGATGAGTCGGATCCCATGAATCAGGCCTTTCTCATGGAACCAGTTATCCTCAGCTTTATTCTCTTGCAAGGCTAATTGTAAGTCACAGGCTTTTTACTGATGTTTCGTGTATCCTTGAATCCTGAGGCATGGAGAGATACTTTGGTTCATTTCAACTCAAATCTGGCGGTAACGTCTTTCAGTCGATCTCTTTGACATCCACTTTTTGTACGTTGTTTGAAAGACTCTCTCAGTAGCGTTTGGAATACTTGGTGGAACATGATAACTGGATCCCGGACTTCCAATTTGCATTTGGACTGTGTTGCTTCCGTTCTCTCCGACATTAGATATTGTTTTGGAGAAAGCGAAAGAACTTTGACGCTCGCCCTGGACATCAAGGGAGCTTTCGACTCAGTCATGTCTGAGAAGCTGATAGAGATGAGACACCTTGGGATTCTGGCCATATTTCTGAACTTCGTCTCATTTCTGATTAGTAGGAGGAACCTGTGTAGTGATGTATACCGATGATGTCCTGCTCTACACGGTAAAAATTTGTACTTGAGTCATTATCAAATTTGTTCCGCAGTGGCGGATGAGAAAAAGTCAGTAATAATTGCGAACCTACTTTTTTTATATGTGAATACTATAGAACTTTTTCTAGGAGAATTACAAATAATTCAGAAAGACTTCTTAAACGGAACAATTTTCTTAACGGGAATCTTGAAAATTTCCGAAATTTAAGTCCATTAAAATCAAAGTGGAAGGTTGAATACTTCACAGGCCGCCCCAGGATGAGAAACGCGTCGGAGTTCGGTAATTTCAAGGTCGCCGCGCCATAATCGTCACGAAAAAGATATTCCGATTTATAGCAGGGGTTCTATATTTAGCCTGCTTTATATATCAGAAGGAAGGAATAATAGAGATAACTTACATTGTTTGTTTATTTTTATCTTAATTATAATTGCACACATTAGAAATCCACTCTGGTAAAAACTTAATTATGAGAAAGGGAATTTCATCGTCCATATGCATTAGATGCTAGGACATTATTCGTAATTAATATCTGATTTAATTATTCATGGTTAGGATTTTCATTTTTTAACGACTGGCATATTTTACGTATTTTATGTAAAAATAAAAAGTAGTAAAATTCTGCCCTTTTAGTCCATGTTCAAGGCAGTGTATTTCTCAACTTGATAAAAAAAATATTAAAATCTCGAATTTTACACATTTTTAATTTGGAATTGTAAATCGTCAAAATAAAATTAGTGTGAAAATAAAATAAAAAGTGTGGCTGCTGGACCAGGAAAATAGGAACATGACAGGGAATTTATTTTTTAACCTGGAATTGTACAAATTTTGAGAATAAACATCTATCCAATTACTTGAAATATCACAAATTTAATATCACACGATGTAATGCAATGTAAAATAAATTCGATTTCAACTTTTTCTAAATCTTAAGTTCAATTGTTAACTTTTTCAAGTATGAAATCATTCAGTTCACAATGCGTAATTCTAAAATCTTTTACTTTAGAAAATTTCCATTTTAGGTCTTCATTTTTATGCGTACATTTTCAATTTAAATAATTTTAAAATGCAGTATTGAAGACTAAAACAATGAAAAAATAGAAGCGTTCGAAATTGGAAATTGTTGATAAAAATCATTTTGCCTGGATAAACTATAATTAAATAATTTACTGACATTAAAAAAAATTAATAGATTCATAATTAAACGCTTTTATTCAATTTCAAATCCTATTCAAATATTTTTTTATTCTGAAATATTCCATTTTTAACCCGTTCAGTTAAAAAAAGGAACAATTTTGAAATATTTGTCAATATTCGACTGTTCATTTAAAATAACTAATTGTAAATCAAATAAAAACTAAACCATTTTTTACTGAATTATTATGTAATTTAAAAAGTTTAAAAATAATTTAATTTTTCATTCAAAAAGTATTTAGTTTGAAAAAATGTTAATAATTTAATTTTTAATGTTTTAAATTAAAATTGCTTAAAATGATATAACTTTGAAAATTTACAAATGTTTTGATTTATTCTTCAATTTAGATCATGAAAATTATGGCGTAGATTTATATTTTTTAATCATAAATGTTTGAACTACTCAATTTATAAAAGTTTACAATTTTGCTATTTAACGGCATTCAATTTAAAATTGTTCAATTGAAAAATGTTAAAAGCTTCCATTTTATATTGAGCATTTAAATAGACAAATTTGGAATTCAAAGTTTGTTAAGCTTCAATTTTAAAAGTTTAAAATTCAAACGAATTCCACTTTGAGTGCCTTAATTTGCAGTTGAGTTTTTATTTCCTCAAATAAAACATTTTCAGCTTTAATGGATTGAATTTCTTAATTTAAATTTGTTCAAACATTTTAATTTTAAACCTATTTATAATAATTTGATTCATTAGATTCTTAGATTCTTTAACATTTGAGGATTAAAACTGATTGTTAGTGATTTCAGTGAAGAATTATAATTTCGACTTTGAGACAGGGAATTTTCTAAAAGATTTATAATTCTGAGTTGTGGCAGGGAAATATGAATTTGTGTTTGGGACAGGAAATTCGTGTGAAGAATTATCATTTTTACTTTGGGACAGGGAATTTGAGTAAAGAATTTAATTTTGAGTTTGAGATACACAATTTCAGTCAGTGGTCCTTAAAAAAAGACGTATTTTTTGAACGGCCCCTTAGGAAATAAAAAAATTTTGACAATTGGGAAGTAAAATTTTGACGTTGGGGCAGAGAATTTTCTAAAAGAATTATAATTATGAGATAGAACTAGGAATTTCCGTAAAGAATTAGAATTTCGACTTTCGAGCAGGGAATTTCCTTCAAGAATTATAATTTTTACTTTTGGAATAAGGGATTTCTGTAAAGAATTATAATGTAAACTTTAGGACAGGGAATCTTCGTAAAGAATTATTATTTGACTTGGAATAGAGAATTTTTGACATGGAACGAGAATTTTGGAAAAGAATTTTAATTGTAATTCATGAGAAAGGAATTTAAAAAAATCCCTGTTCAAAAAATCCTGTGGTCACAAAATTTACGTCACTTCCAAATAAATTACTTTATATTAATCTAGGATTTTAAAATAGAAATTTCTTATTTATATGATTCTTCTATGTCAGGCCCATAAGGTAAAATATTAATTAAAAAACTTGTATCTTCTATAAAAAGTGGTAAAAAATTCTTATATTTTTTCAAAAGTGCACGATATTATTACACGTTTAACATATTTCAAGGGCAATAAATAATCTTTATTTTTACTCTTAGCATGATCCTCCTTATATTGAAAATGCCTTCAAAGGAACCCGCACGTTTCTTATTGAAATTGGGTTTTGATTAAATTGGGCTTATTTAACCGAAACCAAATTGCCATAAGGAACTTATGTAAATTATTTTCTTTTCCTTTGTAATTTATTTTTGAGTCATAACAAAGTTAAATTTTTTTAAAGATTTTATTAAATTTCAACCTCTTTCAAATTCCAGTTTCTCCATTTGTACCTAGGGGCCTTCTGAAATATTTGAAGTCACTTGCAATCAGTGGAAGGTTTTTGAAATCATTCGAAATCATTTGAATTTTCCTGAAATATCTGAAGTCATTCATCAATATCTTGGGGTTCCGCTGAGCAAAAATGCGATAACAAAAAAGGGTTTCGTAGCCTCCATCCTTACTTTCCCTCCACAAAATTCAAACTTCGCTTCCCCTCCCGTCCCCAACTTCTTCCTCCTCACTTTCCCCACATTTCTCCTAATTTCGTATCCCCCCTCATTTCTCCTCACTTCCTATAGTTCCGATCCTCTCACTCCTCCCCCTTAAATTCTCCTTACTTCCCCATTCTATTTCTCCTTTCTTCATTTCCCCTTACTTCCTCTCCCCTTATTTCCTCTACTTCCCACCCTTAATTCCCCATCATTTAACCGCCCCTATTTTTCCCTATTCCCCCTCCCCTCATTTCCCCTACTTCCACTCCCCTTGTGAGTTGGAAGTTGGGAGTTCCCCTCACTTCCCCTTCTGGGAATAAAGTAAGACGGAAAAATTGCTAATATTATTTTTTTTCTAGGAAAAAATCTCATTTTTATAGAGCTCAAATAACTAAAATAATTTTAAAATCGTTTTAGACGATCCTAAAAATTTGTTTAGCTTTGAGAAACTTATCGAATTTAAAATTTACATAAAAAAATAGAATATTTTAGGCTTTCGAATGGCCAGACCCTCAATTAATTGCTGAATTCTTTTTAATTTTACTTTTAGGTTTCTTTTAGTTTTCTGAAGTTTGAATGCGAGAAAGATTCTGCAGGCAGAACAAAATTTTAAGATAGTTTCTAAAGCTTTTAAAAATTATTTTAGTCTTTTGAGGTTTGTAAAACTTATATTTTCTCCTAGAAAAAGTCAAAATATTGAAATCTTACAAAAATTTAAAAAACTGAGCATATTATGTGGTACACGGAAAAAATCAAGTTTTTTTACGACCCATCCTACTGTGCAGGGAGACGATTAGACACTTCGTAAAATTAATGAAGTCTCGTGAAATCTCCTGAAGTTAGTGAATTCGAACATTTTTTGAAATCTTTTGAAACCTACAGAAGTCACTGAAGTTTTTTGAAATATCCGGAATCACTTGAAATCATTTGAATTTATTTGAAGTCACTTGAATTATCTTGAAATTTTCTAAAATATTTCAAATCATTTGAAGTCACATGAAGTCATGAATTCACATAAAGTCACATGAAATCACGTTCAACCCTTCGAGTTTAACAAATAATTTATGAATAAATTATTTTTGTTAATAAATAACTACAGTTTTCAAATGAATTCATTTTTTCAAATTTCTAAACTAATTATACATAAGTTATACATTATATATACGTTTGTGGTATTTATTAAACTTTCTAATACTTTGTATAATAAATTTATACATTGGCGACCCTAAACTTTACTTAAGTAGGCTTTATTTTTTTCCACGATACACTCCTACAGTTAGAATAGTTAGATTATTATTAGAAATGAAACATGTGGAGCCGATCAATTATGATTACAATGATTTATGAAGAATTAACGGGAGTTAAATGTTTCCTCAATTAAATTTCAAGGTCTTCTGAAAGTACTGGCAGAATTTGTGGTATGACCATTCAGTTTTCAATTGAAAATTTTCTAATAAATAAGTCTTAACTATATATTATATAATTATGATTATTTCATTTTGAATTGAACGCTTTTTAGTTTAAATTCGAACTGAATTAATAGACCCCAATAAAAAAAGTCAAACTATTTTTGGTGCGGAATTCATCTCGTATGGTTAAAACTTCTACAATTTATTTTGTCGAAAATGCAACTATTTTGTTAAAAAGTAATATGTTTGGTCAAAAACTCAACTACATGTTTCAAAGTTAAACTAATTTGTTAAAAATTAATTTTTTTGGTTGAAGATCCATTTCTTTGGTTGGAAATTTAACTATATTGTTGAAAATTAATTTTTTAAACTGAAAAGTTTCATTTTTAGGTGAAAATGTATCTTTTCTAGTTGAAAATTTGCCTTTTTTGGTTGAGAATTAATCTTATTTGTTGAGGATTCATCCTTTTTGGTTAAAAGGGCAACTTTTTGTTTGAAAGGTAATCGTATCTGGTTGAGGATTAAACTATTTTTTTGAAAATTCGCCTTTTTGGTTAAATTCAACTGTTTTTAATTTCAAATTTAAATCTTTTTCGGTTGAAGATTCAGCATTTTAGTTGAAGTTTCAACTGCTTTGTTGTAATTTAACTTTTTTGTCAAAAATTCATATTTTCGGATGAAAATTCAAATATTTGGTTTAAAATTAAACTATTCATTTGAAAATTTAACAATTTTGCAGATAATTAACTTTTTATTGAAAAATCATATTTCAAGGTTGAAAATTCGATTGTTTTGTAGATAATTCGTCTTTTTGGCTTCAAAATTTGAAAATTTTTGTTGTAAATTCCCCTTTTTTAGTAGATCATTAAGGTTCTTGATAGAAGATTCATCTTTTTTGTCAAAAATGAAACTTTTTGGTTAAAAAATCACCTTTTTGGTTGAAAATTCAACTACTTGGTTGACATGGCTGAAATTTCTTTTTTTTTGTGCTAAAAGTTAATTTTTTAAGTGAAAATTTAGCTGTTTGATTTTTGGTTGAAATCTCATCTTTTTTAGTTGAAAATTCACATATTTTGTTGAAAATCCGTCTGTGGTAGAAAATTAATCTTCTTGGTTGAAAATTCATCTTTTTAGGTTAAAATATCAGTTATAAAATTAAAAATTGAACTAATTTGTTGCAAGTTTGATTATTTTGTTTAAAAAAAACACCTTTTTATTGTTAAAGCTTCTTCATTTTACTTGAAAATTTGTCTTTTTTGGTAGAACAATAAACTTGGTTTGAAATTTCTTCCTAAAAAAAAGTACAACCGTTTGGTTAAAAATTAAATTTATTGTTGAAAATTTGTTTAAAAATTCGCCTTTTTAGTTGGATGATTCATCATTTTAGTCGAAAATTCGTCTTTTTGGTTTTAAAATTCATTTTTCCTTTTATAAATTTCATCTTTTTTGGTTGAAATATCAGCTATTACCTTTTTTGTTAAGAATTCATCTTTTTTGGTTGAAAATTCAACTATTTGTTTGAATAATTATTTTGTTGCAAATTCAACACTTTGGTTGAAAATTTAACTATTTTATTAAAAATTCGTTTTTTTGTTGCTCAAACTGTCAACTATTACATTTTTTGTTGAGAACTCATCTTTTTGTTGAATGTTCAACTTTTCAGGTTGAAAATTTAATTATTTGGTTGAAAATGCAACTGTTTTGGTTGAACTTAAATCGTTTTTGATTAAAAAAAATTAGACGATTTGGTTGAAAAATCAACTATTTGGTTAAAAGTGTAACTATATTGTTGAAAATTCGTTTTTTACTTTAAAGTGCAACTGTTTAGTTGTAAATGTATCTGTTTGGTTAAAAATTAATTTTGTTGTTGAAAATTTAATTATTTGGTGCAACATGCAACTTTTTATGGTTGAAGTTTAATATTTTTGTATCAAAAATTAGAATATTTGGTTTTAAATTCAACTATTTGGTTAAAAGGTCTACTATTACTTGTAAAAACAACGGTTCGGTTAACAATTAATTTTGTTCTTAAAAATTCAACTATTTGGTCGAAAGTGCAACTGTTTTTGGTTGAAGTTTAAACTTTTTTGTTCGAGCATTCCACTATTTGGTTGTAAATTCATCTTTTCAGATAGGAACTTTAAGTGTTTGTTAAAAATTCAACTGTTTTATTGGAAATTTAATTATTTTGTTGAACATTTAAGTATTTTGTTGAAAAGTCGAAATTTGTATATTCATCTATTTGGACATAAAATTCGATCATTTGGATTGAAAATTCATTTTGTTGTTGTTGAAAATTCAACTATCTTCTCAAAGATTAATTTATTTTGACGATAATTTAATAATTTTGTTGAAAATTTAACTCGCTGATTGAAAATTTAACTATTTTTTTGAAAATTCGTTTTTTTGTTTGTTAAAATATCGAATATTACATTTTTCGTTGAGAATTCATCTTTTTGTTAAAAATTCAACTTTTCGGGTTGAAAATTTAATTATTTGGTTGAAAATGCAACTGTTTTTGGTTGAAGTTTAATCTTTTCTTATTAAAAATTAGACCACTTGGTTGAAAATTCGAATATTTGGTAAAAGTTCAACTATTTTTGTTTTGAAAATTCGTCTATTTCGCTTGAAAGTTCAACTATTTAGTTGTTAATGCAACTGTTTGGTGAAAAATTCATTTTCTTTATTTGAAAATCTTTTTTGGTTGAAAATTCAACTATTTTGTTGAAATTGCAATATATTTCGACTAGAAATCATAGGAATGTAAAAAGTTTCCTATTGTATTCAATGTGGCATCTACATTAATTTTATTTGAAACAATTTATTCCCCTATTTTAGTGATAAATCACCCTATTTTCCCTGTTTTGAGAGGAGTTTTGGCTGTGAAGTATGTACTGAGGCAAATAAAATATTTGGTTGTTTCAGGAGCGTGATAGTCGCGGCAGAGGCAGAGGGGGTCCCCGCCAGTAGCAACGGATCCCAGCAGAGTTTGACATTGTGGCTAATAGTAAACGGCAACGAGGAAGAACGCTGCGACTAATTATCAATTTATTACTTATTCCTTCGCTTGACTCCCGGAATTACGAGAGGTTTCTACTCGCCGTGATTGGACCGACGTTGTCCACGCTACTCCCTTTCGCTAAACGATTAATCCGTACGATAATAATTAGCGTTGCCAATCATTTGGTAAACACTATCTGTAATCATAATCACTACGAAAAACAACATGACTTGAATTACACGAGGGCCAACGGGAAACCTGAGACAGTACCGAGCGAAAAGTGTGGTGTTAACGTGCTACTCGTCGTCGAACTGTGTTTGATAAACGTACAAATTAAAAACGGAGAGAAAATTAGAAAGGATTGTGGGAGAAGCTGCAGGGAACATCGGAAGACAGAAGAAAAACTCTATGTGGACTTACTCTTGTAAAATGCTTGACCGTACTTTTGTTGAAACTGAAGAAATTCTATGCAAGAGCGATATTATATGCGAGTGTCGTCGTTCGAATTGATTACTGTTTGAAACTTCAATGGACATTTAATCTGGTGCCTGCGATCGAACTGCAATTCTCGATTAAAAAAAGGTGCAGGGACTTATCATAACCTTATAAGTTTATTACGGAGGAACCTATACTCGTTTGATGAATAATAACAGAAATTATTGTCAATCCGTTTTTTAACCATATTCTGTTGTCACCTGTGGATTACACACAACAATAATGTTTTGCGGATTAAACGCCGATTGATTCTGTGCCAGGGCTGCTGCTGTATTGCAAAACTTGAACCAATCGTTGGAAGAAGTCGATAATCAATTTTAGGTCTACCAAAACTCTTTTAAGGCTGGTAAATTAAAGCTTTTTTAATCCTTGCCAAAGATACTCAAACCAAAAAAAAAGCTAGCTTTCATTCCAACGATTGTGGAACATTATTCAGCAACTGTTTTGTTGTTCTAAACAAATTAATTTTTTGTACAATACTCCGTGATTTGATCGGCTTCTTCCTTCATTTGGTTCTCCAACGAAGATTATTATTACTTTTGTAATATTTTTGATGAAAACTTCGTGAGATTTGATTCTTATTGTTAATAATGTCTGTTATTATTTTTTCTTAGACTATACACACGACCTTTAGAGAAGAAAGCGGTACATCTTTTTTTTTTTGAAACCCGTAGCTCTATCCCCTTTCGCACTAGTGTTTTATGATATTTAAGCCGTTATATTGATCCAGTTTAGAGTTTATTCCTAATGGATTTTTTGCGCTAAGGGATACGTGGTAAATGCTTTCCGCACTCTGTCATATTTTTATATCTACTTTTGTAGCACTTGTTCAATTGCGGGGTGGATGATTGGTTTTCGACTTTCGATCAAACCGACATCCATCAACAACACGATTATTTATTTCTCGCAGTGTACTTTACAGCTTGGTGTAGAAAAACGTGAGGAATTTTAAAAATAATTTTAAATTCGATAAATTTAATTAGTTTTGATACAACATATATATCATGAATGGAAATGAAAAATAATGAAGTGTAAGTGTATATAGTTAGTATTTGTAGATATATTTTTCAATCCTTTTAATTAATATTTTTATTGTAAATTACAACTTTCAGCGTTATTTCATATCTTGAAAATTACTGATTGAAACTTATTTGAGGAACAACTGTATAAATGATTTATTACGAAATTTGTAAGAATAAAAACTGTAAAGAGTACACCAGTGCGAGAAATGAAGTTCGTAATGGCCTTTTGAAAGCATTTTCGATATTTGTGAACACTAAGCAAGGCTGCAGATCTGAAAATAAATTTTTTAGTCTGGCGAATGAACAGTTTGAGCGCACAGTTTTCGATTATATGAATGCACTATAAATTCCCAGATTAAGTTCACAAAATCTATATTTTTTTCTCGTTTTTAATAGGAAACTTACACTACCATAGGAAATTATGGAAATACCTCATTTTTCAGCTTTCGCTAAAGTTCCTTAATATTTCTAATAATGAACTTTTTTACAAATTTAACATTTTGTCTTCAACTGATTAGACAAAACCTTTCAAAAGTCAGGACATTTCTCTAAGAGGCACTTTAAATAACTTTCAAGGATAATAAATTTAAAATTTTTTTATTCCGTTTATAAAAGATTCTATGTTAGAAATGTTGCAAGATTAAGATTTTGTCTTTGAATATTAATGGTGAAGGAACATGAAAAATTGATGAAGGAAAAATATGGGAATTTTGAATATTACTTTTGCGGCCACCCTGATAAAATATTTTTGTCAGTAATTTATTGACCTTATTTGTAGAGTATTGAAAATCTCACTGAAATGTTTTTTGGTTAAAAATTCGTCTTTTTGGTTTAAAAATTTTGTTTTAGTAGAAATTTCACTTCTTTTGTTGCTAAAAATGAAACTGGTTGAAATTTAATTTTCTTTGACTGAGGATTCAACTATTTTGTTGAATAGTGACGATTTTTGGTTGAATTTAACAGCTTTTGATTTAAAATTAGAATTTTTTTTTTTTGAAATTGAACTATTTGGTTGAAGGTTTAACTACATCGTTAATAAATTATTTTTTGTTGAAGATTCACCATTTTAGTTAAAGATTCATCGCTATAGTTCAAAATTCATCTCTTTGGTTTTTTTTTGTTAATTAATTTCTTTAAATGAAAAGTCAACTATTCTTGTTGAAGATTCATCATTTTATGTTAACTGAAAATTAATCTCTGTGAATGTTTAACTATTTTGTTGAAAATTGATCTTTTTTAATTGAAAATTCAACTACTTGAGTTAATATAACTTTTCCTTCTTTGGTTGAAAATTATTCTTCTTTAGTTCGAAATTCGTCTTTTTTGGTAGAAAAATAATCTTCTTGGTTTAAAATTTCCTCATTTTTAGTTAAAAATTCAATTGTTTAATTGAAAATCAACTTTTTTTGAAAATTTATATTTTCCTCTTGAAAATTCAACTGTTTAACAGAAAGTTCGGTTTTAGTTGAAAATTCAACTCTTTTCTCTTTGGATGAAAATTTGAATGTATTTTTGAAAACTCGTCTTTTTGTAAAAAATTAATTTTTTAACTGAAAATTGAAATTTCATCTTTTTTTTGTTGGAAATTCAACTAATTGGTTAAAATTTCAACTATTTTGTTGAAAAATCGTATCTTGTTTTAAAGTTCAACTGTTTGGTTTTAAACGAAACTCTTTGTTTAAAAATTAATCTTTCTTGAGTGAAAATTCGTCCTTTAGGGTTTAAAAGTCAACTGTTTTATAAAACATTCAATTTTTTAACTTGAAATTCGACCATGTGGTTGAAAATTCACCTTTATACGTTCAAAATTCAATAATTGATTAAAAATTCACTTTTTTTCTAATTAACTTTTTTGTTAAAAAGTAATTTTTTTTTGGTCTACAATTCAACTGTGTTGTTGAAAAATCGTCCTTTTAGATTGAAAACTCATCTTTTGTAGTAGAAAAAATATCTATTTTAGTTGAAATAAATAAATTTGAAGTTCTTTAATTTTTACCTGAAATTGTTTTATTCCGTTTATAAAAGATTCAATGTTAAAATTGTTTAAATATCAAAATGTTGGTCTTTGAATATTACTGGTCAGAGAAAATGAAAAATGGGTTCGGGAAAAATCAGGGAATTTTGAAAATGAATTTCTTCAGCCACCCTGTTATAAAATTTAAGGCACTTTAGTGAAAGGCTGAAAAAGAGGCGTTTTCCTATTTTCTAACGGTAGTATACTTGCATTAATAACTAAAATTTTGAAGGGAGTATTTTCGAGAAATTCTCGTCGAAATTTTCTCTGGTCTTGTGAATTGAGAAAATGTTGTGTCTCCGTTTTGTAATTAGTTTGCAGCACAAGAATGTAAATTAATGTAAATTTCTACAGACTTGTAATTGCAGTATTGATTTGACGGATGATTTTTGTTTAAGCATCAAATATTGCGTGTTATGAAAGTGGCGTATCAGTGACAGTGGTTTATTTTCAACACACGAAATAAACGTTTTTTCAAAGTTACTGCAAAACGTTGCGCTCCAATTTTATTGTGAGTTGAAGTTTGTAAGACACTTCAGAGGTGCCTTGGAAAGTTTCATGGAAAAGGGTGATTGTAGAATTGGAAGTTTGGAGGTTGTTGGAATTTTTCTTGCGATGCTCGGAATTTGGTTTTTAGCACTGTATTTTCGTAATTCAATTGGCTCACTTATGAAAAAAAGAACTTTCTCAGATTGGTTTAAAAATTATAAAACGTGTAAAAAATACAATTATTGTACAAGTGTTATAAAGATTGCAATCTGAAAGTTCAAAATCAATATCAGTTTTCTATTATGTTATGATTTTTAACTGTAATTATTTCTTTAGGAATATAATGGGGTTGTTGCATATTTTCAAATGTATTTTTCTCCTAGTGAAATTAACAGAGCACCAAAAATTGAATATAATTACTCGAGGAAAGTTTTTAAAAATAAGATTGAATATTTTTTCTTTTTTATTTAGAAAGTATACCTTTTAAATTTTTCGCGGGAAGATGAGACATTCTGATTGGGCCAGCGTCGGAAGTAAACATCAGTCTGATTAGCGCAGTTGATTGGGAAATTAATATGGCCGCTAGTGATTGGAATAAACATAACCTATTTTCACGTTTATTATTTAAAACGTGTTTAGAAAGTATGAAGAAGGGCCCAAACAGGTGTTAAAAATGCTTCAAATTTAACTAAAACTGGTATTTGTAAAATGTGGTAGTGCGAATGTGTCAAAAGTCGACATGTGGCTAGTCACAAAATTTTTCACCAGCTGTCAGGTGGATACTTCGTTAGTCAATGGAACCACTGCATATCATTATTCTAATTAGTTCAGCGTTTAGCAGGACGTGATGTTTCAAGGTCACAGAGTTGTTTGAATAAAGTTTTCGGCGCCTTTTTTAAATATTTTTTTCTCAGAATCCAACAATTTTTTTTAAATGTTCTACAATTTTCAGAATTTTATGAGTTACAAAAAATATATTATCTAAAATGCATGCAACAATCCCATTATTATTACAGGGTGGCCTTATATAAGGGAAAACCTGGAAATCAGGGAAAAGTCCAGGAATGTTGAGAAAAATAATCTTGCAAAATTCAGGGAATTTCTTTAAGAGGCACTTTAAATTACAGTCAAGATAATAAATTTGAAATTTATAAATTTTTAATTGAAATTATTTTTTTCCGTTTATAAAATATTCTATGCTATAAAAATGTTGCAAGTCAGGAAAAATGAATAATTGGTCAGGAAAAAATTAGGGAATTTTGAAAATGAAGTTTTGCGGCCACCCTGATAGAATATTCTTGTAAGTAATTTATTTGCCTTGCAACTATATTTATATTTCTTTTTTATGGTTGCTTCCTTCTGACGATTATATTGTTAGTTAAAACATTTATTATTTGGTTGAAAATTCAACTAAAATGTTTCTTGGTTGGAAATTCAACTAATATTTTAAAAAATCGTCTTTTTGGTTTAAAAATTCATCTATTTTATTAGAAAAATCTTTTTTTTTCTATAAAAATGCAACTATTTGGTTGAAAAGAAATCTTCGATAGCTGAGGATTCAATTGTTTTAATGAAAATTCGTCCTTTTTTATTGAGTTCAACTGTTTCTTATTTAAAATTAAAATCTTTTTGGTTGAAACATTTACTATTACATTGTTGATTAATAATTCATATTTTTTAATTGAAAATTTTACTAATTGGTTGAAGGTTAAACCATTTTGTTAACAACAACAAAAAAACATTTTTGTCGAAGATTCATAATTTTAGTTGAAAAATCATCTCTTTGGTACAAAATTGAACTGTTTTGTAGAAAATTCGTTTTTTTATTAAAAATTAATTCTCTTAAAGAAAAACGTAACTACCGAATTGTTGGGTAAACATTGATCTTCTTTGTCGAAAATTCAGCTATCTGGTTAGAAATGTATGTATTTTGTGGAAAATTCTTCTTTTCTGGTAGAAAATCAATCTTCTTGGTTGAAAATGTAACTATTTCCTTGAAAATGTATATCTTTTGTGGAGAATTCATCTTTTTTTTTGCTGAAAAATTGAACTATTTGGTTAAAAATTTATCTTTTTTGTTTAAAAAATGAACTATTTGGTTAAAAATTTAACTTTTTGTAGAAATCTCATCTTTTTGGTTAAAACTCGAACTTTGGTTAAAACTTTAAATTTTTGGTTGAAATAAATCTTCTTTGCTTGAGGATTCAACTATTTTGTCGAAAATTCGTATTTTTTTGTTGAATTCAACTGCTTTTAAATTTTAAATAAATTTTTTTTTCGTTTTTTCTTTGTTACAAATTAATTTTTTGTAATGAAAATTTAATTATTCCAGTTGAAGATTCATAATTTTATATGACAATTCACGTCTGGTTGAAAATTAAATTAAGTTAAAAGTTAACTATTTTTTTGAAAAATTATCTGTTTTGCTTTTTAAGTTAAACTATTTAGTTGTAAATGCAATCGTCTGCTTAAAAATTATTTTGTTTTTGATGAAAATTGAACTATTTGGTTGAAAATTCATCTTTCTTGATTGAAAATTTAACTTTTTTGTTGAAAATTCATATTTTCGGTTTTAAAAGTCAGCTGTTTTCTAAAACGTTCGGCTTTTTAGCTTGAAAATTCAACAATTTGATTGAAATTCCACTGTTTTAGGTTGATTTTTATTCTTTTTTCTTTAAAAATTGAACTATTGGTTGAAAATTTAATTTTTTTGGTAGAAATCTCATCTTTTTGGTTAAAAATCCAACTTTTTGGTAACAAATTCAAATTTTTGGTTGAAATAAATCTTCTTTGCTTGAGGATTCAACTATTTTGTTGAAAATTCGTCTTTTTTTGTTAAATTCAACTGCTTGTAAATTTAAAATAAAATCTTGTTTGGTTGAAATATCTAGCATTACATTAGTTGTTAAAAATTCATATTTTTTGGATAAAGTTTTACTACTTGGTTGAAACTTGAACTACTTTGTAAAAAAAAAAAAAAAATTTTGTTGTCAATTCATAATTTTAGCTGAAAAATCATCTCTTTGGTTGCTAATTCATTTTTTCTTTGTTAAAAATTAATTTTTTGTAATGAAAATTTAATTATTCCAGTTGAAAATTCACGTCTGGTTGAAAATTTAATTAAAAATTAAATTAAGTTAAAAGTTAACTATTTTTTTGAAAAATTATCAGTTTTGCTTTTTAAGTTCAACTATTTGGTTGTAAATGCAAGCGGTTGGTAAAAAATTATATTGTTTTTGATGAAAATTGAACTATTGGATTGAATATTCATCTTTCTTGAATAAAAATTTAACTTTTTTTGTTGAAAATTCATGTTCTCGGTTTTAAAAGTCAGCTGTTTTCTAAAACTTACGGCTTCTTAGCTAGAAAATTTAACAATTTGATTGAAATGCCACTGTTTTAGGTTGACGTTTATTCTTTTTTGTTTTAAAATTCATTCATTTGGTTAAAAATTCAACTATTTTGTTAAAAATTGAATTATTTTATTGAAAATTCAATTATGTTGTTAAAAAGTCATCTTTTTTGGTAGAACATTCAATTGGTTTGTTAAAATTTGTCCTTTTGGATTGAAAATTCATTTTAAATGGTTGAAAAGACATATTTTTTGGTTGAAATAAATAAATTCGAAATTTTTAAATTATAATCTGAAATTTTTCATTCCGTTTATAAAATATTAAAAGATTAAAATGCTGTTCTTTGAGTATCAATCGCCAGGGAAACTGAAAAATTGGTCTGGGAAAAATCAGGGATTTTTGAAAATTATGTAATGCGACTGTGTTATCTTACCAGTTTAAAATTAATCGTAAATTAATTAATGACTTCTAGCTACGGTTTTTAATATTAATAGTATCTAGGGACTTTATTTTATGCAAAATAATTTTTATTACAGAAATGAACGTATAGTTTTCTGCACTTTATGATATCTTATTCTTGCAATTTTAACTTTAAAAAATTTGAGTCCTTTGAGAGAAGAATATAATAAAAAAGCTACAATAAATTATGACAATATCAATTGCGGGAAAAAATTGATGAAAACTTGATCTAATATTGTTTATTGATTTCCACAGGTGGTATGATATATAATGATACCATTTCTTTCAATTTGTACATACGTCAATTCTGAAAACTATTTGGTTATTTACAGACTAGATATCGACCGACTTACTTCGAACCTTCAGTCGCAATCGGAAAAGTAGTGAGATGGCTCAGAAAATCGCGAGAAATAATAGTTTAGCATTCTGCATATTCTTTCTTGCAAGACACTTTCGGATGTCCTTCTTCATCTTTTTCAATCTGCAATAAATTTATGTAGAGAAATTTATGTTGAATTTTGAAAAAAGTTGTGAAGATTTTCGGGGGAAATTTTGTTTTCAAGGTGGACGTAGGCCAGGGAATACCTGGAAATCAAGGAAAAGTCAGGGATTTTCAAAAAAATCTTGCAAAAGTCACATAATTTCTATAAGAGGCACTTTAAATAACTGTGAAAGATAATATATTTGAAATTTTATCATTTTAGTTTGAAATTCTTTTATTCAGTTTATAAATGATCCTCTGGTCTTTGAATATTAATGGCCAGGGAAATGAAAAAGTGTGTTCTTTTTGGTTGAATTTAACTGTTTTTTTTACGGAAAGTGGGGAAATTTTTAGGGAAAGTAATTCGCTCAATTATTTTGTTGAAAATTCAACTCTTTTGGTTGAAAATTTAACTTTAAATTTTTTAATTTAATTCAATTTAAAATTTAATTTAAAATTCAATTTAAAATTAAAATTTAATTTAATTTAAAATTAAGATTTAATTTGTAATTAAAATTTAATTTAAAATTTAAATTTAATTTAAAATTTAAATTTAATTGAAAATTTAATTTATTTATTTTTTAATTTAATTTTTGAAAATTCGTTTTTTCTTTTTTGTAAAAATATTACAACAGGAAAAATATTATTATTTATTAAAATCTTTTTTGGTTCAATTATTCGTCGAAAATTAATCTTTTTTCGTTGAAAATTGAACTATTTGGTTGAAGGTTGAACTAAACTTTATTAACAAATTATTTTTTTGTTGAAGATTAATAATTTTTGTTGAAAATTCGTCTTTTTTTTGGTAGAAAAATAATCTTCTTGGTTTGCAATTTCCTCTTTTTTTCGTTGAAAATTTAACTCTTTTGATGAAAATGAACTTTTTTTATAATTATTTACAGAAAATTCGTCTTTTGGCTTGAAAGTTCTACAATTTGGATCAACTTTTTTCTTTCTTGAATGAAAGATCTTTATTTGTTGAAAATTTGTCTGTTTAGTTGGAAAATTTATAATTTTAGTAAAAAATTAATCTTGATATTTGAAAATTCGTCTTTTTGGGTTTAAAATTCATCGCTTTTGATATAAATTTCATATTTTATGATTGACATATCAAATATTACAATTTTTGTTGAGAATTAATCTTTTTAGTGAAAATTCATTTTTTCGGTTTTAAAATTGAATGAATTGGTTGAAAATGTTTTTGGTTGAAGTTTAAATCTTTTTAGGTTAAAACTTATATCATTTGGTTGAAAATTCAACTATTTAATTAAAAGTTACATTTTGTTGAAAATTCGTCTTTTTTACTTTAAAGTTCAACTATTTACTTGTAAATGACACTGTTAAGTTAAAAAAAATGTTGTTGAAAATTTACCTATTTGTTTGAAAATGCAACGGTTTTTGGATAAAGTTTAATCTTTTTTGTTTGAAGATTCCACTATTTTGTTGAAAATTGATCTTTGTAGGTAGAAAATTCAAGTATTTGGTTAGAAATTCAACTATTTGGTTAAAATTTCTATTGTTCAGTTGAAAATTTAATTATTCTGTTGAAGATTCAATTCTTTGGTTGAAAATTTTAACTGTTTTGTTGAAAATTCGTTTTTTTTTCCGTTTGTTGAAACATCGTCTATTACATTTTTGGTTGAGAATTAATCTTATTGTTGGAAACTTAACTCTTCGGGTTGAAAATTTAATTATGTATTTGGTTGAAAATGCAATTGTTTTTGTTTGAAGTTTAATCTAGTTTGATTAAAAATTAGACCATTTGATTTAAAAATGCAACTATTTAATTAAAATTTGAACTATTTTGTTGAAAATGATCTCATGTTGTTGAAAATTCGTAGTTTTTTGTTTCTTAAAATATCAACTACTAGATTATTCGTTAAAAATTCATCTTTTTATTGAAAATTCAACTTTACGGGTTGAAAATTTAATTATTTGTTTAAAATCTGCCTTTTCTGATTGAAGTTTAATCTTTCTTGATTAAAAATTTGACCATTCGGATGAAAATTCAACTATTTTGTTGAAAATTCGTCTCTTTTGCATTAAAGTTCAACTATTTGGTCAAGAATTTTTTTTTTGAAAATTCAACTACTTGGTTGAAAATGCAACTGTTTTTTGTTGAAGTTTAATCTTTTTTGTTTGAAAATTCCACTATTTGGTAAAAAATTCAAACTATTATTTTTTTAATTCATTATTTTGTTGAAAATTCAAGTATTTTGTTAAAAAGACAAAAGTTGTTGAAGATTCATCTTTTTGGACAGAAAATTCGTCCTTTTGGATTAAAAATTCATCTTTTTTTTACAAACTATACAGTCTTCCAAAAAATTCAATTATTTGGTTGAAAATGCAACTGTTTTTGGTTGAAGTTTAATCTTTGTTGATTAAAGATTAGACCATTTGGTTGAAAATTCAAGTATTTGGTTAAAAGTTTACCTTTTTTGTTGAGAATTCATCTCTTTTACTTTAAAGTTCAAATATTTTATTGTAAACGCATAACTGCTTGGTTAAAAATGTTTTTTTTTTGTTTTTTAAAAACCATCTTTTTAGATATAAAATTATGTATTTGGTTAAAAAATTAAAAAATGTTGTTGAGAAAATAATTATTTTGCTAAAAATTCAACTATTATGTTGAGAATTTAATCATTATGCTGAAAATTCAACTATTTTGTTAAAATTTTAATCATTTTGTTGAAAAGTCGTAGTTTTTTTGTTTGTTGAAATATCAACTACTAGATTATTCGTTAAGAATTCATCTTTTTATTGAAAATTCAACTTTACGGGTTGAAAATTTAATTATTTGTTTAAAATCTGCCTTTTTTGGTTGAAGTTTAATCTTTCTTGATTAAAAATAGGACCTTTCGGTTGAAAAATCAACTATTTTGTTGAAAATTCGTCTCTTGCTTTAAAGTTCAACTATTTGGTTAAGAATTTTTTTTCTTGAAAATTAAACTATTTGGTTGAAAATGCAACTGTTTTTTGTTGAAGTTTAAACTTTTTTGTTTGAAAATTCCACTATTTGGTAAAAAATTCAAACTATTTTGTTAAAAAATACATTATTTTGTTGAAAATTCAAGTATTTTGTTGAAAAGACAAAAGTTGTTGAAGATTCATCTATTTGGACTTTTTTAAATATTTTTTTTAAATATTAAAATTCAATTATTGAAGTTTAATCTTTTTTGATTAAAGATTAGACCATTTGATGGAAAATTCAAGTATTTGGATAAAGGTTCACCTTTTTTGTTGAGAATTCGTCTCTTTTACTTTAAAGTTAAAATATTTGCTTGTAAACGCATAACTGTTTGGTTAAAAATTACTTTTTTGTTTTTGAAAAATCTTGTTTGGAGATATAAAATTAAATATTTGGTTAACAAATTAAAAAATTTTGTTGAGAAAATAATTATTTTGCTAAAAATTCAACTATTATGTTGAAAATTTAATCATTTTGCTGAAAATTCAACTATTTTGTTGAAAATTTAATCATTTTGTTGAAAATTCAAGTATTTTGTTAAAAAGTCAAAAGTTCCTTAACATTTATCTATTTGGACAGGAAATTCGTCCTCTTTGATTGAAAATCGTATTTTTTCATTGAAAATTCAATTATTTGGTTGAAAATGCAACTGAGTTTGTTTGAAGTTTAATCTTTTTGTTCGAAAATTCGACCATTTTTTTGAAAATTCAACTATTTTGTTGAAAATTAAATTGTTTTGCTGAAAAATTTACTATTTTGTTAAGAAGACATCTCTTTTGGTCGAAAGTTCAACTGTTTTCTTGAAGATTTGTCCGTTTGGATTGCAAATTGGTCTTTGATGGTAGGAAAGTAATCTTTTTTGGTTGAAATTAATGAATGTGAAGTTTTGAAATTTATTCTGAAATTGTTTCGTTCCGTTTATAAAAATCCTATGTGAGTAATGTTACAAGATTAAAACATACTGGCCTTTGAATATTATTGGTCAAGGAAAATGAAAAATTGTTCAGGGAATTTTAAAAATCAAGTTTTGCGGCCACCCTGAATTATTTTAAATAACTTTTCAGGATATACATTTACCAGCATATTCCTCTGAATGTTAATTAATAATTTTAATATTGAGGCCGTAAACATAAATAGATTTTAGATTAGAATATTAAAACCGAATAATTTTTTAATTCTATTTGCATTTTTAACTATGTACCAGCTACCTGATCACTCCATCTAATTTCTCTTCTAGCTGGAGATTCACCTATTTCCCTTTTCTCAAACTCGCAACGTCTCACATTATCAATTTCTTCTTTCTTTGCCGAAGTTAAATTTTGGCACAATTCTTCAGGGGGTGGCGTTGGTGTTCTCAGCTTTCCAGGTTCTCCTGCATACTGAAGTCGAGCTTCTTTTTCAAAATCTCTCAAACACGGTTCAATATCAAAATCATCTTTATGTCTTTCTTCTATATTCGGATTAAAAACTTCATTTTCTTCTTTCTTCGCCAGTGCTTCAATATCATCTTGAAGCAGACCCTTCTGGACAAAATAATTTCTCATATTATCCCTCAGCTGCTGGGAAAATTTCTCTGGATTCGCCTCCATGTATCGATACACAAAAAGATCTGCCCCGGTTATGATAAAGTAATGATTAAAAGCGTTAATTTTGGATCCAATGAAGAAATCTTCTGGGGTGTAATAAACAGGATCTTCTTCGCCAGTTCCAGGTTTAGGAATTGACCTTGAAGATAAAAATGTTCCCGATTTCCGACCAGAGTTTGGCCTTGCTTGTTCACTAATGAGAATAGTGTCATCGCTTAAATTGTATTCCAGAATAAAATTGCGATCCTGGTCTTCAGGATGAACTGCATCCATTTTCATCGAGTAACGCAGCCTTTTTGGAAAATTCAAAATATGCCGGATTGCATTTTTCTTTGGAGGTGTAGAGTCGTGGGATGGAGGTCTGCAAATTTTTTGTGATTTTTGATACTTGATAGGAGGGTCCAGTCGAGTGGGCTGAACTATTCCCAACATTCCAGAGTAGTATTTTCTTGTGAAAGCATCGCAGTCGTAGAGGAAGAAACTTCTTCCAAAAATGAAAATTGTTTCCCCAATCTGTCGATAGAAACATCATTTTTTTAAAGTAAAGCAGGGTATAACAGCTAAAATGCAATATCATTAAAATTAAAAAACTGGAGTGACTTAAAAACTATCATTTTCAAATTGAAGTTATTAAAACTTCATCATTTTTAAATTGAATCTTGAGAATTTTACATTTCAAACTCAAAACTTCCAAAATTGGAAATTTTTGAATTGAAGTCGTAGAAATTTTAAAGATAATAAAAATGATAATTTCATGTACACCTATAGTTATTCCAAAAAACGTTTAATATTCCAAACTTAACGATTCTATACTTCGTTTAAAAGTTTTCAAATTATAATTGTGAAATTAAAACATTTTTTATACTAGAACCCTTTAAAAAGTTGAATTATCTTTTAATTTAAATGGCCAAACTGAAATTGTAACATTAAAAATAGAATATTTTGCACTCGGGAGATTGAAAGATTCACAAATTGTTAAACAAAGTATTCAACTATTGAACATTCCAATTCAAACCATAAAGTTTTAAACGCTGGAATTTTTTATTTTGAAAATTTTATTTTATTTTTTATCCGTTCTAAATAAACAGTTACAATATTGTTCTATTTTAAAAGGTTAATTTATTCATCAATCATTTTAATCAATCGCGCGCTGTGTATGCGTGTAGTTGATAGTGATTTCGAATAACTATTTATTTTTAAATTTATTAATTTTTAAGGTTATATAAATATAATTTTCCTAAGAATCAACCCAAAAAAAATTTTTGTTATCCGAAAATAAGAATTTTCAACTAAATAGGTGAATTTTCTATCAAAAAGATTAATTTTCTAACAAAAAATACGAATTTTCAACGAAATAGTCAAATTCTCAACCAAAACAAATTAATTTTCAAACCAAAAAGACGAATCTTCAACAAAATATGTAGTTCAATTTTCAACCAAAAAAGATTTTTTGGGCTCAAAAGAAAAAAAAATGACTAAAATAATAATTTGAGGGGAAAAATAATTTTGAATACAAAATAAAAATTTCAAATAACTATTTCTTTTTTAAGTTTATTTGTTTTTAAGGTTATATATAAATACTTGAATCCCTAAATATATTTTAAACGGACTCAAATTATTTCTAAAAAGTTGAAAAATCTGTTGAAATTTAAAAAAAAATTAAAAGCCATTACAAGTTTTCCCAAGAATCTTGAGAAAAGTTTTTTATTTTCTTAAGGCCTTTCAAACTTCTTAAAAAGGTTCGAAATTTTTGTTAAAAATCTTAAAGAATTTATATTTTGTTTAAATTTTTTGGAAATCTATTCAAATTATTTTTACCCATTTATAAAACTTTTAAGCCTTCTAAATATTTTTGAAAATTATTTGAATTTTTCTAAAAAAAATTCTAAAAATTAAAAAATTGCCGTCAAATCTTCGAGATTCTGTTTTGAAATTTTAGACATCTTTTAAAATGTTTTAAAATATTTTTTAATATTCTCTCAAAATAATTTTTATAAATAAAAAATCAGTTTAAATTTTCCCATGAATTTTAAGAAAAACATTTTATTATCGTGAAACCTTTCAAAATCCTTAAGAAACTTCAAAATTTTATTTAGAAATCTTCAAAAATGTATAAATTTTTGGGAATCTCTTCAAGTTTAAATTAATTTTTAATATTTTTAAAACTTTTAAATATCTCTTAAACTTAATCTTCAATTTTCTCATAAAATTCATTTTTCAAAGTAGAAAATCAGGTTACAATTTTTTATTCTCTTGAAACCTTTTTCAAATCCTTAAAAGGCTTCTCTTTTCAAAATCTTCAAAAATCTACATTTTGTTTTAAGTTTTTTGAAATTTTCTCAAGATTTAAATTATTTTCTAGTCTTTTCAAAACTACTAAAACTTCTGAATATCTTGTGAAATAATTCAGTTCACATAATTTTCTTAAAATTCTACAAAATAAAAAAAAATGTCTCAAAATCTTCCAGATTATTTTGCGACATATTTCGAAGTTTTCAAAATTCGAAACTAATTTTCTTTAAATAAAAACAAAATCATTTTAAATTTCCCAGAAATCTTATTGGATTTAAAAGTGTAAAAAAGTTTACAAATTATAGTGTGGTAGAAAAATATTAAGGTCAGAATTATTTCCCAATATTAAAAAATCATTTACAATTAAAATGTTCTCTTTTATCAATAATATTTAGAAGCATTTAGAAATTTGATCATGAAATGAAATTACGTATTTGGAAATTTTGATTTACAAAATTGGTAATCTTTATTAGTTCAAGGTTATGAAACTGCATGTAAAATTTTTGTAATGAAAAAAATTATTAGAAATTGATTGAAAATTAAAATTAAAAAAAAGTGCACTTCAGAATTACTTTTTGTAAACATAATGATTTAATACTTGAAAATTATACAAATTGAATTCTTTAAACTCAAAAACCTCATTAACAATAGCTTGTTGTTATAAATGTGATGTTAAGTTAATCTTTAAGCCTTTAAGGCCATGTGACGAGTGGGTCACGTGACCGGCTTCCTACCTTACCGACACTTTTTTTATTTGTAAACTTATATCTATACCTTAAACCTATATACCTATCTACCCTTCACCTATATACCCATCCACACATCACTACTTTACCACCGAGCGATTCACGCCTACCCCGAAAGGGAAACGGCTTAATGATATAATAATAATAATTACGCAACAAGATGTAACGAACACATATAATATAGGACGTGCAAGTCTCTAACTAAAACGCACGCGCATATTTAATACCAACCAACTAACACCTGCCTGCACATTTCACTACGATAGGGTTTCCCTGCGTCTCTCTGCGGGATCTCATCATGTTGGCGTTGTCGCCAAATCTCAAAGCCCAAAGCTGCTTTCGTAGTCGCGGTATAAAGATATTTCTTGCTTTGGAGGATTCTCTCTTATCTCGTCATACATTTTCACGAGTATGCGGCATCGAAAGTGGTATTTTCCAACCAGAAACATGTCATCTTAATTCAGAAACAAACGAAACAGGCTTTATTCAATTATTTATATTAATAACAGGCAAATTACTGTTTCTACAAAAACCATCTCTTGGGAAACGGGAAATACATTTGTTAGTATATAAGTATTTCGACTGCTCCATGCAATATGGAGTCAAGTTTGGGTAAGTCTAATGGAAATTCTTAGTATACTCAACTCCCGATATAAGAACGATTTCGGGCATGGCTTGCAATGGCCTTGTTCCTAAGTCGGAGGATTCTAAATGTAAACAGGCAGGGACGCGTGAATCATTTATGTTGGATTTGGACGGATGATGTAACCTGATGCAACTGACGCACTGAGTGTGGCCCTCCTGTTGTTTGCCATGCTTGATTGAGCAGCGCCTCCCGCGCTCCCCGCGTCATCAAATTTCGTGACCGTCAGTTTTGGAATATTGTAAACCGCAGATTCTTATATTGAGAGTTGAGTGTTTTTCAGATAAAAAATTCTTTGCAAATAAAGACTTATACATATAAATATTTATACATACATAATAAATATTTTCGAAAGATGTATATAGCTTGCAAAGACAATAAATCAAGCAATTTTTACCTTCAGGTCTAATTTTGGCCCTAATATAGTTAGGATGAGGTTAAATTTACATCTCTTTCTAATTATTATAATTTTAAGTATGCTAATTGAAACCTGTTTTGGTTTCTGAAATTACCATGAATTCCTTTGAAAATTTGGTAAATTCCTTCAAACTTTTTTGATTGTCTTGAAATTCCTTGAAATTATTTGAATTTTATGAATTTCGTACATAATCTCTTGAAATTCCTTGAAATCCTTGAAAAGATCTGTGAAAATCCCTTAAATATTCATTGAGATACCGTGAAATCATTTTAAATACTTGAAATCTTAAAAATACCATAAAGTCCTTTATAATTCTTCATAATCCTTTTAAATCCATGGAAATCCCTTAAAATCTCGAAAAACTAGGTGGAATCATTGAAATTCGGTGAAATATTTCGAAAAATTACGAGATACCTTGAATTTTTTCAAATACCTTTGAAATTCTTTATAGAATATTTGAAGATCCTTTCAAATTCCTATAAATCTTTTTATTTCACGAAATCCTCCAAAATCCGAAGATATGATTACAAATCTTTTGAAATATTTTTAAATTTCTTAAAATCCTTTTAAATCTTTGCAGATCTTTCGAAATCTCTGCAAATCTTCAAAATCACATTAAAATCCGCTGACATCCTTCAAAATACCTGCAAATCCCTAAACAAACCTTTTTAATTTCATTGAAATCCCGTGAAATATTTTGAAAACTGTTGAAAACTCTTGAACCCTTGAAATCTCATAAAATCTTTTGAAATCTTTTGCAATACGCGGAAATTATTCTTTATTCTTTAAAATCCCTACAAATCCATTAAAATCCTTCAATATATCTCTTGAAATCCCGTAAAATCTCTTGAAATCTGATTGAAGTCCTTGAATTCCCTTATAATCTTGCAAAATTTCTTTAAAAATATGAGAATCGCTCTAAAACTGTATTGGGTAATTTCTTCAAGCCATCGAACTCTTTTAAAATAATTTGACGTCTGCGAAAAATCTCGTAATCCTTTTGAATCGTTTGAAATACCTAAAACTTTTGTATTTACCTGAAATCTTTCGGAATTTCTAAAAGAAAAACGTTGGAAATCTCGGTAAATTCCATAAAAATGTTGCAATCTTTCAAATAATTTGCAGGTCATTTCTTCAAATTCTTAGAATCTTGTTAAATTATTTTAAATCTCTGAAACCTCTTGCAATCCTTTTTTATCGCTTGGAATATCCTCAATCTTTCGAAATTCCTTTATATATATTTTAAAACTTATTTACACCCGAAATGATTGATATATTGAGTAAAAAATATAGAATCTTACGTAATAAAGGAGGGGCGCTGAAAATTTGTACAAATTCTTACAGTAGAGGGGGGAGGGAGGTCTAAAACTTAAACAATCATCCTTTCGTAATTAACAGACGTTCACTAATCACATTAAGTGAGAAAAACATAATGAATAAATAAAAATAAAAATGTCTTGGATGTCGATTCGAGCATTTTATAATGTAATTTTAATTGTCCTAAAAGTTTAAAAATGAAACTGACTCTCCTGGAAAGTTGGTAAAAAGCACTGGATTCCATATACGAAGAAACCCAAACCAGATACTTTATACTAAGAGTAACCGTAACCTGATTCTATGCTCTTATTATACGGACTTACCTAAAGTTGATTCCGTATTGCATGAGGCAGTCGCAGGTAAAATTATTCCAATTGCGGTAAATATAAATTAAAAATATATATCATAATTGTCGTCTCCTTTTGAGCAAATATTGTTATCAATCCAGTATATTTTAGCTAGAGTTTGATTTTCTATGTTACTTGTTGAAATAACAGTCAATATGCAAAAACTGAGTTCAAATGCATTTATGCTTATATTTGGAATAAAGTACTTTGTGTTTTGCATTTGAAGTGCACCTAATTTGGTTTAAAATAATAAATTGAATAAGAAAAAGCACAAATTTGACCCCAGGGAAATATTTTGTATCGTTTTTATCGATTAAGAGTGGTTTTTGATTCCATATTTTTTTTTAATTGCTATTCTCGAAAGTAGTCAAAGAGGAGCCTCTGTTTCATCTGGCTAAACGATATTTTCCATCAACATACCTTATACGTCAATTTTTTCATCAATATTATAGGTATAGGGGTAATGATTGATTCGACTCGTAAATCTAAAGTCATCACAAATTCGGTCATTTATGGTGTTTAATCCGTTTTATAACGTTAACTTTTTCAACTTGTTGGTCAGTCATAAAACCCGAGTTTGAAAGTTGAAATTCAAAATGTCGTGTTGGACGGCTGAGCGATTTGGTAATCCATTTAAGTCGAGGGGAGGGTATTTGGGTCGCTGGTTGCCTAAAACATGAATCGTGGTTCGATGCAATCATACCGGCTTTGCATGCGCATACACAGGGGGACTGTGCGATTTGGGTAATCGCGTTTTCGTGAAATGCTTTCTGCCACAACCTTACAGAGACATCGAAATTGTAAAAACATGATTTGCGGGATATGCTTTTTTCATTCTAATTTAAATGGTGCAAGACTCTAACTCAAGAAGAATAATTTATTTTGGAATCTAAGCTTCAATATACAATATAAAATTATACTAGCAATCATGATTCGCGCGCCATGCGCGCGAGAAGTTTCTTGTTAATTGTCAAATTTACAATATGATTATAAAATATTTCAGTGTGGTCTCTAAAAGCAACAATAAGTTACAGTTAATTTCCCGTTTCAGGGTTCCAGGTCTTTCAGGTCTTTTTGCAACCCTGAACATAGCAATCATTTTTCCAGGTTATCAAAATAAAAACTTTCAAGTTTGAAAAGTTGTTTAATTTCAACATTTAATACTTAACTACAAAATAAAAACGTTTGAAGCATCAGAACTCCTCTGAATTTAAAACATTTATCAAACTTCAAATAATGTAACATTAAAAATTATAATCCCTTTAATATATATTGGACATTATTTTGATTGGGGTTTTCATAGCGCTGTCATTCATATTCAAGAAGTTAAATTCAGCATAAATAAAAATTGTAATTCTTCTTTAACGTCCAACCTTTAAATTTAACTATGTAATTCTTGGAAATCACAACAATAAATCAGGAATCCAACGCTCAAATTTGGATTTCATGATCTTAAAGGTTTTAATTAAAAAAAAAAAAAAAAAAAAAAAAAAAAAAAAAAAAAAACAGAATGAAAAAGAAAAAAAAGTCAACCTGCAAATATATTTCCTTTAAATACCTTCCGGTTAAAAAATGGACTTATTATTTATTCGTAAAAATAAACGTTCAGTAGTTCGGTAGAGTCGACAACACTAATATAAAAAAATTATACATTTACAATTTTTTAGCGTTCCTCATAGAGTATTTAAAAAATGAGAAACCTACAAACAAAATAATATTTCTGAATTTAAGGTTTTAAGCAACTATATTTTAAAGGCTTCAGAAAACTATTTTAGAGTTACACATTCAAAAATAGAATTTAAAAATGGAATTATAGACATTTTAAAGGTGATACATTCTATTAATATGTATCATTTCAAGTACTATTAAGTGACATTAAAACAGATTGGCTATATTTTTTTAATACAAAATTATATTTCTCAAAATATTGGATATTATTTTCGTCGTTTAATATTAAAATTTTTTTAATAATGTGAAACTTTAAAGTTTAACTACTCTAAAAGCTTTGAAAATTATATGATTTCTAATTTGAAACATTCGAAAATTATGAATGGAAGCTTGAAGCGTTCAAATATAAACAATTCTAAACTTCATTTAGGATTGAAAAATTCGTAAATTAGAATCATGAAGCGAAGTCGTTCAAATTAATAATTTTCAACTTGTGCACCACGCTTTTTCGAATTTAATTATTTTAATATAAAGTGCAAAATGATTGACTTAAAAATCAATGATAAAACATTGAAATTCAAGTGGAACAACTTCATGTTGCTTCTAATGGGAAGACAATTTTATAAGATAAAATAAATGAATAAATTTTTGGTCTTTTTCGAGTTAAGAAACATTTTTGCAGATAACTCAAATTAAAAAATTAAAACTTTCAACATTGAATATTTTTCAATTTACGTATCAAATAATTAAACACAAAATCAAAGCATTAGAACTCTTATAATTTTAAAGTACTTCAAATTTAAATTTTGAACAATTAAATTAATAAATTGATTAATCTTTTAATAATGTAAAATGAAAAATTTGAAGCCCCCTAATTTATGGGGCATTCTATGTCAACTACCATTTATATGGTGATTGAAAACACGGTTATTACTATAATTTTATTTAGGTTTCAGTACAAAATCTTTCCAATCACTTCCAATGTCACGCATTTAATATCACACAGAATTATTCAATTTTTCATGATTTTCATTTGAATTTCTTTCGAGTTCGAAAAGTTAAGTTTTTCATTTTGAATATTTTTCTGAATCAGAAGAGGGAATTTTTTTATTTTTTCAATTTTTATTCCATTGGAGGATAGGAAATTTTAATATTTGATTTGTTCTTGAATTGAAGGAGGGGATTTTTTCACTATTTATTGCTGAATTGGAATAGGGACATTTTGTATTTTTAACATTTTTATTGAGTTGGAAGTTAGAAGTTAGTTTTTAAAGGGACTTGAAAATTAAACACTATTTTAAAATAAAACATAAAAAATTGTACAAGTTTAAAGTAGTAACCTAAACCATTGTCCAATTGAAAATTGAAAATCTCAAAAATTGAAAAAGTTCTAAAGAAGCATTAAAAACTATAAATTTTCTATTATTTTCATCTGTTTAACAATACTAATACATTTAGAAATGTTTAGCGTTCCTGATTGAGCATTTAGAAAGTAAGGAACTTAAAAACAAATATTTTCAAATTTAAGCTTTTGAAGCTGAAAATTGGAATTATAACTTTTTAAAAGATGACACAAATTATTATCAGGGGTCTAATATATCATGAATAATAAAACCTTTAAGCTTTATTAATTCAAAAAGCGTTGAAAATGATATAATTTTTAAACGGAAGCTTTAAAAATGAATAAGTTAAACCTTTTAGCGTTAAAAATTAGGTAATTTCAATCATCATTATTAAATGCATTATTAAATTATTATTGCATTATTAAATTAGGATCTTGAAAGTAAGTCGTTAAAAATAAATAATTTTCAAATCGTGCGTCACCATTTTTTAAATTCAATTATTTTAATGTAAAGTGAAAAATTAATAACTTGAAAATCAACGATAAAGCATCGCCATGGAAGGGGGACAACTCCACGTTGATGAAAACTTGTTAAGCTGTCAATCTGACATATACCAATAATCTGTCACATTGACATAACAGAAAAAATTGCGAAACAAAAAATACCCTAAAAGCGAGCGGAAACTTACACCAAGAAAAATTCCTTGTACCCGTATACAAGGAATCAACTATTTTGCCCAGTTAGGAAAGATGCTAACTTTGCAAACCTAGTTAGAATAAAAGGTTCATCTTATCTTAGTAAAAACAACAAGGAAAATATATCGCTTCAACTAAAATATGTATCTATTTTGTCAAAGCAAAATAGTTTTAATTATTAGTAATAGTATTGTTGACCCAGCGAACTGAGTTCGAAATTTTAATAACCCTAAAGTGCATAATATATATTTTATATTATCCTGTATGTGTATAATTGTTCCGAATCTCATAAATTATTATAGCAGTTTCTGAAAATATTTTTTTTCTTTGGACCTGAATTGCACTCAAATAAAAAAGTCTCACATCCAACAGATTTCTTTCACACATCAAAGGACTTGAATAGCGAAAGAGGTTAGATGTTACAAAATTCGAACAGTCGTTTTTACATCAAACTTTGAACACTATATTTACTTAAAATTATTTGTGGAAGAGCCCATTTTACATATGATCACAAATCTACTCAACTATTATTGAAAATATTTCAAAATTATGTGAAAAATCGAGATTCGGACGCAAATACTTCACACAGCGTCTTTTGCCGATACTAGAGGTGCTACCTCTAGCGGACGTGAATTAGAGCCAAATGTTGGGCTTAAAGAAAAAAGTTTTTCAGTGTAGAAGCTTCAAAGAGGCCAAAGTGAATTCAAAGATTATTATCATTAAATTCACCAACAGCAAATTTCAATAATAAATTCAGAAAAATGGCAGAATTCAGTTTCGTTTATTACCATTCTCTTAACTATTGTTAGTTTATACACAAAACCAATATCACCGAAATGGCATCCAGATATTAAATAGTTGTAAATACTATATTATTCTGTGCTATCATTATACATTAAATTAGTTGAAGTTGAACAATGTATCGTGCAAAGTGAATGCGGGATGAAATTTGGTCAAAATTCTCGATTTACACAAACCCCATTCGATGTGCGTTTCCAAACTACCGCGTTGTTCCCAAACCAGTGTAATCTGACGCAAAGTATGATTTAACGTCGACTGTGTCCAATTCGCATTATTTTGCATTTTGATCCGGGTTTACATGGTAAAGAGCAGAAAGTGCTGTTGCACTAAAAATTATGCAAGTGTTTCAATTCAATTAGATTGCTGCGTATGTTTTAAGTTGTTTCATCAAAATATTAGAGCGTAAAATTTTTATTATAATTATACCATTAAGGCATTTCCATTTCGGGTAGACGTGACTCGCTCGGTTGGAAAGTAGTAGCGTTGGGAAGGAGGTATAGCTTTTTTAGATTGATTTAGAATTTTCGTGCTATTTATTCAAATAACACATTCGTTCCGCGACACTGCTCCGACCCAGGTTGCTGATCAATCTCTCTAGCGATCACCCCAAGTGAAGAGCTTCACAAGGTTGTTATGTGAGGTTCCCCACTCGGACCCATTAGTATCCAAGGTCTTTTGTTTCAGGCGTCATTCTTTTTATAAAATATTTGTCGACATACTTTTCTGTCTTAGCATACTTCTCTAGCTTCCTTCACGTCCATGCATTTTTTATGCAAGCTCTCCTGTTTCTATGGCTTCTTATGTCTTTTCGGATTAAGGTCTCATTCACAAATTCTAACAATTTTTTCCGCGGTCTGCCTCTGGGCATACTGCCATTTACTTTAACTTTATACACTTGTTTCGTTAGACGTTCATCTTTCATTCTATTAACATATCCGAACCATCTTTTATTAAATCTGTCAAAATTACATAATTTAGTAAAAAGTTAAGAAAAAAAATTTTTAAGTTGTCAAAACTATTGCAGAACAACACTTTCTACAAAATTTATTATTAAGGGTCAATACTTTTAGCGATTTTTAGCGATTATTCATTATTTTAGTTGAAAATTTATTTATTGGTTGAAAATGTACATACTTTGTTGAAAATTCGTCTTTTTGAGTTGAAAATTTAACAATTCTTGTAGAAAAATCAAATATTTGGTTCGAAATTAACTTTTTTGTTAAAAATGTATATGTCCGGGTTGAAAATTCAACTGTTTTGCAGAAAATTTTCCTTTTTGGTTTGAAAATTCAGCACTTTGGTTAACATCTTTTTTGTTCCTTTATTGAACATTGTTTCTGAAAAATCAACTGTTTTGTTGACAATTGTTCTTTTGCTATGTATTCAACAGTTATTAATTTAAAACCAGAATATTTTTTTTTTGAAAAATCAACTATTACATTTTTTATTGGGAATTCTTTTTTTTAGTCGAAAATTCAACTATTTGTTCAAAAGTTTAACTAAATTGTTAAAAATTCATCTCTTTGTTTAAAAATGTTCCTATTTTGTTAAAAAATGGTCTTTTGGGGTTGAAAATTAAACTATTTTGGTAGAGGTGGACAAATCAACTAATTTGTTGAAAAGCCGTCTTTTTTATGAATTCAACTGTTTTTTATTTGAAATTAAAATCGTTGTTGGTTGAAATATCATCTATTACGTTTTTCTTTTTTTAGTTGAAAATTCAACTACATTGTCAAAAATTTAGTTTTTTATCATCTCTTTGGGTGAAAATTCGACCATTTTATTAAACATTCATGTCTTTGTTTGAAAATTTACCTATTTTAATGAAAATACTATGTAAGAAGATTTTGTTTATCATCAATTGCTGGGACATTTCAGTACGTTTTTTTCCGTAGAATATGAAGCTGAAGGCGAAGATGTTCTATCTTTGCTCATTTTTCAGAAAAACTTATTTAAATAGTTTTATTTTATTTCAAAGTGAAAAAGCACCTTATTTCCCCTATTTGTAGAGAATTTCGGCATGTGAAACTTTTATAAAGATATTTTTTATTTGAAACTACAGAATTGATTTATCTTTCGGGATTAGCTTCTCGAAAAAATTGCTACCGACTTCTTTCAATTTGATGTTTGTATCATCAAAAAGGATCTCATTCAAAACGTCTTTTTTTATAATGTCTTGAACTTGCGTTTATAATTCTTGAAAAATAAAACGAAAACTTGTAAAAGAGGTGAAAATTGGGTCAAAATTCTCGCTTTTACGTCTTTTAGAGGATTTTTTTTAATTAAGGGAGAAAAGGGAATTAGGTAAAAAAGAGGGTTGTGATCTGCGAAATGTGCATTATGAAAAACAATCTCTTTATTAAATAATTGCATTGTGTGAAACAAACTAGGAATATCAACGCTTTTTGGAAAATTCTGTAGTTTAGACATTTTGCCGAATCACCAGAATTCAATCATTTCTTTCGATGATTCGAATTTTTTTCTGGACTCTTTCATATTTTCTACAGCAAATCTCTCTCCACCCAATCTTCTCATGCAAACGGCCAAGCTTGCGGTTTGTTATAGCTACCACAGAAAAACGTCGCAAAACTTTACACCGCAGGAACGCGATGCGTGACCATGGTAAATCCCACACGTTGTAGCCCTCTGCCTGAACCGAGCAATGCCCCGAATTTTTGAGGTCTTCAGTCTACCTCGAAAATTTAGACGAAAGTCTTTCCCATGAGAGATCAAAACCGTGGGATCTCTTCTTCATCCCCAAGAAATTCACTCATCCGCAAGACTATTTTTTGCTTAATTTAGTAATCTCATATCCACAGACACTTAAAGAATACTTTAACAAATGTTCGTTCTATATTATATAGTTTATTTTTTGAATGCGTGAATTTGATAGATTGATTTCTTGTCACCTAATTCTTCATTTTTCAAGATGGTAAGCACACTACCGACGGATATATGGGACCACTAACCACTAAACTATTAAAAATTAGCCTTGACTTTGAAAGGCAGGAGTGATCTTTAGAATTTGACCTTTTTTTGTTGAATAATATTAAATTTGAAAAATCTTCACGGGTTCATGCAAATGTCTTAAAAGTCGGAATTTTATTTTTGTCTTTCTCATTTGATAATTCAATATCCACACGACCAAATTGCCTGGACTAGGGCTCATTTATTGCAGAATTTAATATTTTCAAAAATTAAAAATATATTGTCATCTGTATTCTGGACGGCGCTACCACTTTTCAAAGTCAAGTCTCATTTTTCATAGATCATCCGATTAGTGGTCCGATACTATCTGTCAATAGTGTATTTTAGAATTTGGAAAGTATTCAAACTCCTTTATTAGTATTTAAATTGTCTAGTCTCAAACGCTTCAAGCTAAACATCAGATAATGTTTAAAGCTTTATTTTGAATTTGTTGAATTTTATTGACCTACATTTAAAATGGTTCAATTTTGAAAGGTTACATTTTTTATTTCATAGTGTTCATGCTTTTAGTTTCAAATAATTTGATGTACATTTTCAATTAAAAATTATTTAACTATTTTTCCAACTTGAAATAAAATAATTATTCACGCAAACATGTTAACATCTTAACAAGCAATTGTTCAATTTTATCTGCAAATGGTGTAATCCTTAAGAATTTGAATTTAACATTATTGTAAAATTATTCTGATTATTATTATCCCTTTAGTTTGAAAAAATACATGTTTGAACGTTGAAATTTAAAATTATTCTTTTTTAAGCACTTTTACGCAATGTAAATTGTTGCATTTTCAATGTTTAAATTTTTAATTTTATACGCTGTAAAGTGTTAAATTCTTTTAAATTTAGGATTGATCCACTTTTAGTGCTTTTCTTTTCACTTCAGTTTTGAGTAAATCAAATTTAAAAAAAGACAATGGTTAAATACACTCGTCTGGAACATTTGAAGATACGCTAAAATTGATAGCACATATTTTGAATTATTTACCATTTTTCATAAAAATTTGGTTGAAAATAAAAAAATAAATTTATATAATATAATTACAATAAAATAACATATTTATTCAGTTTCTCTTCTGTTTACATTATTCCAGAGCATTAGTAGTACAATAGTACATCAATATCATAATTTACTCATACGCACATGCAGTTTAGATTTTTCAGTGAACAATTAGCAAAATTAAGTGCAACATGTTTAGTGTCCACAGTCCACTTTTTTACATCACATCACATATTTAGTAGTAATATTTATCTAAAACTATGGATCTATCTGTTTAATAAATTTATGTGTGCCTGAAATTCAAAAGTTTTCTCAATCATATAGCTGAAGATTTAAAGAAAAGAGTATTATAGCATACTTTCATTGATTTTCCATATTTTTAGATTTGAATAATGTTTACAACTTCTTTACAAATATTTACCCTGTATATATTTAAGCAATATATTATATACAAATTATTTAACATACATTTTGTATACTGGGATATTTTACGGACAAAATGAACAATGCTGCATATATTTTCTCCTGATTCTTCAGTTCAGCACCTTTAATCTCATACAATATCACACGTAATTTTCTTCTTATCAGCCTTAAAATGATATGTCGATTCCCTTCGATATGTTAAATCTTTCGCACTCGATACAAAAGTTCGAGAGTGCTTAAAGGCACAATATTCTTCTCTTCAAACATTGCTAATGTATTTTTTACTTAGAAAAAAATGGTAGAAAACAAAATTGTTATGAAAATAGCAAAAGTGATGAAAAATAAATGTAGGGGGCATGCGGGATAAAATCAAATAAAAAAACCAAATTCGTTCAAAAAATTATATTTTTTTACTATTTTTGCGTGATTCGTAAACACAACATAATTTATAAATTAACATACACAATCTCGTCGATAATAATAATTATTAATCATTTATACAGGTGATCCTCGAAAATATTAAATTCCTTCGCTATTTCGGGTTTTCTTTTTTTAAATATTACAACAAATAGAAGCGCATACAATTTCGCCCGAGGATCTTCGAAAAGAAAAGACGAAGATGAGATTCAGGAAATAAAAAGGAGTAGGTAGATAACGGAAAGAAATAAAAAGTCTATTTTACGCAGTATACGGAACAAATAAGGCTTTGCAGTGAAGGTACGATAAATGCGCGCAAAGCCTCGATTAACATGTCGCAAAGGAGACAATTAGATATGCTAACTTTTGTCGCGAACGAGGATCATCAAAGAAAAGGGTATAATAACTGGAGAATGAGCTCAAAAAGTAGGGGGGGGGGGAGGCGACTCGTGAATGGGATAACAAAATAAATAATAGAAGCGTTAAACTTGATTAATCACTTAACAACGTAACTAATCAATAATAATAGTAATAATTAATTATAATAATAGAAATAGTAATTATATTATTATATCGTACTGATGGCTAAGTAATAATAATTACAAGAACGGATTATCTGGCATGATAACCGCTCAATCAGATCGCGTTCACATCTCGACTCTTATCGTTTTCTTACAGTTCGTTTTGTCAGATCGATATACATCGGAGATTTGCTCAGTTTAAGGCTGATTTACAACTTCTCGAATACGGAAGAGCTCGAGGGTGTCGAGGATTGGTCGAAAACCGTAGCATCTGTTATCAACAATAACATCTCTAACAATAACGATGTACCTATAACCTTTTCACTTTTCTCTTTGATTTCCATTCCAAGTCCATTCACATAAATATAAGAGTCTTCAAATAACAGGGCAAGAGACGTGGCAAGCAAAGAACGGAAATTGCGAAAAATGTTGTTTTTTTTACCTCGACATTTCCCTTTTTCGCTCCACATCTATCAATTGGTGTGTCTTAAGGTCTGAACACCATTACAATAGAAAAAATCTCGACGTACAAAAATACGATTATCCGAATCCGACTCTGGATACAGTGACGTTAGCCTTACGTGTCATGGATTCAATCTTAACAATTTTTATAGTTTCTTTGATAAAACAAGATTTTCAGTTCGATGTCATCACTCGCCTTTTTAAACTAACAACCTGTCCAGGATAACATCACTGTCTTGAGTGTGCACATAATTTTTGTCTACAGAATATAGAAAAGGATGATCCAAAAATAAATGCTAACGAAGTGCAAAATTTTTGGTCTAAATAATTCTTCTCGAGGAAATTAGAAAATCTGATTATTCTCTTGAGAAGAATATTTCAAACCACGAAGACCAGAAAAATATATTCTATTTTTGGATCACCCTGACGATTATTCAAAATTTAAGTACGAACATATTCCGCTCTTTGTCCAGCGGACGGAGTGTCGCAGAGGCTAAAGTCGATCTTTCACTCCTTCTTCTAAATATCCAAATAACTTAATATCTTTTCAAAAAGGTTTCTAAATTTTAGGGAGACTAACACGCTCCATCTCCGACAAATAGTCATACAAAACAAATACAAAAAAAACATAACTTAACGTCCTTTGGACGTAGGTATATGAATTGGTCCTCATCTTTCTAAGACAATTGACTGGTATTTTTGAGGAATCGAATACTAATAGAAAAATGGCTTTTTAATGAAAATCATGCCCTGCATGATTCGTTACCTCCATATTTTACACAAACTCACCTAATAGATTCTTTCGAAAGTACAATTTAATTGACGATTTTCGCTCCTAATGTAATAATAATATTAATAATAATAGAAATAGCAATAACGTCACTAATAATAACACTAGTTTCTAGTAAGCGTACAGAGTTACTGCACGATTGTAGTATGCATTAACTTCAGTTTCTTTTTTTTTATGCAGGTACGTTTTTCCTTTGCTAACCTTTCATATATGAAGTTCCTCACTGTGCGTAATTCACTCGTCTTAAATCTTAAATCTTAAAACTCATATATCTTTTCGGACAAGAACTCATTCTTTGAAACATCATAGATTCTCCATTTGTTTTTTTCTACCTTTGTTCATTTACTCCCTCGCTCGATTATCGGTAAAAACAAAATGCGAATAACATGAATAATCCGAAAACAAACAGTTTTTTTCCCAGGTACAGGTCACGCGCGACCGGATAATGCAAAAAATCGGAGAACAAGTGAAAATCGACGTTTCCGTTGGAGCGACACGCTGAGTGTGTGGAATTATAATTGAGCGACATATCCTTCAGAGCAAAAAACCAGAGCCTCTTTTTTAAATTTCGAATTCAAAAGATTTTCGAACGAAACCTTTTCTTCTTCTAAATATGGATATGTTTCTTTTGATAAAAGCTATTTTCAATTGAAGCACTAGATTTTCGTTAAGATAGTTCATATCAGGCTATTTAATCCTTCTGGAGTTTGATCAACTTTGCTACATTCGTTAAAATTGAATCTGAATAAGTATTGAAAGTTAATCTGTACATATTATTACTCTGTAAACTCCAACATAGAATATTTCAACTGTACTCTACAAGTTACAGGAAACTACGGAAGACGAGGAAATTTCCGAGTCAACCAAGGTAGCAAAGTTAAGCTCGAATGGCACTCGTCAACATTGTCGAGTATATCGCAGAGTCAAAAAATGTTGTGTAAGATTAAAAGGATAGATTCAGCCGAGACTGGCCGTGAAAATTTGGCACATGTAAATATATTTTCGCTAGTACCAAGCCGTATCCGAAGCCAACGTCAACACCAAGTGACGCAATAGTATGAAATATCAAGAAACGAGGACGAAAACTAAAATTAAAAATAGAGAGAATATTTCTGAGCAATGAATACAATCGGGTACGGCTACGGCGTTTGAGTATCGCACGATATCCAATCTGGACATTTTAACACTAAATCTTAAGCACCGTTTCCATGTACGGAATGCCTTGTTTTTTCAAACTTTAAGCTGCAGTTTTTGAAAGAGCGTTTTTCGCTCATCAAAAGCAAATTCAAAGTCATAATTTTATACTCAATTATCGGTGGGTGGTTTCGTTAAGAATTGTTCTAAGATGTAACGGCAGGTTTACATTCCACAAGAATGATTTTACGATGTTAGTGGTGCATATCTTGTTTAGAAGATGTATCTGAAGACAAGATATGTATCCTTCGGCTTGACTATAACTTTCAGTTTGCTTTTACGGGCGGTAAAGTTTCCTGCAGAGCGAGTCCATCGCCTACAGGTTCGAAGGTGGAAGTACATGTTATGAGTAAGATTAAGTAAGTACGTACATAGTACATTGAAAGAATAATTGATCGCGCAAATTTGGGAGAAAGAAGACTCACGGTCTCATGCGCCTTCCCTCGTCAAAGGCGATAATAACAATAAAAAAGAACAATTAAAGGAACAATTAGTAACAGAGAGACTGAAAATGAAAGTAAGACAAGGAGATACATTACGATAATACTGTTCGACACTGCCTTCAGAGGACGAACGTTGATGTCGATAAGGCAGTGCTAGGGTCACCAGCAGGTCTTCATTATTTTATATTTTGACCAACCAAACTCTCAATAATTTAAACTCCAATCATTCAGGCAGGATCTGGTAACCCTAGTCGTAACTCTCGATTCTCAATCGAAAGGGGGCAGTCTTCCTAATCTCGCTGAAGATCCAAATTTCACTTCGGATTCAACTCAAACGCCCGATTTTCTCATTCTACGACGTCGATCTCTCAGCAAAGTTTTCCCAAATTGGCAATCCTTCAGAACTCCAATAGCCTTCTTTCCCAAAAGACTTGAGCGTGAAGCACGTTCTGATACCTTCCAAATTAAGCTCTGTCTATTCAGAACTTCTCTGAGTGTGCAAAATTTTCTCTTGCAGATGTAAGACCCTCGAGATCATCCTGCTGGCGATCGTCATTCCGTTTTGATAGTAGAAGGCGAGACCATACCTTGGGAGTATGTGGGGCTTTCCGGACTAGCACCAGGTTCGCTCTTCGGTGTCTGAACATCAAGATACCTTGCATGAGTCCGCATATGCCTCGTGATCATATCCCTCCTGCAAGCAGCGTAGATGCACTGAGGGCACTTGTATGGCTTTTCTCCAGTGTGAGTTCTCTGGTGAGTACTGAGGTGATCAGATCTACTGAACACTTGTCCGCAGACTCGACAGGTATAAGGCTTCACGCCCGTATGTAATCGCATGTGCCTGGTGAGCATGTCAGACCTGGCGAAGCTGCGTTTGCAGACATCACAAAGATAGGCTTTTGCTGAAGCATCCTGAGGTCCCTGTCTCCTGTGCCTAGATGCCATGTGCTTCGCGAGTCTGTCATGAAGGCTGAACATCTGCCCACAAACTGGACACACATAGGCGACGTCTGCTCCCGGAGGCATTTCCTCTACTACCGGGGAAACTTCAAGGTTATATCTGACTGCTACACTTTCCTTGGTAGTAGGCGAAGCCACATCTCCTCTGACAACCGGCACGCTGACAGAGCCTCTGGTAACTACACCAGGAGGTAGAATCTGCAATGCTGGTGGTCTGCCCTGGCCTAAATTCTTCATGGAAAGGTCTAGGGGTGATTCCTGTGGAGTGTCACTCTCGAGAGAACCGCTTCTAGGTGGATGTGCAACCATCGCTGAATCCGTCTGAGGCCTCTTCTCCCATCCAGGAACGTCCGAATCTGAGTGGCTCCGTTTCCGTGCGATGTCGGGCAAGTACTTGGTGTGCAGGTAATGTTCGAAACTGCAGGAGGATGGTGAGACGGGAGTAAGAGGTGTGAGAGTTAAAGGCGTCAGGGGCGTGAGAGGTGTTAAGGGAGTTAGAGGTGATGTTGGTGAATGAAGTAACATTGGAGACGTTGCACAATGCACGCAACCACAGCCAGTATAGATGGGAATAGGTCTTGGATGATTATTCTGATTGTGTAGGTGATTCTGTTGCTGGTGGTGTTGATGTAGATGGTTCTGACTCTGATGATGCAGATATGGGTGGTTCGGACTCGGGTGATTTTGATGCTGATGTTGATGGTGATTTTTGTTATTGTTATTGTTATGATGATGTCGACTTTGGGAGTTATTCCGGTGATGAGAATAGTGATGAAGATGTGGATTGACTCCGGGATCCAGTTCCGGGGGTGATAAACTTTCTTCCTTTTGTCTGAGTGGTAGGAAACTGTTTCCTGGACCATCGAGGATCGAACTTGTGGAGGATCTTGGAGAACCAAAAACGTCTTCCTCTTCTTCGGATGGGAAAGTTGTCTCGTCGTATCTGGCGCACTTAGGTACCAAGGGAGAACTTCTATGGGCTTGGAGAATGTCCAGTACTTGAGAGAGACCTTTCCGCTTGCGTTGATTTCGGTGGTTTCTGTTCGCCGTCGCAGCCAAGGTGTTGTTGTTTGTACAGGAAGGCGGTGGCGGCTTCGCCGGACCTGGTGGTGCTGCGGCGGCGTCCTCCACGGCACTCTCGGCCATCGTCATCGAGGATAAGCGGCACCCGCCGCCTGGGCCCCTTATGCCGCCTACTACACCTCCGGCCACCACCGTACTGCCGCCTAGTCCGTTCTGGAACAAAAATTAATATTACGTTAGTATACAATGCCTCAGTTAAAATGATCTTTATCTATATCAGTTCTTTAAAAGGAAATGTGAATCCTCGACTTTGAGAAACTAGCAAATATTGGATCTGCTCTTAAAGTCTTAACCTCTAAATTTAAAAAAGTAAACAGGTTTTTACCAGAGAAAGAATATTCTATGATTAAAAAGATATCAATTTATTATGTACATTTAAATTGACTGTTTCAAGAATTTCAAAGCTAACCGACAGGAATGGTTTACAAATTTAGAAGTTTCCTGGCATCACTATTTTAGGTTGGTTGTATAAATCTCCGGATAATTCGATCAAAAAATACTTCGAGACTGCAACTTGAATCGTTTATAACACGTTGGGGAATACAAGGAACGAAGGAGATGATGGAACGGGGAAAAAAGTAAGTTTTATAGACGTTGAACTGTCATCGACTGAGCAGCGTGCGGCAGCAAGAAGTAAAAAAGTCCTTCTCCAGAGGATAAATTGTTCTGTCGAGAAATAAAGAAGTTGAAAAAAAGTAGTAGTGAACTTTCGAAAGATGATGGTGATAAAGTTATAATTCTTTCCCTGTATAAGTCTCTTATAATTCTGTATATCTATTTTGAATTATTTGTCCATAATGACAAATAATTTTCATAAACTTTCCAAGAGCATTACTCAACCATAATTAGTTTTGAAAGGCATGGAGGAATTTCTCGCTGTAAGTTTAATTTAACGTCCATAGCGGCAATTCGTCATAGAACATAGAAGAAGGCCTATAAAAGATACGAGTAGAGGGTGTTTATTTGAAATTTAAATGCTCGATCAAATAAATCAAAGACGCTGCTTGAGCTCATTATATATGTTTCCGTGTACGCGATGAGCGCCATTAAAAATAAACAGCGGCTAATCTCCAAATTTCTTAAACGGGATTCGAATTACCAATCAAAATTCAGGTTTGTCGATGGTGCTATACTATACTAATCAGGTAGAGCCACTTTTATCTCTTTTTATTGCCATGTGAGATTTCTTCTCGCGACTTATCGTCCTCATTCCTGGAATTGTCTGGAAGCAAACGAAAATTGATCTGCCGTGTCGAACAAAATGATTATGCTAATCAGGAAGAACAGGTGATGCGAACCGTGTTTCTACTACTTTTATTATTTTATATCTAACGTTCCAACGTCTGCTTATACGAAATATTCAATGAAATTGACCTGAGTGAGTCACTCTTCTCTGATCTGCCGACGGCGAAAGCGACTTAATCCTTTTTTTTTATGAATTAAAGTCCCAGACAGTAATGAATAAATTACTTTACAATGTAGCTGATATCAAGGCAGTGCTGGGGTAATGCGATCTTTCGTTGATAGCTTCTGCATTTGTAGATATTTAAATGGAATGGAAAATTGGTTCGTACTTATGAACACTTGTATAATTTGTATCTTATTTAAATTCCTTGGGCACATACTTTTTACTCGGCCAAGCCAGTCTAACTCCATATATAATTAAATAGAAAGACCTAGAAGTGAAAGAATGTTAAGGCCCTTGCTTTTTACGATCAGTTGTTGATCTTGTTGCAGGACACGTGGTCGCCCATTAATAATCCATGCGTAGGAGGCACGTGGTTGCCGGCAAACGGCGTACCGGCAATTTCCTCCTGCGCAACGGAACGCAACGAGCAGTTGCAATCCTGGACCACGAGTTAGAGCCTTGAGCAAATCTACGCACAGTAGCCGATATTACGAGATCACTGGAGCAGTTAATGATCTTTCTCAAGTACGCAGAAGGCTTGACTCGAAGAAAATCCTGAACTCGGTCCTGTCCGGGTAAAAGCGGAAATCGACACGACGTTCGGCCATTCCAAGTAGACTTTATGTTGTACTCGCGCAAACTGCTGACTTATCGTTCCCAAGGCGCCACTTGGTAAAATTCAACGCTTCTTTTCTCTTAAGACGAAGCGCGTGATCGATGACTTACGGGCAAGGCTTGATATAAAAAAAAAGTGACCCGTCCGGACGATCGAGTAATTTAAACTCTATCCAGCGTCGTGGTCGCCTTCCGCTTTCGCGAAAAGATCGATCGACGTCACTTCGATTTATTGCACGTCCTTCCACCACGGCAAATCGCTATCAATGATTCATTTCTTGTGTAATGGTGACGTAAATCCGCAAGAAAGTCTCAGCGCCTCGCCGGTGATATTTAGCCATTGATCATATTCAAGATTTTTGTGACACGCTTTTTACTTGCAGCGTCTTTCCGATATTTAGTGTATAGTGATTGATGTTCAGGATCAAGTCTAAATTTCATCAATATATATGTTTTTGGAGATTGTAGGGTAGAAACTAGTTTAAAGATTATTGAATAAAAATAACACCTCAATTTTCAATCAAGTGATATTTTGTGTGGGCGAAGTAAAGCGCACGTGTCCAGCGATTGGTCCACTGACCAATTACGTGAAGAGATCGATCGCGGCACGATCTATATTCAAGAATCGTTAATGATCCGATCATGAATTGTGGATTCGAAAGACTTGATGGTCTCTCTTTTCGATCAAAGATCCCTGGGCTAATTAGGTCGGTCCGCCGATGTCTTTCTTAACGAGTCCTCAAACTTTACCTCCTCTGCCCTTCCCCCACCCTTTCATCAATATCATCAGCCTTTTCAACGGCGGTCTCCCTATCTGCTCTCTTCTTTCGATTTCTGATGCCGGCCGTCGGGCGCCGAGAGAAAGGGTCGTTGATAACCGTCGTAAAATTTAAAGGGGACTCGTAAACGCAGTGAAGTGAAGATGGAAGGGGGAGGTAGAGAAAAAAAAGAAATATTTAAGATCGCGTTGAGGCCGAAAGAGAAACAGGTCCTCGACGAGAGGCGTGGGTGTATATAGGTTGCGACGTTAAAGTACGTTCACACGCGTGATCGCGCACCTTTTCCGCCTCTTAGGCCTTAGAACCAGCAAGGCATTTTCATATTTTTTTTAGTATCATGATACTAAAGACACCGTATGTTTCTGAGAATAATTTATAAATGCGGCGTATCCAAAGAGACTTTTTGTTTCCTTTCATGAAAGTTGCACCAAAATTTTCTATTGATACCAAGAACTTGGAAGATAATAATAGCTTTTTATACAATCAAATAAATTAAAATAAAGTACAAACAAATACTAAACACTTTCAGATTTGAAATTCTCCCTTTCTAACACATATACCGTGCCTGAAACGATTTTGCATTAATTTTGATAAACTTTACACATTTGTAAGCCCCTTTTTTAATAGAAAAGAGCAATTGGAAAGTAAAAACAGTCGGCAGAAGTTAAAAGGATCGCTTTTTCGAATTTTCACTTCTGGTTTTGCGTGACAGATCTACAAAGCTAAGGAACAACATTATACAAAAGAAACTTGGTACACATCGTATACATCCTATTCCACAAATCTAGTCCAGGATTATTGTTAATTCATTCGGAAAACAGGTCTTGTAAAGCGGTTCAAGATTCAAGACACTGAACGGAAGTTGTAATCGTCTGAAATAAAACTCGTAATTCTGCAAGAACGACTTATTTATGCCATTTGCCTACAGCAGTGACGAAAAAGCTGAACTGTCTTAATTTGCGGGAAGTGACGTTTTCTGAAAAGAAACCTGCTCAAGCGTCCGCAATCACTATTGACTTTACTTTATTGCTAACGTTTGCGTTTCAATTACAGAATTATAACTTACTTTTTATACTCTCTAGTCTCTACACAATGCATATAGGTATACATTTACACAACTATCATAAATATTGATTTCCTAACTATAATACAGCACGTGAATGAGTTATTAGTTTTGTAGTGCAAATTGTATGATCACAAAAAAATCTTGAGTTTTTAAATATAGATTGTGGAAAGTCAAACAAAGGTGAAAAATAAAACTAAAATTAAGAAAATAAAATGAGGAGTAAGCGGTCAAAAGTGAATGAGTTCTTTTTTTTTTTTTTAAGATAATGACAAAAATATTATTTCTTGAAAATAAAGGCTGACACCCGAATTCGAATTGCAGCATTGACATTAGTTGGCAGCCTCAATAAACATCAGACAAGAATTTATCTAGTCCCGCATTTCAGTAATTAACCAAATTTAAAAAAAAAACACCCCTGTTTTTGAGGTGTTACTAAAGTGCCTTCATTTTTATAATATTAACATGACATTTCTTCGTTACAATGACACAAAAGAACATAAAATGCTGTGACTAATAAGCCTAAGTTGAGGGAAAAATATCTATTTATTAAAAAGATATTGCAAAAAACGCCAAGTTTCGATATTTTCAAAAAATTGGCATATCTCTGGAAATAATTATCAGTTTTTAATATTCTTGGGCTCATTTGAAAGGTGTCTCCATAGCATCTTTCTTAATTATTCAGGTAATTTTAGCATTTTTTACCTAGATTCTGCCCTTGAGTCAAACTTGGTGCAAAAAAGTCACAAAATGTCTAAAATTTGTATATACTTACAAGCATTAAAAACAAAATCATTTTTATAAGATTATAACCAATTTTGGTAATATTAATATCAATATTATTGGATTGATTTTTTTTAATCATTTGGTGAGTACAATCATTATTCTAATTTTTGCGACTATTTTGTACCAAGACGATAGGCGTGTAAATAATTCCCGCCGGTACTGTAGATTCAAAATATCTCTTAAGCTATAAAAACAATGTTTATCTAAATTAAAAAAAAAAACATGGACTCATTTATTGTTGGCCTTTTACTCCTCAAAGGAATAATAACAACTTTGCGAAACTCGATGGAGAAAAAGGCAGACTAAGTGAAATAATGGTGAATTAATTTCGCAGTAGGTACGAGCAATTTTCTCGTAATTCGCGAGAGTATATTTTTCTTTAGCCGCGTGGCCTGCCTCAGAGAGCCCCGAAGAAGAATTTGCTTCCCGAAGAGGAGAGGTGAGGAGAGGCGGCAGGCGAGGACGAGGAATGCCTCCGGGAGGCACCTGTAACCTGTAACCGCAGCTCGACGGGAGGAGCAGAACAGGTTGCGACGCGGTGGGCGTAGGTGGGGCGGTTGATCTTTCTCTCTTGTATATACGATCCCGAATGCCTACGTATAAGCACGTATAGGTATTAGGTATACTGAACACCGGCGAAAGCTCCCAACTCTCAGCAATGAATTCGAACCAAGCACAAGTGCAAACAAAAATAGTGAAAATAGGCGCCACGCGTCTACGAAAAAGGGTTTCGTGTAGTCTATTAAGACGTTTGTTAAATTGTTCAAATCTTCTCCCTCCCCTTATCACTCACCCCTCCGACTCGGCTAATCTTCTATCCCATCGTCATAACCGACCTTATCGTCCCCACCCCTCACTTCTCCCCCCTTTTTTCTCCAATATACTACATCCCCTTCAACTCCCTTCTACCCACACCCCTACACACCCCTTTATTCTCCTCACCTAAATCCCTTCCCACCCCATGCTACGTTGAAAATGTTGTTGTTTTGAGTAACTTTGACGCGTAAGTTATTATCACATGGATTTTAAAGAATATTTTAAATAAAAATAATGCAAAGGTATTTTTGTTTGAATTAAAGGCTTGTTCGAATTCATCACTAGCCTCGTCAGTGTGCCAAACCTCCCTCGTGAGTAGACGGGCCGTTGGCTGTGGGTTGGGGGGGCAAAAGCGCCGGTGTTCGGGCAAACCGCTACCAAAAAACCAGCCGGGCTACCGAAGTGCTTCGACAGTCACTAACACTGTAGTAAAGTGGTTCATCCATGTGTCTTACGTCTCATCGACAATCGAGACCTGAGGCGATCGGTCACTGCCTTTTGTTGTCGACGAAATAATCAAATATGAAAAGTAACAAGGCTGTCTGTCGAGAGAAAATAATAAGTACAAAAGAGTTATATCCTTTCTCAGCAGTGTATGAAGTTTGATTGTAAAATGAAGATTTTACAATCATCTTTGTAATAAATAATGAAAAAGGAAGGAAAAGAGAAAATGAAGTTTCAACTAAAAACTAGAGAGCATGTAATAGTTATCCCAATCCCATCTATTGTAATGATTCATGTCTAAATCTTGTATAAAGGTTTATCATTTTCATAGTCTATCAGAATCATTCTTAAAATTATTTACGGTCATTTAATGGAGACACAAGTATAAATCTTTGAAATTTCATTTATTTGATTAACTACGACCGATAAAATGTGGATGTACAATAAATTGATTAATACAGGGAGTTTTTATAAAGGTTTACTGAAAAACTATCTTAAACGTGTATTGAGAAAAAGGATTGTACCATTTATAATCTTGGATTTTAAAATTTGGGACATCAATCTATAGATATTAAGTAGTACAATCTGGATATTAATTTTTTTAATCCTGGATTATAAAACTTGATATCTTGATTTTACGGTTTAATATCTGACAGATTGCTGTCCCAATGTGTAAAATCCGAGATCATGAACGGTATAATCCATTTTTCTTAGGTTGCCAAAATATTTTTTACTTTAATCAATTAATGGGTAATATTTGAAGCCTCTGAAACCCTATTAAAATTTCCCCTATACTTTAAATGGGGGATATAAAGGAATAAAGATTGACAATTTTTTATGAATTTCAACGCTCTCAAGGGATTTCAGAAGATTTTAAGTGGTTTTAAGGGATTTTACGAGTTTCCAAACCATTGAAAGGATTTCAGAGGGTTTCAAAGCATTTCGTAGAATTTCAGGACATGGTAGGGAAATTGAAAAGATTTCAACTCCCTGTCGATATCGAAAATTTCATACACGATATATATATCATTATCGTAAAAATCGAAACTTTCGTTCCGATATTGCATCACTAAATTGCTAGCTGAAGTATCGTTGATCAAGCGTTGATAAATGTCTCCCCCTACTTTCCGCATCATCACAGCTCCTAATCCCCAATTGGGTATTGGCTGGTAACTAAACGGCGCGGTAATTTGTGCGTCGCGAGCGCCGCGGTTGACAGCGCTTCGTGGGGTTGATTTAAGGAGCGCGCCTCTCTCATTTGTCTTCCCTAGAACCGATTTCCCCCCACGGGCGGATGACAGGCGACTGTCCCAGCGACTTTCCGGGAATCACGACCATCGCGGTCTTGACTTCTTTTTTATCTCGATCGCCTATAACCGCCGATCGAAAACAATACCGCCACCGGTTATCCAAAGACCCATTTCGATGAACTCTTATTTCTTATTTTCAAATTGATAAAAACGAAACACCTTCAATATTTATTGCAAAATGAGAATTATAAAATTATCTACAATAATTAAATGCGTCTTGAATCTATATTTACACTCTTTACGAGAATTGTCGGGTTTGCTACCGTTTTTACTTTTGCGCGCAGCGACGTTTAGCGCCGCCATGAAATTGATTATCGACAGTTTGAATCAGTTGAATCATAGCCTCCAACAAGGCGCGTAAATCTCATAAAGTTCTGCGCTTAAGTTTTTTCTCGGCAGAAAGGGAATCAAAACTTAAACTTGTAACACTTTTTCGCTGATTATTTCAATCCTTTTTTGAAAGCTTATAACAAATTGTCTCAATTTCCGATGAAACGATGTGGCAATGAAAACATGTTATAATTGTGATGCCATAATTTCTTGAACCTTGCCCACTAATAAAATACGTTTCGCAACGAGAAGCACACTGCCGAAGGCGGACATGGGCGGTGGGTGACTTTTATTGGCGAATTTATTTCGGGAAAATTCATTTTGAGATTTATTTCGGAAAAATTAATTTCAGACAATTAATGTATGGCCTAGTTCCAAGTTTCGGGAGTTGGCAACAAGCGTTAATGGTTTCTTATGTCACCATAAATTTCATTGTACTTAGCCATGCACCATTCTGCGCTCTATCGCGGATGCGTTTTAATTATAAATTTACACTGTGACGTAGAACGCTTTAGGGTCAAGCAACCACGTTATCTATCAATGAAAGGACGCTTCGTTCATCCCCTATTTTGTTTCTCGTCGAAGAGCCAGTAAATATGTTTCGAACCTTACACTCAATGCGGTAACTAAAATCTAAAATTCTGAAAAAAAAAGATGCCAAGTTACTGAAACTTAAAAATTACATATCTTGTCAATTTTTATTAAATCCACATTTATATTCAACCGTATTTCAAATTGTTACCCTGTTCAAAAAATTAATTTTTTTCTATAAAAAATGGAAAATTATTTTCTAAAAATAGCAAAACTTTTAAATTTGAAGATCTACAAATTGTTTAATCGCAATGTGATTAGATAGAATCTTTTTTCTAAAAATTACTCAAATTCCCTTTTTCCCTCAATTTCCACCTGTCAAAATAAATATTATTACATGTCTTATCAATTTTTATTAAATTTACTTTTATGTTCAAACGTTACATAAAAAAGTTACATACACTTAGTATAGAAAAAGCGTTACGAAATTGGGTGGGGTGTCAGAATTATAAGAGTAAAGCGTTACGTATATTTTCAACGGCCCCTATTTAAAACGGTCACCTTTTTCAAAAAAGTAAAAATTTTCTATGAAACTATTAATTTAACTCGTGGCATTGTAGCATGGAAGCTGTCAGGAAACCTTTCGTGTCGGAAAGTATCTCTTGAAACAGGAGGATGGTAAAACCACCGAGTAAAACCGCATAGGAAGAGTCATAGCACCTGCAGTGCAGCAGAGTTGCGGACCCAGTAACACGTACAGACATGCACAAATGTACTTTCAAGTTGTATGCATTCGGCATATCATCGCTCGCGAGTTTTACTGTTTCCCAGTCTGGAAAAATTGGGACGTGATCGATTATGGATTTATTTCCTGTCTAACTCAGAGAGAAAACGTTTTCACTTGATTACATCTTCTCTTGATTTTAAACTCTCACAAATTAAATTAGAAGTTGTATTTTTTAATGTTACAACCTAAATTTGAAACAATTTTTAACAAGATGGGACACACATTATTTCGAAAAGATAAAGTATTATTGATGCCATCTTTAATGTTCGTACGTGTCCTCTTGGTTAAATTGGCTATATATAAAATCAGAGGTCGTCTCTTGGAGACGATGGACGACCTTTCTTGGAATTTACAATCCCACTAAGCTCGATGAACGTAGTAGCGACGAGAGACGTAATCGCATAATTGTGAGTTAATTCGAGGCTGGCAAGCGACAGCGAAAGAACGCAGTGTGGGCGATTCTTTAAGCTGTCTGTCTCATCTTGTCTCTGCACGTAACAAAACGTCATCCTTCTCGCCTATTGCTTCTAGAATCTTGTGATTTTCCTTTGCCAAAGAAACTCGATATCAGACCGATTATTAAACAAAATCATTATCATTAATTACCACTTAACAATTCAAAATTAGACAGTTCTTTAAACTCTAAAATTTGGCATTGAACATGTGTACATTTTAAAGAGTTTAAAAACTAACCCTTTCAATCTCACGTTCCCGATTTTATCCGGGGTTCTTGATCAAGTGATCACCCTAAATAGGTAAAACTATCTAGGGCTCTTTCAAATCCCGATACCAATTTCTGCATGGGATATAAATGATGTAAAAAAGAAAGTAACTAAACTTCGTTCTCGACTTTGTTCCAGATTTAAAATGTAGTCAAAGTTAATCATGGTGCGTGCAACGATGGCGTGCAAATTGCCCCGGAAATTAACATACATGAGGAATGCTTACGATATCCGTGTAATAATTGCGTGGGTGTTTCTATTAAGCTGCGGGTGTACGTGAAAGACCGATAGCTGACTCTCAAGCCTATCCCCAGACCGATCTACCGTTTCGCTTTATATTCTCAAGATTTGTTGTCTGTCGTACCTTTGAATCGTGGGTCATCAAGGTACATCGTCCGTTGGACACGAAACGTCTTAGACGTAAACCGTATTCATGAAGCAAGCAAAAGTCCAATAGTGTGGTAGACGAGCCGCAGAATCCTGCATCTGTTATTACTTGTTACTCCTTCCTTACGTCTTAAGCTTTTACGCCTCTCCCGGCGTCTAAGCTCCATAAACTTAAAAACTCGGGTAACCGATGCCGCAGTTTTATAATTTATGGCGCTCGCCGCCTTCTGCACCTTCTACTGAGACTTAAGTATCAAATAAAAACACTGAGAGACTTTCCATTTGAATAGATAATAAAAACATTTGAAACTTTAGTATTCTACAATATCAAAACACGGAAAAAAGTGATGAGTTTCAAAAATTGATATAGTGGTTTTCAACTGGCGACTTTCATATTTTTGTTACAATAAGAGAAAGAAGTGTTGCACTATTGAGCATAAAAAGTGTGAATATTTAGTATTCAGTATATCAAAGTAAACGAGCAGTTTCAAGACAATATGAACGTAATGAATTCGAAAGACTAAAACAATCTTTTCAAACTTTCGTAGGAGCAATATGAGATTCTGAAATCCACTATACGAAAAATTATGACTCTTCGTTAGAAAGAATCGTGGGGAGAAAAAAAGTATACCTGCAGTGAGAGAGGTAAACAATACTGATGCACTCAAGTGCGGACATCAGGACCAATCCTGACACGCATAAATTTAACATATAATAGCGCTTGCGAGGAAAATGTGACCTTACTGAGGGCCCATGCGACTCCTATTGACAAAATATGGATTAACATTCCCGCCAATTTCAAATGAAGATTTCAAATAAAAATAAAAATTTTGATATTATTTACAAGAATAATATCAGAGGGCACATTAATCTACAGGCAATTCAATTCAACTTTGAAGGTTACATATGTGGAAAATACTAAAAACAAATGTTTATTTAAAAATATTAATTTTCAATCAGCGGGAATGAGAAGCTTCTATTTCCCAATTGAAAATATTTATATAATTTTAAAATAATTAATTTAAAATCAAATAATTGAAAGTTCATACTGAGCTGAATAATTTTAATTAAATATTGAAGATGACGTATGAAAGTTATTCAGGGTGACTACTGGTCCGGGAAACCGGGAAAACTGAGAAATGACCTGGAATGTTTTGTGACCGGGAAAATATATCAGATGAAAAACTTGAAATAAGTTCGATTTCAGCTTGTTTTAAATTTTAAGTTCAATTGTCAACTTCTTCAATTATGATATTCTTAATTTAAAATGCGTAGTTCTAAAATGTTCTATTAGAAAAATACTCTATTTTGAAGCAGAGTTTTTAAAGTGTAAATTGTCAATTTAAAGAATTTTTAAATGCAGTTTTGACGACTTAAACAATTAAAAATTAGAAGGAGTCGGAATTGAAATTTTGTACAAAAAATGTTTTTAGTTGATCAACTGTAATTATAATTTAATATTTTTTTCAATCGAACTATACTTTAAATTTTACAAAGTTAACAATAATTGATTTTTCAATATCACTCTGAAACCGTTCAAAATTAAAGAGTTGACAGATTTTATCTTGAAAAATTGAACTGTTGCAATTCGAAAGCGTTAGTAGTTAAACAAACGTAAACGTCCAAAAAATTCAATTTCAAATGTTATTCAAATACTGTTTCAGTCTAAAATATTTTATTTTTAACCCATTAAAATTTAAAAAAATGTAATTAGAAAAAATAACAATTATTTAATTAGTAGAAATATTTGACTGTTCATATAAAACGAGCAATTATAAATCACATATTTAAAACTAGACAGTTTGAAATACAAAGCCTTGAATCGTCAAAATTTTAAAGAAGTACTGTGAATCTTGAAATGATTTCAAATAATTTAAAAAAATTTACATTTTTTTAGGTTTTAAACAAAAGTATAGAAGCTTTTTAAGAACTATGAAAGGTTTTATAAGAATAAAAAAATTTTCTTACGCTTGCTAGGAAAATTGAAAAGGAATTTTTATTTTGAAATTTTTTAATTTGTAAGTGACATTGTAAAATTTGGATGTATAAATAGCAATTGAACACTTAGTAACTTAGAAAAAAATCATGTAATTTCAAAAGATCTTTTTTTTTAAAGAGAAGTTTTGAAAAGATTCAAATTCAATGTAAATCTTAAAGTGGTTTCAAATAGTTTTGAAAAATGTACATTTTTCAGGTTTGGAAAGAAAATGTAGAAGCTTTTTAAGAATTGTGAAAAGTTTTATAAGAATAAAAAAATTTTCTTGTGATTCCTAGGGAAATTGAAAAATACTTTTTGTTTTGAAAAAATTTAATTTGTAAATGACATTATTAAATTTTGATGTATAAATAGCATTTGAACACTTAGTAATTTAGAAAAAAAATCGAGTAATGTCAAAAGATGTTTTTTTTTAAGAGAAGTTTTGAAACGATCCAAACTTAATGTAAATCTTGAAGTGATTTTAAATAATTTTAAAAAACGTACATTTTTCAGTTTTAGAACAAAAAATTTAGAAGCTTTTTAAGAATTGTGAAAGGTTTTATAAGAATAAAAATTTTTTTTTACGAATCCTAGGAAAATTGAAACGGGCTTGTTATTTTGAAAAATTCATTTTAGGGGTATATTTAAACAGATTTTAAAATATTTCGAAAATGATCAAAAAAGAATCTGGGGGAGGAGAAAATAGGTGGAGTAGGGGAGGGAAAATTTGCGATGGGGAGGTTTCAACGACTTAATTAAGTTTTTTTTTTCAAGAAAATAGTTTCAAAAAATTATTTTAAAACTTTTTTACATTTTTTACAATTAAAAAAAAACCCTATGTAAAAATTTTTTTCTATAATTTTTTACATCATTTTTATTTAATAACCATTTTTTTCAAACATTTTCTTCCACAATTTTTTTCTCATAAAATTTTGTTACATCTTTTTTTTAAATTTTGTTCGATAAAATTTCTTTTAAAAATTTTTTCCTTGTAGGTGCTCTGTGCCTACATTGACTAATTTTTTTAATTTTGCAGGTTTTTAGACAAAATTGACGATAAATTTGAATCATTTCAAAAAAAATTTAGAAGTTTTTAAAATATTTCAAAACATTTAAAGCGAAGTGTAGTTTTTTGACGATTTTTAAATAAAATTTAAAAACTGTTTAAGGTTTGCGAAAGATTTTAAGATAATAAACATTTTTGTTTATATTTTTCAGAAGATTTTGTATTATTTTTTATTTCGAAAACAACATTTTAAGAAAATGTCTAAAAATATTTCATAAAAGAAAAAGAAAGTCGAACAATTATCAATTTGAAGCTACTTAAAATTAAAATAATTTAACTTCTCATTTAAAAACGTAATACTTCTAGCTTTAACTATGATTTCGGTTTTTATTTTTTTTTAATTAAAAAATTTTTAGCTTCAAAATTTCAAATGAAAATGACTATAAAATGATTATAATACCTGCGTCTGCCGGTACACGTGCACTCGTGCAGTAGCACGAACGCGTTCGGCAAAAGTCGAGATTGCTCGGACATACTCGGAACATAATGAAACAGCACTATACGAAAAATCGAGACTTGAGTTTCAATTTCTATTATGGGTCGCAGGTTCATAACATTTCGTAATCAAAATACTCATTTTTCTACAGAAACTTATTATATTAATTTTTATCCTTTATTCAAATAGAGGGTCTCTCAGTCAAGCCAAAGAGAGCCTCTACAGCGTTTTATGATTACTTGTGGATTGATTTCGGATTGCCTAGAATAAAAAAGGCCGAGCTTTATGTCGAACTGTCCAAATGACAACTCGAGTGGAGGACGTCCGAAGCTTTAGAATTCCATATAAACTGTATTGGGAACGCCAGCGCCCTCAACGTTATAGAACCTTTTAATCTGAACGCATCTTCTGAGATAGAACCTTGTCATTTGGACACGTCTTCTACTGCTCTTCAAAGCAACACATTCTAGAAGCGATATCTTGAAGAATCCAGTCGACACATTTGAAGAATGCTACTCTGAAAAAATTAGATTCCAGTCGCTTCATCGTTTGCGGCAGCGGGAAAATTTTTTGCGGCATTACCTTCGTTGAACGGTAACCCAATATTTCACAATGCGGAGACGTCAGTCGAGAGATGAGCGTCAATTTGAGCAAACGATGCGTAACAATGTTGTTCAGCAATTTGCATTTTTTGTTTTGCAGAGAGCCGAGCAGCGATGCGGCCAACTTAAGCCAAACAGGGTCGGTGGCAGACTGGCCCGTTAGGGCGCATTTCCACGGACGGGTCGGAAGATACGATCGTGTACGAACTACACGATAGCTGTAATAACCAGAGCCGCATGATGAGTGGCCGACGTAAATTAGTCGCCACGTAAATTAACCGCCCCCGAGCAGCCGTCAGTAATTTAATGTAAAGCAATATCACTGCGAGACACCCAGAGTTAAAAAAAATCTGATAAAGCGAGCAAAAGGGGTAAGTCAAGAGGAAGTAGAAAAAAAGACAAGTTTGTCGCTCCGATCTTGGACTAACGAACGTCGCGTGCCGCGCATTTATGTGTTCACATGAGCGACCGGGTCGAAACGATTAACCTTAACACTAGGACCGACGGAGCCTTGTTGATTATTATTTTCAAGAATACGATATTCAGTTTTATGACTTCTCATATCTTTTTCACTATCCGGGAACTATACTATGTCGTAAAGTTTTAGAATTGTGGAGGCCTTAAACGAGTCATAAATTGTCTGCAGCTATAGTGAATATAACTACATTTTTAATTAAAAATTTTAATCTTCACGAAAAGATTGAACTTTTCGCTCAAGAATCTAATCGTTGTAAAAGAAGCATGCAAGTATTGCGTGCATGAGTAGTATAACAAGTTGTATGGCGTACTCCCTCATCATTTCCAATCAGTTACAATAATTTCAAGTGCGTGAGCCTTCTCCCAGGGCCAATTTGCATGCACGAAGTGAACGGAAATGGGTGTGATTTTTATAGAAAATGAAAACGATGACATTGGGAAATCGAGATTATTTTACTCGCCCATTCATAAGTCATCCATCAGCGTGTGAGTTTGTGATTTTCAAATGTATCGCTTGCAATGAATGAGACTTTGCAATTCAAATTACAGTATCGCGCACGTAACAGGGATGCGCTACAAGTCTTTTTTTATAAAAACGACTAGGGCGAGGGCTAGAGTAAGAATAAAAAAATATAAACTTTTTTTTTAATCTGATACCAAATCTATCGACCATAAACAACAAAAATAGAGGTACCACTGTATTTCGCCGAAAAGAAAGGTAAAATCAAAACTGAATAAACAAGATTACAGAACGATAAAGTCACAAGTTCGTTCTAAAATATGCGTTCCAAACAACGAATTGAATTCCCAGACCCCCTTTTGTTGATACTCTTATTAATCAGAATGGAGGCACTGGGTTAATTTTGAATCATTCGAAGAAGCTTTTTATGAGACAAGCTGCCTAACGAATGGTAATAAGTTTAAAGGGTCATATTTACAGTCACGGTTGTAACTCGACCCACTCGAATACATGATCGTTCGGCGGTGAGATCAGACTATTAAAATGAAGCAAGTGATAATCTCGAATTGAAGCTTGGAATAAATTTTGACTTAGTTCAAGGGCGTTTAATTGCAAGTGTTATATGTCTAATGCTTTACTAATCTTTTCATAAGAGTAACAATTATTTACTAACTCATGCGGAAAACTTTATCTCTAAATCAGAATTTAGAATTAGTTAAAAATTACTTAACTGAATAGCAAGAAGTCAGTAACTGATTTTATAAGTTAGTACTCAACTAATTATTAAGCAGCACTCAGCTGCTTATTAGTCAAAAGTGATTTATGATTAATAGTTTTTTATATACCTTTAATTTTTTTTTTAACTAAAATCGAAAATTGTTCAATTTGGCAAACTTTACAAAGAAATTTTATATTTCAAGGTTTCGAAAGCCATGATTTCTTTGATATTGCAACTTTGATATCGTAAAATCTTGAAATTCCAAACTATTCAATTTCGAACGTGTTGAGCTTCAAATTGGTCAATTTTTAATACATAAAATTTCTTAATTTTGAGTAGTAGCCACATTATTGAATAGAACAAAATTGGAAAGATAAACTATGTCTTCTTTTTTGAAAAGAAAATTGAATATGTAATGGTTTGTTTAAAAGGAGTTATTTGAAATTATGTGTTCTTTCTTTCACTTTAGATATCAGTTGTAATTTTTATACAATCTTTATCATTAACTGCTTATTTCATTCTTAAAAAGATTCTCCACAATCCTAGTCATGAGATTTATATAAAAAAGCTGGGCAATTACTATCTACAAAAATCATTAACCATACAAAATAGCCGTCAATGATAAAGATTGAATTTGTATATGAAAATAAAAACACATTATAAATCATCAACCCCTATAGAGAGTAGTTTTTTCACTTTTGAGGATATTATTCTGAATAAAATTAGAGTAACATTATTTTTAGTGATGCCTACCATTATTTTAATTAAAAGACTTTTTGCTTTTACGCAAATCATTTGCCGCTTCAGGTAATTAACACTTTTTGTCATTGGACCACGGATTAAACATTTTTTTTAACTCATAAAAACAGTACCTCCTCGATTTTGCAATTCAAGTTTTACATTTTTTAATTGAAAGCCTCTATCTTTTTTACCTAGAAGAAGCAAATATCGCATTCAAAAATGCAGAATCAACGGTGCACCGCTTTCCCCTGCATGCACCGCTTAACCCCATTTTACGGTACGGCCTAGTGGTCACCCTGATTTGATTCATGTTTTGAATACTATCTTGATTATTGAGCTATTATATTCACATTTTGAATGAAAAGATATAAATACAGTAAAAACGGAAGGAATGAAGGAAGCGAAATAGAAGCTGTATACGCAGAGTCGAGGGTAATCTGAGCAAGAGCGGCGAGAATCTAAAGGCGTTCCCACATGTCGGCGACAAGGGGCCTCGGGCAACTTGGAAGCGCGACCTAAGTGCACACCGAGTCCGCGGCTCCTATCGCATAATGCTATGCAATCGAGATGAGGGATAGCATTGTATATAATATCATTAAACGTATAACGCGGCATGGAACGCCCGGTGTTTTGCGCGACCACGAAGTCCCTTTTCCGGTCCTCCTTTTTCAGACCCATTTCCCCCTCTTTATCCCCGAGTCCCACTAGTCCGCTACCCCTTCCCTTTTCATCTCAAAGTCTTTCCTGCATTATCCTTTTTCACTGACGATCTCTCCGTCTCGCTTTGACGCGCACGTTACGGCAAATTTCCCGTACTAATACAGCCTCACCCTAACGTGCATTATCCACTTAAGGGTTACATTTTTGCAGAATTATTCCTCTTGGACTAGGAATATTACCATGGACAATAAGGAAGTGACTTGGTTTCAATGGCTGCCTTACTATTTACATACTTAAGGTATATTACCACTCATTTTTTTAATTTATATTGACGGAAATTCTATACAATAATCTCTACTCGAATTCGGACCGGAAAATTCCGAGAGGTGGCGCTGAAAGCAATGAGTGCAAGAGACCCCAGTTTGAATAGTAAAATTTTTACTAAATAGAGTTAGCTATAAATTACAAAGTTACTAAAGGGCTTTCCATGAATTATGAAACACATTTCTTGCCAATTTTTTACGTAATTTTTCCAAATATTTTCGGGCATTTCTTATTAAATATAATTTAGTTGGGTAATGTATTGATGGCCCTTAGCAAATAACATAAATATCTAAACTTTTACGATTTAAACTCGACATTCATACGTCCATTGCTTTCAGCGCCGCCTCTCGCAGTTTTCCGGTGCGAATACTCTCTCAGGAGGTTGATCGCTGTTATTTAAAACCCCTGTTGCCCAAGAGGTCTGGAGTTCGAATCCAGACCAATTTTTCTTTTTTTTTCTTATTTTTATCGACCTCTTCGTCATGATTTACAACCTCAGGTGTGAAGTCAACCTGAATTTCAAGTTAAATAATCGTCAAGGGATTTTTAAGTGGACCGAATAATTTTGTCGATTTTTCCCCTTTCTCTCGGGAGGTTGCGCTCTGCACGTAAGATTTCGATCGCGAAATCGCGAGTATCGTCGAATCATCGAGCGGCGAAACGCACTTTCGTGTGGGGCGATATATACCAGTATATTTTCAATATAGCGATATCGACGCGTTGATCTCGCACGCCGAGAGTCTGGTTCTTATTGAAGAAGAAGCAACAAGGCCCGTTCTTTCCGAGGGAGCATACGTACACTTCGTGGACGATCGATAAAGAACGAATCGCCGGTAAATCAATCCCCGTGATCTGAGCGTTTGACATCCGATATATTCCCGGCGCAGATACATGAGTTTGGCATGGCCGGTAAGCTGAAAACTTCAATTTCGAGCTGCCAACATCTCGTGATATCTTGCAAATTGTATCGTAATAATCCACGGACTATTACAAATTTTATAGGGGACACACAGAAAAAACTAGGGCTTCAATTTTGTTTCAGGTCACTTTCTTACAAACTCATTTTAAACTTCAGTTATGCTCGCTCTCTTGATCACTGTAAAATTTAAAAAAACAATTGAATTGATTTCCAAATTCGTATTGCACAGTATGAACCAATTATGATTCAATTTTATTTCAGCACATTTGACACGTTTTCTTTGCTCAAAATAAAATTATTTTTTTTTGCAGACATCAGTACTGAGCCACTAAGGTAAGGATCATATTCAAAGCTGTGCAAAAAATGATTTTAAAGTTGGGCCAAGATGTTTATCCAGAGTGGCCGCAAAACTTCATTTTCAAAATTCCCTGATTTTTCCCTAATTTTTCCCTGATCAATTTTTAATTTTCCCTGGCCATTAATATTCAAATGCCAGAATTTTCTTCTAGCAACATTTTTAACTCGCAGTATTTTATAAACGGCATAAAACAATTTGAAGTGACAATATACAAATTTCGAATTTATTTATTTCTGCCAAGAAAGATGACTTTTCTACCAAAAAAGATCATTTTCAATATCAAGGGACGAAATTACTGTCCAAATAGATTAATAGACGATAGATCAACAAACCAGTTGAATTTTCGATCACGAACGATTACTTTTTAACAAAATACTTCAATATTCAACAAAATAATTAAATTTCTCAGCAAAATATTTGAATTTTTAATCAAATACTGGAATTTATTACCTACAAAAAAGATGAATTTTCAAACAATCATTTGAATTAATAAACAAAAAAGACTAAACTTCAACCGAAGTGTTGAATTTTGAACACAATAATTAAATTTTCAACAAAGTAGTTGAATATTTAACCAAATAATTGAACTTACAACATACAAAGATTAATTCTCAACCCAAAAAACGAATTTTCAACCAGAAGATTCATTTTATACCAAATAAGACGAATTTTCAGCAAAACACATTTTCAACCCGAAAATTTAAATTTTTCACGAAAAAGTTAATTTTCAACCAAAAAGTTGCATTTTGAATTAAATTTTTTTTCAACCAAAGAGATAAACCTTAATAACAACAAAAATTTATAACAAATTGGTTTGAATCTTACCCAAATAAACCAAATAAATGATGAATTTTCAAATGGAATAACTAAATTTTCAGTTGGAAAAATTAATAATCAATCAAAGAGATGAATTTTCAACCAAAAAAGATGAATTCTTAACGAATAATGTAATATTATAGATATATATTTTTTTCAATAAAAAAAGATTTCTGTTTGATTGTCAACACAAAAATACAAATATTAAATAAAAAAGTTAATTTTTTACTAACAAAAAGATTATATCATGGTTTCCACAAACTTTACTTCAAAAATTCCGTACCTTTTCCCTGACAAATCTTTCATTTTTCCTGACTTTTAATGTACAAAGACCAGAATTTCAAGCTTGTAACATTTTCAATATAGAATATTTTATAAACGTAAGAAAAAAATTACAACTTAACATTGAAATTGTTTAAATGTATTACCTTTGTCAGTTATTTAAAGTTCCTCTTATAGAAATGCCCAGACTTTTTATAGATTTTTTTCACAATCCCATACTTTTCCTTGATTTCCAGGTTTTCCCTGACCTACGACCACCTTGTTTTATCTTACTTCGAGACATTTCACAGCTTTTCATTCACCTACTTTCATTTTAGCTGCGGAAATAATTAATATACTGAAGGATGGCCCACTACTAGTGTAATTACCCTTTCCTTTCCGTAATCCCATATCCAGACTCCTGAGATAATAATTTTTTCGATGATTCAACGCTGGAATGTTTGCTTTCAGGAAGGGAAAAAGTCATATTCCATAAGCAACTTCAGAAAGGCAATAACGATCAGAAACGTTGGATTTCTGTAGAAGGAACTAGTGCAGGTCGTATAACGAAGGAAGAGGGTTGTACATGAGGGAAAAAGATAAAGAAAGAAAGAAAGAGAAAGACGATGAAACGAAGGCACGGACGGATGGGCGGACCAGTCAAGGTATTATATGGCGGTGTACTGGGCGCAGTAAGGCAAGTTTTTATCGCAACCGCCATCTACCGACCGATCGTCATTACCGTGCTAAGTAATCCTTCGGAAGACTCCGCTCGAAAGGCCCGGCTCGGCCCGACCCTGAGATGCACTTTTCTCTGATCCACTCTGTCATTTCTTTTCTGCTTACGAATGCTAAGTTCTTTTAGATCGCTATGCGACACTGCAAGGCGTAATACTAATAAGCAATAAGTGTTTTCCTACCGAGGATCTTGTACGGTAGTAATTAAAAGTCTTGTAACTTCGCTTTAAAAGCTTATCCGATAGCAATGCAAACATGATTTCGATGTTCTGACGAAGGAGAGACTTTTTGTTCAAAGGTGTTAACATGATCTTTTCAAGAATAATTTCTTGAATTCTTAGAATTTTCAGTCATATTTTTATTAGAGTGGTGAAAAATAAGCTGCTATTTGGATTTTCACGGACGTCAGCAAATATGTATGTATAGCCTAACCCAAAAAAATATACCTATTTTTTTTTATAGATATTTTTCTGCCCTCGCAAAGCAATTGTTCCTCTTACGGAGTTTAACACGTAAAGATGCAACTTATTTTTCAAGATCAATTTTTCATTACAAATTATAATCCACTTTGTTCAATCTGGGAGTTACTTGTTTTTCAGGGTTGCCGAAAATCTTCATTTTAAACATTCCCAGACTTTACCAATAATATTCAAAGATCAGCATTTCCATCTTGTAACATTTTCAAAATAGAACCTTTTATCAACGAAATAGAACAATAAAATTCCAGTTTAAAAATTAAACATTTTAAATGTACTTATTTCAACCATAAAAGCTGACTTTTCAATCTAAAAGGACGAATTTTCAACAAAATATTTAAATTTTCGACCAAAAAAACGATGCTTCTCTAACAAAATAGTTACATTACCAACAAAATAATTGAATTTTCAACAAAATATTGCAATTTTTAACCAAATTGTTGAATTCTAAATCAAAAGAGACGAATTTAAAAAAAAATAGTTGAATTTTCAATCAAATAGTTAAATTTTAAAACAAAGAGATAAACCTTTAAAAAATAATTTTCAAGCAAGTAGTTTAACTGTTACTTGAGTAGTTGAATTTTAAATTAAAAAATATTAATTTTCAACAAAATAATTCAACTTTAAGCTAAAGAGATAAATTTGCAACTAAAATGACGAATCTTCAACTGGAATAGTAAATTTTTCATTGAAGAAAAATTAATTTTCAACAAGAAAAAAACTACTCTTCAACAAACAAGATGAATTTCCAACTAAAATGATGAATTTTCAAAAACAAAATTATTTTTTAACAAAGTGATTTAACCTTCAATTAAGTAGTTCAATTTTCAACAACAACAAAAATGAATTTTCAACCAATAATGAAATAGTAGATATTTAAAGGAAGAAATATTTTGATTTTAAATCAAAAACTGTTGAATTCAACCAACTCTCTAAATTTGAATTAGTAAAATATAACTGATTGTCAGTTAAATTCTACTAATTGCTGTAGCTAGAAATGAGTCACTGACAATTAGTAGAATTGTATTGATTGGATTAGTAAAACGAAAATTACTAATTGATCAGTTATAGTTGTTAAAGCCTCGGTGAACAGGGATAATGCTGGCATCGTAGCAGTCTAGCAAGTCATCCTTGAGTTGATTCGTCCACTCAGTGTGGGCGTTTTGCCGGTTCGTCGACGTGCGTCCGTGGCCCTGGGGCCTTGAAGTGTCCAAAAATGATTAAAATGATTAATTATTGTTCATTTTTGCAAATATAATAATTGTTTGCCAGAAAATGCAACTTTTGGTACCATACGCTCAGGCAAAAAAAAGTTTACCCAATTAGATTTACAACAATATAATTTTTGCCAATTACTAATAATATATAACTAATAAGTTCATAATTCATTCAAGAAATGAAACAATTTCTTCATTCTTCCAAAAAACATCAATTTTACAAAAAACATCAAGCCACGGCTCTTTCTACAGCGTCGTCAACAACTTTTAATGTACTAAAGACGGCGAAAGCCTTAATTTAGTGATTGTTAACAACCCAGAGAGCAGGATCTGTGTTTAAGAATGTCGAATTCAATTGCATAATATCGAAAAATCGAAGTGCTTTTGAAGTAACCAAATCTTTAATATCATTCTTCGCAAAATTTGTCAGATTTTGATCTGAAAGATGTTTTGCGGGTTCGTCTGAGCCTTCTCGCGTTTTTATCGCAGGCACCATTGCCCTTTTCTGTTCGAGTGAAATTCTAGACTCAAAGAATGCTATGGCCACAAGTTCCTCTGAGAGATACTACAAGTGTCCTTCAATACCCCGAACTGGAACATATCCTAAAAAAATTATGGCGAGTTCAAGTAATTCACGGTAGTCATCACGGGGTTGATAATTTTCTTTTAACTGCTAATTTAGAATTTTAATTGGGTCGTCCTTTTCTAATCGCAGTTTCGAAATTATTCGCTTGTCCTTTATACCAATTTCGAATCTTGTCTTATCGAATGATTCCCACGCTTCACTAAACTTTTTAATGGAATGCCTGGTCCAGATGTTGTACCAAGGCATTCTTTGCATACAATTTCAAGCATTATTTCAGGGATATGTCAGCGAGCAAAGTACAGCAAATCTTTTTGAAAGCACTGTTTCAAACGTACGGATGTCCCCTGAACTCTACCAGTATTAACACTGCATGTATCGAAGCATAATCCTGCTATACGGTCAACAATGTCCTTTTACCCAAATTCAAATTATCTGAAGACAATTTATGATGAACCTTCCCACATAGCAAAATGCCCGTCGACTGCAAGCGATCTGCCGGCAGATATGCACCTTAATGTGCACACCATTGATGTCTATATAGCCAGCCGGACAGGCGGAAGAATACGCGGTCCGGCCAACTGTATGACCGACGGCCCGGTAAAATGCCGGCCCACGGTGCCGGCATCTTTTTATAATATTGACATTTTTCTTTCAGCTTGGACTTTATTATACGCAGAATTTCATCACCTTTCGTGCTATTTGGAGTAAGAAATTTTTATTTTATTAACATAACGAAATATTTTTTGAATTTTAATGTTTAATTATTGACGAGTCTCCAGAAAGTTTTGCACGGCAAAGTAATTATTATTGAAGGTGTTTGATATACATTAATAAAATAAAACAATAATTTTATTACATCAAATATAATTTACTTTTAAAAGCATAAGTTTGTTCGCTCAGAAAAAGCGATACAAATTTTTCATGGATGATAGGTTTTGATCGGTGGAGGGAAATATTTATTGAAACACAATTTGCAAATCTTTGAAGTTTTGCTGAACGTTCTTCCATCCTTAAGCCGATAACCACCGAAATAATACTTTTTAACAGCTAACGACGTATAAAACTATCCTCGGAGGCGACTAGTAGGACACGAGAAAACAAAACGTTTCTTTCTGGTGAAAATAAAATCCGAGACACGCTGAGAGCAACGATTCCTTAAATCTTTTCGACACTAACGACAATGATTTTTTTTCTTTAATTTGTTTAACCTGAAAATGTAGCTACCCAAATAGCAAAATGCCCGCCGACTGCAAGCTATCTGTCGGCCCGTGGTCGGATCAATCGGACCGACGAGCCGGCAGATATGCACCTTAATGTGCACACCATTGATGGCTATATACCCAGCCCGACAGGCGGGAGCGACGTAGTCCGGCGAACTGCATAACCGACGGTCCGGTAAAATGCCGGCTGACTGTGCGAGTAAAAACATCATTTTCACGAGACATGCCTCAAAAATCTGATTTTAGGGTCAAAAACCAGTGTCTTGCTGATTCTTCTTTTATGACGGTGAAAAATCAGGACGCTACAATCGAAAATATTTTGAACTTTCTCATATTTTAAGCTACAACGAAGATTTTTCTAAAATTGTAATTGGTGGAAATTTGACTGAGTTATCCATTTTTAAGCGAATTTAAATTCAATTTCTGATAAAATAATTTAATTTTTAACCAATTTGTTGAATTTTCAACTTACAAAGATGAATTTACAACCAAATGATCGAATTTTAAACAAAAAAGATCAATCTTAACCAAAAAAAGTTGCATTTTCAACGAAATAATTTAATTTTTAGAAGACAGCTTAAATCTTACCCAAAAAGATGAATTTTAAGTCTAAAAGGACGAATTTTTTGTCTAAATTTTACAACCAAAGAAGACAAATTTTCACAGTAGGCAAACAAACAAAACGAATGAAAGCACTTTTCACTCACGTCGTCGATACCATCCAAAATTCACGAGTGAACGCCATTACACACGGCAAGAACAGCTGATCCAAAACGCGCATGTGCGTTTGCGATCTCAATGTAATCGCACTATTAGCCTGCAGCGGTCGGGCAAATCGCAGGCCCATCTTTCCCCGCCGTTTGCACGACCGACGGGCGTCTAATCTGCCGGACCGTTGTATTGTTATCTGGGTATATTCCATTTTTGGTTATAAATTGAATTTACATTGTTAAAATTTCATGTATCTTGTTTAAAATTCGTATTTTTGATTAGAAAATTACTTCTTCGTTGAAAGTGCATCTTTTTTGGTTGAAAATGCTACTGCTTGGTTGAAAATTAATCTGTTTTGGTTGAAGATTCAGCTATTTTGTTCGAAATTCGTCTTTTTTTATTGTTCAAGTTTAAGTTCTCTTATGTTAAAAAATTCTATCATTTCTTCTATGTCCAAAAATTTCATCCATCCATGATCTTTTATTTTTAACCAATAAACAATGCTAATAAAATTTATTTAATTTATTTAGGACGAAATCATTTATAAATAAATTGTAAAAAAATGAATATTATAAAATAGATATGATTGCCATATTTGTCTTCTTGATCAATTTTTATCAGTATAATACTTAAATTATTTTTAATTAAATTGATTCTGTATTTACTATCTGTATATACTTTAAATATAACTGTCGACTCTATCATGCTTGGTTACGGTTGCCAAGGAATTTGTTATAGTTGACAAAAATGTCAGATTCAGTTTCAAATTTGTAGTTCAAACTTCAAACACATATTTGAATATTAGAAATGGCTTGTCTGTCTAAAAACTAAAAAAGCGAGAAAAATGAAAGAGAATAGGAAAACTCAAAATGAATTGAAGAAAAAAGAGAGTTCACACAAAGTAAAAGAATATTATAATAAACATTGAGATACTATATTGTAAAATCGTAAAAGACTTTATACGGAGAATCGAGATAATGAAGTAACGTATAGGAAAACCAGGTAAATTAATTATTCAATAGTACTGATTGAAACAAAATTATCCTACATTATTCCTGATCAATGAAAATGATTATTGTATCCTACACACACAGAATTACAGACGGGCTAAAATGTATTCATTTTATAAATTGTACCCATTACTCCCTATAATAGCACAAAAATATTTTCCTACATTTCACTTAATTTGAAATCATTGTGATTACTTTTTATATTCTGAAATTAGTTTTCAACTACTATTTTAATTGTAATACACAAGAACTCCAATATAAGCCCAGTTCCGGGGGTTACCTCGTAGATGCCTTAGCACAAAATTTGTCATTGGACGCATGGTACGTGGTGGCGACGCATTGTTGACACTGCTTGTGCGCTGAGAAACTGCGTGGGCCAGCAGTTCCATGAAGAACTGAATCAGTCGGCCTTATATTGGAGTTCTTGTGTATAATTATTATAAATTAATAATTAGTATAATTAATATTGGTATATAAATATTTTTAATAATATTATTACCAGTATAAACAATTTTAAAAATTTCTAATTATTTTTCTTCAGCCTGCCCTTTTATTTTTTTGCTTCCTCATAGAGGAAGATTTGTAATAGTAACAATTAAAACAAATCAAAAAATAAATTCGTGCATTTCACTTGTTTGTGAATACGATTACACATATTTTCTTACTTTTTATCTAGTTTTATAATTTATAATTACTTTTTATGATCTTATATATATATATATATATATATATATATATAATCGCCCCTTTCTTAATTATTACTTTATGCTGCGTACAATTTTTAAATTAAATACAGTTGCTTAAATTATCTTAATTCTCGTTTTTTAAAAATTAAATCCCTTAATATTTCCTTACATGCAGACATATTGATAACCGTGAAAATGAATTAAGATAAACTCGACAATGTTATCAGGAGCGTCGTGAAGAGCACCAACAGTATTATCAAGAACATCGTGAAGAGCGCCAACAAGATTATGAAAAACATCGCGAAGAACGACTAAAATATAAACGTGATCGTTTAAATAATAGAAATAATATTTTTAACAAATTACTATAAAGAAATTCATGATTTTGCATGTAATTTTTACGATGTATGTACTAAAATGTGTTACAGTAATCAAATCAGAAATGTAGCCAGGAAGTCGATAGTACCAGAAACTTATCCAGAAACATTCTCTTGTCGTACAAGATGTGCAGCAACAATTACAACCAGTTGACGAAGTTGCAGAACAGCTTCCATTGTCTGCTTCATCGTGTGGAATAGCGATCGTTACTGAACATTTAGAACATGTCAGTACAATTCGAAATTTTGCAGTTTAAAAACACAAACGATGCATTAACAATTTCAAATGTAGAATTAATAAACTGAAGGGTCGAAGAACAAAAGGGTTTAACCCCGTTTCTACCAATTTTTCAGGGCCTAACCCCGAGTTTTCCCTTTGCCGTCACGTACACTAGCCCTGACGCCGCATCTCGCGACGCTCAGCTTGCTTCCGCGGCATACTCCACCAATTTTTCACCTAGATAAAATATCAAAATGACCGTGAGACTTTACGTAACAAATGCCCGTTTGAAAATTTTCGAAATTCTATCACTAAAAAAAATGAGAAACAAAAAGCCAAACAATTTTTACTTACCTTGCTCTCCTTTTCGATCAATACGTGCAACATATGATGTAAAATCGATAATATCAACCGCGATTAGTTTCTCTAAAGCCTTTGACACAACCTAGTCACGCTAGATAGTACCACATACATATAAAGTGGCAATAAACCTAGCCGATCGCAGTGAAAAAGTAGTTTTTAAATATGGTGCAATGTGGGGTTAGGCCATTTTGTTCGCTCGGTAACCCTTAGGTTGGGACCTTCACTGACTTTGAAGACTTTTTGAAAAATGAAAAAAAAATTAGAATTTTTTTAGCTTACACTCTCGAAACGGCGTTTGGTTGAGGAGTCCAAAAATGTCTAAAAGTCAATTTCGAAAACTTTGTGGGATAGGCCCTTTTGTTCCCCGACCCTTCCTGCATAGATAATATAACATCAAGAACAATGCAAAATATACAACACCAGCACGCTAAACACCAACCATCATTCGACTTAGAGAATAATCTTAATGAAAGTAAAAATAACACTTTAGTAACTACAGCCTTGATGCCAGACAGTCACAAAATACCTGACGTAACTGAAGTTATACAAGATATAGATTCAAGTGACACTATTCCTTTATATTATTTACGACGTAAAACTGCATCACCTATAAATTCTACGATAACAAAGTGGTGTGAAGAATTAGCGTAGTTTCATCTATATCCAAATAGTAAAAATGGATTTAACCAATATAGAGCCTCCTTACACCGTACGCTAATTGCAGTCTTAAACTGCCTAAGTGCGGATAAGCGTATCTGAGGCCTAACTCTGGAGCATGGGAGGGAGTAGAGAGCAAGCGTCCAGTCTCTCTCCCTCTCATGCGCCAAGGTTACGTCTCAGTTACGTTTATCCCCCACTTAAGCAGTTTAAGTCTGCGAATAGCGTACGGTGTAAAGAGGCTCAGTGTCGGGCACGAAGGCTAGATCAAACTTAGTCCTTATAAGTGTAAGGAAGATTTTTTTTCCCCTCTACCTACCGACTGACCGTACAAGTACGCCAATACTTATCGAAAGTGGTGAGCTCTGCAGTAGCCTCTCACAAAGCGCCTCCTCTCGCTGAGTGCCTCTCCTTTCCATGCGCTTTGAGCGTGGCATTAGATGCGCGTGCGCGAGACGATATTCAAATAATCCGCCAAAGAGATATTTCCCGCCAAACCTCAGGGGCGTCGCTTAACTTAGCAGGCGTTTAGTGAGGACCGGGCGCTTTGTGTGATTTACTGTACTAGCCTAAACTATACTTTTTTACAAACCGTTCACTTTCCGTGTGGCCCTCTAAAGCAGTACTGCATTTTTTCAATTACTCCTTAAAAGAAAAATATCATAAAAAGACAGCTTATAACATGATAAAGCTTCCTTTATTACGCATTAGACAAGTCCACACTTGTTTATGTATGAAATTCGTTTGAGAAACAGCCTTCGTGAAAAGATGAAAACCGTGATTTTTTCGCGTCACTCTGCTGTGGCTTGACGGACAATTTTGTAGTTTTTAACCAATATTGCTAGGAGCCAGATTGATGGAAGTGTTAGTTTGAGGTCACAGCAGGGTGGTATTATTAAATGGTCGACCTATTCAGAAGCTTTGAAAGGATCTGTTGCTATTTTTTAGACAGAGGCGAATATTTCTGAATAAGCTCCTGCTGTGACTTCGCACTAACACTTGCATCAATGAGACCTCTAGCGATATTAGTTAAAAACTACCAACTTTTACGTTTTTCATGGTATTAGCTGAGTTTTTGTGCGATTTTTCTTTTAGGAGTAATTTTCAAAAATTTGGAGCTGTTCTGGAGGGGCTTTCGTAAATTAAAGGGATAACTGGGTGGTCCACAAACAATGATTTTTGAATTTAAACAGAACTAGCCTAAACCTAGAACTATACCTTGTGAATCAACAGATTGACCAAGAACAAAATTTTAAAGTGGGATATGATTTATAGGTTCTCTATTAGTGTTTATTCTTTTTGAGGTGTCGGTTCAGGTTAGGTAAAATAAAAACTCACATTTGAAATATAAATGAGCGTGTATTGCAAGAGGATCGCGAGCAAAGGCTCGAGCGAATGGCGAAATTTAAAGCAGACAGTAACAAAATGAGAGTTACAGAAAAGAATATTTCGTGGTCTGGTTACAAGGCGAATATGTAGTCGCCTCACTTTTGATTGTTTTTAACAATTCCAGTTGAATCATACAAAAATGTTTTAATTTTTCTGTATTTAAAAACAACACTCTTTAAAAAAAAGCTGTCCACAATTAGAACGGATAAAAACATTTGTGAATGGCAGTTGAGTTTTCTTTTTTACTTTTTTAATTTTGAAAAGATTGTGTTTAAAATGTTAAAAACATTAAAATGTTCATATTTAAAACTTTTGAATTCCGAATAAAGATTTCGTTATGAAAATTTAACTTCTATTGTTTTCTTTTTTTTCTGTAAAATTTCTATATTTCTATATATATATATATTTATAATTTTCTTTCCAATGAGACCTTGGTCTTGTGATATTTGTCCTAAAATTTGTATTCAGATTGTTATTCTAACAATAAATTATATTTAATCTTGACTCACGAAACATCTAAAATTGCTGATTTGAACTTTATAAATTTTCGACATATACTCAGCAGAGAATTAGAATCAATCAAACAGCGGAGAACGTTTAGAAAAACAAAATTTTATTAGTTAACATGGGTATCTGACAGATAATGAAAAGGGCTTTTTCTTAAATTTTTCGAAATGTGAAACATTGTTTATGATAAAAGTTCCGTTTTTTATGTGTATAAAAACGGCATATTTATTAACATCATTTTACTTTTCAGGCGTTTTTACAAAAAAAATGTATTTTTTTAATTCCTTCCAAAAAATATATTTTTCAATAAAATAGAACTCTCTTAAACCATCATGATCCCTAAAATTAGAAATGCTGAGACTCGTAAAGCTATTTCCGAAGCCTTAAGTAATTTAAAAATTTGATCAATGGACATCTTTGTTCTTGAATCCGTACTTTAAGTTTCTTCATTAAAAATGTTTTGAACCTCAAAGTAATTATATTTACGATTTGGAACGTATTAAATTGTAATCTTGTTCAATTTTTAAGGTTTCAAATTTAAAATATAATTGTACATTCAAAGGATTCAATTAAAATATTTATTCATCCTCAATATAAAAATTTGTCAGTAATACTCAGGACACAGATTAGTGAATATTCAAAATAAGTAAAATGGGCCTTTTGGAAATTGTCAAATGCTTCTGATTTTAAATGTATGAATTAAATTGATGCCTAATAAAATTAGTGATGATGTCTTCTCAGCCATTCCGCGATCTACCATAGTTTAAATCAATCCATCATTTATCTGCTTTTACTTTACATGAATCGAGCGTTGAACGCTTGGCTTGTTTTTCAAAAAAATCTTTATGGTTTGGAGAGTATTTATTATGCCATAAAATGGCCAGAAACACATTCGACCGTGAACAATAGACTACATTCTACTGGCCAGACCAGTAACGATATCCCTCTGCTAACGACTATACCGTGATAATTATGCGCATGAAACGCATGAAAGAGTATTTTTTAATGAATGATTAAAAGTCATAAGGTGACTTGGTCTCTAGCAATCGTGATTCAATCCCATAATCGTAGAGCAGTGATCTTAATGATTCTATTCCTAGCAGGTGGACCCCAGACCCATTTCTCCGATTAGCAATGGTAGCACAGTTGCTGATAGCGGTATCAGCGGGTTTGTGTCTGTTCCCTCTGTAAGGAAGGTGACACCCACACATCCCCTTCAAACACCAACATCTCACCTTCTACCACCTCAAAGTAGTAAGTTTTTCTCTATTTCTTATATATTCCACATTCTTATTTAAATTATTTTAAGGTCTTATCCTTCCGATAACATAGAAAAAACTGGGGGTTCGTGGATATTGCGGCTCAAGTAAAAATTGGCATCCTTTATATTTAGAACTGAGATCCCAATAGAACTCTTTTTTAGGTTTCCTTTTTAGTTCGTTGATATCCGATAGATGGCGACAAAAAACAATGATCTGCAGTCGGTAAAAGTTTTAAAAATAACCTTAAAAACGGTCCAGTCTCATATCCATTAGCGTCCTTTCAAGAATGATTAATATCTATCATTTTAGTTTCTTTATTAAATTTGTCCCAGTGCAATGTCATTAAATCTGTATTATAACGTGAAGGGCGAATCATTAACTTGTAAAATCTTCGAAGTGAGTCGAGACAGAAAATTATTTCTGTACAAAAAGTCTATGTAGTAACTAATGGCGTTCCTGGTTCAAATCCGGACTGAGGCAGATTTTTTTTTTTTTCTAAATGTTAGACCAGTAATCGATACTATTTAATATTTTAACATCAAAAACTAAACAAATAAAGTTAATATTTCAGTCATTTCGCTATTTCTGAATTCTGAGACATACAATTATAAATAATGTTTAAACATATGAAAGATTCTAAATTGTATTTTAAAAATATATTCCTTTGTCTCAGTCGAACTTTTGTTGTGTGGCTCCGTGATTTCCTGGTCTTTCGTGAGCTTTGCAGGAACTCGGCGAAAGAAACACTATATATAATCTTTCCCAGATCTCTGTGAATGCCTGCCCCTTTCCCTGGCTTTGCCATCATAATAAAAGTTTTTTTTCTTACTTCGCTAGACTGTTTTACGAGTGCATGTGCTTTTCGGACAACTAACGAGTTAGCAGTTTTTTGACACTACATTCTCAGAGTCCAAATTTTTAATTTCATGTTATAAATATTGTTGTAGTAATAATCGCACACAGTAAATGCCAGTTGATCAATTTGATGCTGAAGTTGAATCAAAATGATGTGATTTTGTACAGATTTCGAATTTTTTTATCAGCAAATTGCAGAATCTAAATTAAGCATATCATTTTTGGTAGAAAATTAATCCTTTTTAGTTAAAAATTCATTTGTTTGGTTAAAAATTTATTTACTTGGTTGAAAGTTCACCTCCTCTGTTAAAAATTCATTTGTTTTATTTATGATTCATCATTTCAATTAAAAATTTAGTTATTTGGTTCAAAATGTATTTTTTTTAGTTGAAAATTCAACTATTTGTTGAAAATTCATGTATTTTGTTGAAAATTCAACGTTTGCTAAAACATTTTTTGGTGGTTTTATTAAGCTGTAGATCTTCCAGAAATGGGAGTCGGAACTAAGTGAATATAAACTTCAGAGAAACACTTTTAGAAAGAAAAAAATTGATTTCCAGAACCAGAGAGATTTATGGCCTAATATAGCAAAATTGGAATTTTTCTCCCACCCTTGTTTCATAAGTCTTTGTCGGTTATGACTAACCTGCGACTTCGACAAAAAAGTATAACAACTACCACTCGAGAGATATGAATAAAGTTGTGTAAAAATAAATTTGGATGATCTTGATCTGAATTTGATCATGAAAATGATACGCAACGTTTTGATATCCCGGTATTTACTGTGTATAGTCAAGGGTTCTTTGCTGTTTCTTACAAACGTAGAGAAATTTCAATGAACCATACATTTTTTGCATTATGTGCAGGAATTGCATGCCAGATCTTATAATGTCGTTCTTATGAAAATTATTTGACTTCGAGTTGAGACATTTTATAGTATGATGCTATTTAACCGGATATGTGCGGTCAAATCTACGGGTTTTGCATTGTGTAACCGAAATACTCTTCAGCTTTGCGTGCTAGGATTTACGAAAAATAATGCAAACGAAAAAATATCTTTCTAAATTCGACAATTCATTCAATTTGATTCATTTAAATCAGAAACTTTTTTTCTTAGTTTCCTAATCAAAATGAGACTTGCATAATTCGCAATAAACATTAATATATTTAAGAAAAGTACAAAATTGTCCAACTTCTCGTTACTAACTGCTAACTAACTGTTCAGCTGATGTGAATGGATATTGGATAAACGAACGGTACTGACTTCACACTTATTATCACTGCACATCTATTTGTTTCAATAACAGGCGTAGCTCATGGCAGTAAAATTCTTCTCGGGCATGTGCAGTTATAATAAAGCCACCATCCAATTACGTTATTGCAGACAAATTAAAAGGGCAAGCAAGACATGAGATGCATCCTTCTATGATTATCAAGCGAGAATTTTAGAACTAGGAAACACTCTTACAGAGGAAACAGTAATTTCTTTCTATATGTAGACGATATTCTGCTTTGCGGAGCTCATATCAGTTACGTAGGAATGTTATAATTCCGTGCGTCAATCATCTGACCATTATCAAGTTTTACTTTTTATTCTATTTACTGCTATTCTTTTATTTTTACTCATTTACAAACAGCTTTACTTATCATTAATAAAAAAGGGAGTGCATTGGAAATTCTGGTAATAAGAGTGAATTTATTTTTTTTAAATTATCTTTTTTTTAATGCGTGTTTAACAGGTTCCACATTCCAAATTGTGTACCCAACATAACAAGCTTATGGGTAAACGTTCCAAATATGACGAACTTATGGGTATACCCATAAGTACAGATTAAACATGTAATTGGTAGAATCGATGAATATAGTTCACAAATGAATAGGCTTCCACAGATGCGTGTTGAATACAAAATTTCACTTATATTCCTTAGGTGTACCCATAAGTAACATAACTTCATCATGTTGGGTACATGATGAGAATTAATCAGTTTGAAATTAAAATTTTTGCCCTATTAATTCAGAAATTTTACATTAATTTCTAACATGTACTCATAATTTTGTCCTGTTGGGTATATGATAGAGATTAATAAGTTTGAAATTAAAATTGTTGCCAGCATTGATTCCAAAAATTTCACACCTATTTCTTTCCATAACTTTGGTATGAAACAAAAATTTTTGCCGCGCACAGAACCAAAAATTTTGCCAAAATACTTGATGCATCCCCGTTTTATTAGCTCTAGTTCAACTGGCTATAAGTCAAGACACTGAAAACAAATTTTCTTGCAGCAAAAGAACTGTTTTCTTCGTTATACATGAAACTGTGGATGAGTCAAGCAAATTTTGGTTGATTCAAAAAAATATTTCATTGATCCAACAAAATTTTGTTCTTAAATCATCCAAATACTCCATCTACCAAAAGATTTGGTTAAAACAAACTAAAAATTTAGTTAGATAAACCAAATCTTTTTTTATTCATACAATAACCATATTCGGTTGTTAAATCAAAAAAAGTTTGTGTTGATTCAACCAAATCGTTTTCTGAGTGTATTTATCCTAAAAAAATAAGGGGATTTATTAACGTACTTTCGTACTATTTACTCTCATGTTTGAACATATGTATGCATAATCGCTTCGTGAACGATTCAAGTATTTGAATCTAGACTGGCCTACCTGTTGCTCGTCCCGATTATTCTTCAACCCTTACCAAACTTTACCCCTTTTGCACCATCAGTGACACTAGAAAGCACACAGTACCATGATTGCTCCACCCAATCTTTTCTCAATGTGCATCGACCGAAAATCTAAACTGCCTCATACCAATTTTTCATATTTTATATTTCATACAGCTTACAGGGTGACATATAGGTCAGGGAAAAATCAGGAATTTTGAAAAAAATCTTGCGAAAGTCAGAGAATTTCTGTAAGAGGCACTCTAAATAACGGTCAAGGATAATAAATTCTTAATTTTTAATTTGGAAATTTTTTATTCCGTTTATAAAAAGTTCTGTGTTACAATTGTTACAAGATTAAGATTCTTTTCTTTCAATATTAATGATCGGTAAAATGAAGAATTGGTTAGGGAAAAATTAGGGTATTTTTTTAATGAATTTTTGTAGCCACCCTGATATAATATTCTTGTTAGTAACTTATTTGCCTTGTACTTCTGTTCCTATTTCTTTTTTGAATTTGCCTCCTCCTGACGATTATATTTTTAGTTAAAAATGAAATGGTTGAAAATTCAACTATTTTCACATAAAATTAACTTCTTGTTGAAAATTCGTATGTTGGTGTTGAAAATTAAGTTGAAATCTTTCTTGGTTGCAAATTTAACTATTCTGTTGAAAATTCGTCGTTTGTGGTTAAATTCAACTGTTTTTCATCTAAAATCAAATTAGTTGAAATATCTACTATTACATTATTTGTTGGAAATTCATTTTTCTTGGTTGAAAATTAATTTTTAAAATAAAAATGTAACTATCTATTCATTATTTGAGTTGAAAATTCATCGATTTTGTTGAAAGATGAACTATTTTCTTCAAAATTGATCTTCTTTAATTGTAAATTCAACTACTTGGGGGTTTTTTGCTATAAAGTTGTACTATTTGGTTAAGAGTTCAACTATTTTGTTGAAAACTTAATCATTTTGTTGAAAATGAAACTAACTTGTTAAAAATTCATCTTTTTTGTTTGAAAATTAAACGTTTTTGTTGAAAATTTGTCTTCTGTATTAAAAATTGTTCTTTTATTGGTGAAAAATCATCGTTTTTGGTTAAAATAGGGGTGACCACCCTACAGTAGATAGTCATTAATTAAAAGCACAACCATAACTAAAATAATCAATTTTAATTTATCAACGTATATTGTCTCCTAATTATTATTTAAATTAAATTAATTTTCTTACATACACTAGTATTTTAAATTAATGATAATCTAGTGTAGGTTCGTTATCTGTTGTGGGGTGTTCTCTCGTATATAAATAAATTTGACATTTTTCAGTTTTAATCTGAAACTATTTTAGTCTGTTTATAAAAAATGCTATGTTCTAAAAGGTTACAGATATATTTTTACCAATCCCTTTTCATTCATACATTTAATTTTTCAAATGGCACGTAAACTGATTAGATTCTGTTTTTGTCACGTTTAAACATAGAAAATGAGATTTGAAATGAGTTAATCTATTGCTTGAAACATGTTTTACGGTTTTGAGTATAGTCATTACTGGATAAAGTATAAACCTTGAAGCAAAAGATGATGGCATAATAATGAAAAGCAGAGTTAATGGCTTTAGGATATTTGATGGAAATATTATGATTAGTGTCTACTAGGAGCGAAAACTGTTAAATCCAAGGTTGTGTAAAGCCATAAAAGAGCGTTGTATTTTTCAATAAGCTTTTTCTCCCAACAGTCTCTTTACCTTGGATGTTCAGTTCCATATTTTATCTGGTGGCTTTTATTCAGTTTATACTTTCGTTTACGTTCTTTTACGTGGTTTTAACGGTACAAAGACGTACTTAATAGCATACTGAAAGCGCAGAATGCTCGTTGATGATGGCGTAGTAACGAAGTTCCTGTTGCAGGGCTCGGATCGTGCCACTTTTTTCGACTTTTTGAATAAAAATGCGACTAATCGATTTTTCCCCTTTTTTCTCGGAAGTTCGCTAGTTTCAATTTAAATCACAATGAAACTTTTAAGCTTTATAATTAGAAAACTTTTAATTGGAAGCGTTTAAAATTGAACAATTTCTACTTTTGTGAATCCATAATTGGACAAAGTTGTCCAATAGTTGGTTAACCGGTTTTCAAGAAACTATTTGTTTGAAAATTTAATTATTTTGTTGCACATTTAACTATTTTGTTCAAAAGTAATCTCTTTTGATTATTTTTAACATTTTCAGATTAACCTTGTTCAATAAAGGGTTTCAGTTTTAAATATGGCAGTGTCTACGTGTACCGAAAAAAACCGGCTATTCCTAACAAAAGTTTATTACACTCATAGCCATAGTATTTGAATATTTAATCTTGAAAGTTTTATTAAAAATATTCCGCTATTAGAATATAATAAAATAATAAAATCAGTATTGCGGATGAGATATCGAGACCTCCAGGGTAGACATAATTGAAAAACAAAGGCAGTATTCAAACGCTTCATCACATATACATATTTTCTTGATTCGAGTAATTTGCCCGTAAATGTCCTCTTTAAGTCTTAAGTGTCCAACTGTCCAGAAAATGAATGCAGAAACAGTCAGAGCCCTGTTGTTTTATCCTTCAAATCTTTATCTTTATGGCATAAGGTTGATGACGTTCTTCGAGAATATTGTGGACACTACTGGACACTAAGAAAAATTGATTATACCGTTTATGATATTGGATTTTAAAATTTCGGAAAACATCTATAGATATTAAGCTGTAAAATCTGGATATTAATTTTTACAGGATGGCTATAGGTATGTCAAAACCTAAAAATGCGGGAAACCTCAGGAATTTTAAAGAAAAAAAATTTGCAACAAGTTCAAACACGATAAAAATTCTGGTCTTTAAGCATTAAAGGTACCTTGTGTTTCTATTTCTTTTCTTTGCAGTTGATTCTTCCTGACGATTATATTTTTGTCTAAAAATTTTATTATTTATTTCCCTATTCAACAATTTTGTTAACAAGTCATCCTTTTTAGTTGAAAATTCAACTGTTTTTGCACATTCCTCTTCCTGGGTTGAAAGTACAACTATTTTTTGAAAATTCATCTTTTCGGTATATATTGCAACTGTTTGGTTAAAAATTAATCTTCTTTGGTTGAGGATTCAACTATTTTGATGTAAAATTTATCTTTTTTTTGGTTGGATTCCACTGTTTTTGATTTCAAATTAAAATCTTTTCTGGTTAAAATATCTGCATACTATTAAATTATTTGTTCAGAAATCATATTTGTCTGATTAAAAATTTGAATACTTGGCTAAAGGTTGAACCGCTTTTTTAATAAATAATTTTTTGGTTGAAGATTCATCATTTTGGTTGAAAATTCATATCGTTGGTGTTTAACTACTTGGTTGAAAATTCGTTTTTTCTGTTTGAAAATTAACTTCTTAAATGAAAACGTATCTTCCACTTTTGGTTAAAAATTTTTTTTTTCTAATTATAAAAAATTAATTTTGTTATTGGAAGGTTCGTCTCTTTGGTTGAAAATGTAACTATTTTGTTGATAATTCGATTTTTTTGTTTAAAATTAATTTTTGAAACTAAAAACGTTTAAAACTCCTCGCTTTGGTCAGAAATGCAACTGTTTGGTTGGAAAATTCAATTGTTTGGTTGAAAATTATTTTTTTTCGAAAATAAATTTTTTCAATTTGAAATGTAACTATTTCATTTTTGGCTGAAAAGTTGAATGTTTCTGATAATATAATCTTGGTTGAATATTCACGTTTTTTGTTTGAAAATTCAACTGCTCAGTTGAAATTTGAACTAGATGGTAATTTTTTGTATGATAATATTATTCTTGAGATGAAAATAAGAGAAAAAAATTGATCTAAAAATAAAAATTGTTGTTGAATGGTAATCTCTTGTGTCACGATATTATTACTCTTAAAACGAATATAAACGATCCCGCAGAAAAGAAATATTTTCTTGTTAAAAGTGCGATATAATTGAATTCGTTTGTAAAAATTGTTCATACAAATTATAATTGTTGTGAAATGGGAATATTTTTCATGCTAATATTATTCTTCAGGAAAGAAAAAAAGTGACTTCATTAAAAAGAAAAGTGGTGACTTTTTGTCATTTTTCAGCAAATTGGTGAAATCTTCTTTAAAAAATCAACCTTGACAGACCTCTTTGAAAATTAGTTAGCCTTCTTTTTAAAAAAATAAACTTCAAAATCGGTCATGGAATGAGAAGTAAGCGAACAAAACATGGTAAATCCATTCGAGATTAGCTGTATCTCAAAAACACTAGGGATATGAGAAAAATTAAAATGGGATCACAAACAGGAAACCATCTAACTGGTTATCCAGTATTATCGAATTATTGAACCTTATAAAGATTTATACAGTTTTTAGAGGATATTGAATACTTCAGTACAAAATACATGAATTTTAATTGATATGAGAAATGTAGAACAATTACTGAAATACAGATTACGACGTATATTAAGAAAGTCAATCATAATTTAACTAAGTTAATAAAGTTATAAAAATCAATGAAATATATTTTCCATATTAAGCAGAATGATAATTCAGTAAAGAATATTATTCATTTTACTCAATTATTTCGTCTCTTACGTATTAAATAGCGAAGATATTGTTAAATAGATCTGTATAGTTAAAACTGGGTTATAGAAAGTAATCGTAAAAACACATGAATCGAAATAATTATCGGTGATCGTTAAACTCAAGAATTTACATTTTTACTTAAGTAGATTTTAATTTTAAGTCAAGATATAAGTAAAAAAATAGCCGCTACCATCTTCACTACCAATGGAGGTTAGCTGTTTTTATATGAAGCAAGGTCAATAATCATAATCTTCAAATCCGAAAATGCTAAAACCATGCATAACTAATTCTTTTCAAAAAATGGATTTATCACGTTTTATTCGCTTACTCCTGAAATATGACCTCTGGAAATTTTGAAACCCAATATCTCATTTCGGCTTTCCATTTTGAATTTTGAATAATCTTCAGCTTTTGAAGACCCAACTTCTAAGACCATGGCCTATAAGGTTAATGTACTAGTAATCGTCACCTTAAGCCAAATTGGAAATTAAAAATGCTTATAATTGTATTTAAAACAGGATTCTTATTTTGACAAAGGGCTCAACCGATTAAAGCAGATATAGAAAAGCTCAATTTTGATCACTTCACATGATATTTGATTGGAGTCAATTTTTATTCACGATTAAAATTCAAATTATACAAATGCGTTAGTAATCGTCATGTATGTAACCAAGTATTAGCACAAGAAAATTATACTCATTTGATAAACGGATATTTAGACTTACCCAAAATCCCATTTTTTATCACACGCGGCAAGAGCGAAACTTGTTATACAAGAAATATTGGGCCATCTGACGATAACTAATGCAGTGACGATTACCAGTGCATTTACCTCATTATTCTGTTATTAATAAACTTGCAAATTAAAGTTGACATGTTTCGGCGGTTTAAAAGAAATGCCCGAGGTGTACCTCACCGATTTTTTTCATTTTGTACTATATTGTAGTACATAAAAAATGCAAATACGTTATTATTATTATTTTTATTATTATCTGATTTTTTCACATTTTTTATACGGAAACTTTCAAATCAGCTTAATTTTACTGTATATTGTACTCCTGTTAAGAAAATTAAAAAATTAAATTGACATGTTTCGGGGTTTTTGAAAGAAATTGATCGCAAGGGGTGATTTAGCCTTACAGTTCATTTATTGCTTTTGGAAAATTAGTCAAATTAGTCGTTTTAAATTTAATCTTGGAACGTTTATACCGACATATATTTTCCATTAAAAATGAAATAATATAAGACCCGTACTTTTAAGGGGTTTACTGCTCCTAAGAGAATTTATCATCACAAGATTGTGAAAAGAAACAGTTTTTTTTCACATTTACTTGTAGACTGATATGTCACCAATATAATATGTCAATTTTTTCTATGACACGATCAAGAAGTCCATAGTATTTCAAACCATCCCATTTTTCTAGGTTTTATCCCCAAAATTTCCATTTTTCTTTAAGTATAACAAAATATTACTTATTGAACAAAGTTGCGAACAATTTGTTTTCGACGTTTGAAAATATATTACTTTGAATCTTATGTACTGTATTCATTTTCATAAAATTTGGAAATTATATGCATTATTATTTCGGAAATGTGTTTTTAATCGCGAAATATAAAAATAATATAGTTTGTTTCTCATTTATACAGTTATAGTTTCAAACTTCAACATTTTATTGAAATTAAAAAAAAATCTAGTTGTATAAAGATTTTGAAAATAACTACATATTTTTATTGGTGAACTTAGGGTGCTTCTCATTCCTTAAATGGATGAATTCAAACACAGTTGGTAAAATGCTGAAACTTTTTTTCAGTACATTCATCAGTAAACTCATTATACATTTTAATATAAAAGACATGTCACGAGAAGCATTCAATTAACTGTAGGGCTAAATCAACCCTTGCAATGAATTTTTTGTCAGAAACCCCGAAACATATCTACTTTAATTTTTTTTCCTGATAACAGTACACTATACAGTGCAATTCAGTTGATTTGAAATTTTCTGTATGAAAACAAATGTAAAAAAATCACGTGAACCCTTATAAAAATAAGGGTTGCAAGCCCTCGGTATAAAAAATATTTTGCAATGAGTGTTTTTTGTAAGACAAAATCTGACGTTTGTTTGGTTAAAACATTCCTATTCGATTTTGAGATATTAAAAAAAAACTGTTTTTGGGGGTAAACTTCAAGGGTGGTTTTCACCCCTTACATCAGCGAAGTAGCACGTACGAAAGTACGTGTCTGTTACTTTTTACGTACTACAACATATTACAGAATGAAGAAAATCGGTGAGGTACACCTCGGGTACTTTCCTTGTAAGTTGCTGGTGAAAATATTTAACAAAAGTTCCATCTTTTCTCGAAAATCGCTTGCTCCTCTGTTCATCTTCTATTTTAGCTCTGTACTCCATTAAATGAAATTCAGCATAATAAATAACTCGAAAATCGTCAAGCTTTTTCATTTGAAGGAATTCGCGAAAAACCACGCTCTAGCTCTACCTTTCAAAGCGCCTTTTATTATAAACAATTCAGAGTCGTTTGGAATCATTGTAATTTCTAAATATTGTTTTAAATACCACATGAATTCTACAGGGTTGCCCTGATACTCGTCAAAAAATTGTGTGAGTGGCATTTCAATTTTTACTCGATAATTTTGTCTTGAATTTCCCTAGTTTGTTTTATTATTACTTTGGGTGTTCGGAAATTCGAAAAGGCATTTGTTACTACCCTCAAAATCATAATAAACTGAACTATTGGGTTGATTTGTTCCCAACCTTGGTTTATTAAAACAAGCAAATGGTCCTTGCCTACTCAGTCTCCTCAAGACTAAAATATTGAACAAAATGAATTGCCCGGTGATTAAAATACACTAAAGGTTTCAAGTCCATTCATACAACTTAACTGACATTCATAACCACATTCACGTCTTCTCGATTTATTATTCAACTAGAAATGAATAAATCGAGAACGACCCGGTTTTTATCCGTATCAATCGGTAGAAACAATATAAATGACAGGCGTTCACACGAATAAATCAATTTACCAAATACAGAAAGCGTTAAGTCTCTACGAGGACACTCAGTGCACACAAAAAAGAACCACATGGCTACTTCAGGACAGAAATTTTATTTAATTGTATTTATACCTTTAGAATCTATGATGTTGTTGTTCTTCCTTTCATTGGTGTTAGGATTTGCCTTCACCAGTACAATACTTGGTCAAAAAAGTGAATCTCCCAGATTCGAAAGTAGTCAGTGCAGATTGCAATCGCAGGCATCCCTGTAATGAATCCAACATCAGCATATCAGGTGTCCTAACAAATCGCACAGATAATGGAACAGATTGTAAAAATGACATAAAAATTGAATTAAAAGAACAATCAGTCAATCGACCGGTTACACAGAGCCAACTGGTAGATCTGATGATTTCGGCTTCCTACTCTTCCTTTAATCCCTTCTAATCATTCGCTGAATTCTCTACATTCTCTTAATTCTTCAAAGTTCTCTGAATTATTCTGAATTTTCGGAATTCATCTAAATTCTCTTATTTCTCGTAAATTCCTTGAATTCTTTGAATTCTTCCGAAGTCTTGCAATTCTCTAAATTCTTCTGAATTCTCTGAATTATTCCAAATTCTCCTAATTCTTTTGAAATTTTCTGAACTCTTGAAACTGTTATGAATTTATTGAATTCTCACATCACTGATTTTGTAATTTTTTTTATTGTCTTGAAATCAGTAAAATACACATTGAGTTAGTTTCGATTCCTTTATATCTCTTGAATTTTTTTATTTCCCTTGAAATCTCTAGAATACACGTTGAATTATTTTCACTTTCTTGCAATATTTTGAATTCTGTAAAATTCAACGAATTCTACAGAAATTAAAAAGTTTGTTTTAATTCTCTTGAAATCTGTACAATACAAAATAAATTGTTTTACATTTCTCCTAATCTTTTGTATTCTTTGAACTCTCCTGAATCATTCTGAATTCTGTGATATCCTCGGGATTGTCTGCATTCTTTTTAATTGTCTGAAATCTTTTGAATTCTTTTGTATTATCTTAATTCTCTTAAAATTCTTTGAATCCTTTTGAATTCTGTGAATTCTTTTGAACTCTGTGAATTCTCCTGAATTCTGGGAATCATTTTGAAATTTTTTGAACTCTCTAAACTGTTATGAATTTTTTAAATTCTCATGAGACCACTGAATTCATTCAATGTTTTTTAATTATCTTGAAATCATTCAAATATATTTCAAGCTGCTTTGAACTCCTGCAGTTCTTTTGAATTTTCTTAACTCCCTTTATATCTTTCGAATACACGTAGAATTATTTTAACTTCCATCGAGTATGTTGCATTCTGTAAAATTGAAACGAGTTCTTAGAATTCACTTGTACTCCTTTGAATTCATTCAAAGTTTTTTTGAATTCTCTTAAAGTCTGTATAATTCACCATGAATTATTTTGAATTTCTACAAGTCTTTTGTATTATCTTAATTCCCTGAATTCATTTGAATTCTGTAAAATATATTTAATTCAATTAGTCTTTTAAATTCTTTTCAAGTTTCTGAATTCTCTTGACATATTTAGAATACGCGTTGAATTATTTTGTCTTCTTTCAAGTATTTTGAACTCTACAGACTCTAAATGAATCATGTAGAATTCAAATGAATTCTGTGGAATTCAAATTACTTCGGAGGAATTCAAATGAATTCTTAGAATTTACTTGTACTATTCGGAATTCTTTTCATTTTTTTGAGTTCTCTTAAAATCTTTACGATGCATGGTGAATTATTTGGAAATTCTCCGAATCTTTTATATGCTCTGAGTTCTCTCAAATATTTTGAATTCTCTAAATTCTTCTAAACTTCTCTTATTTCTTGTGAATTACCTGAAGTCGTTTGAATTCTCGGACTTCTTTTAAAATTCTCTAAATTTTTTTGTATTATCTGCAGTCTTTTGAATTATCTTAATTCTTTTGAAATTCTCTGGATTCTTTTCAATTTATTTTTTAATTCTTTTGAAATCATTACAATGCAACGTGAATTATTTAGAATTTCTCCGAGTATTCTGAATTCTCTGAATTCTTTTGACTCCTCTGAATTCTTCTAAAATTCTTTAAATTATTTTGAATTACTTTAAGTCGTTTGAATTCTCTGAATTCTTTTCAAATTTTCTAAATCCTTTTGTGTTATCTAAAGTCTTTTGAATTATCTTAAGTCTTTTGAACTATCATAATTTTTTTAAATTCCTCTGAAATATTTTCAATTCTCTGATTTCTCTAAAATATTTAGAATATCTATAAACTCTCTAAACTGTTATGAATTTTTTTAATTCTCACGAGACCATTGAATTCCATTACTGCTTTTTATCTATCCTGAAATCATTAGAATAGCCTTTGAATTAGTTTGAACTCCTTTATATCATTTGAATTCGCTAAATCTTTATAAATTCCTCTCAAACAATTGAATTATCTTATATTCTTTGATTTTCTTACGTTAATTGTAATTCAATTGTAATTAGCCAATTAATCGTTCACACGCCTCTCAATGATAATTTTTATACAACATCTTTACCGATATATTTTATTTTACTTCAAATAGTTTTCACTTATTAACGAGCCTAATTGAAAGCCTCGTCAAACATAGTCGACCAGGATCTCTGTCTCAGATGAAAATTCCACACAAAAAATAAGATCTTGGAAATTTTTGATACATGAGTACAAAATTAAAATCCGATTCAGTCCTAATCAGTTGATTCCTCATTGCAGTGTATTATTTGGGTAGTTTATCCTTCAAGGAATCAAACAGGCAAGTCTTCATTTCGAAGCCTGATCAGAATTATTGTTGCTGAATACTAAAACCCCTCGATTCCTGAAAATAATGCATTACTTCCGATGGCATGATTGAAATTGATGTTAAAAAAGTGTTTTAGGTAGTTTTTTAAACAGTGAAGATAACAAACAAAGTCTCATTTTGCCGAAAAACTTGGGTAAGGGAAAATTTTGACGACAAACTTTTACCTACTTTAAAAAATATGCGAAATGCCATCGAAACTGGAAATTATTTACAATTCTCATGATTTTCAGAAAATAATGCATTGCTTCCGGTGGCATGATTGGAATTGATGCTTTAAAACTTTTTTGCGTAGTTTTTTGAACAGGAAAGTCAATAGATAGGTTTTAATTTCGGCGACAAACTCTTATCTCTTTTAAAGAAGATACAAATGGTCAGCGAATTTGGGAATTATTGAAAGTTCTCATAATTTTCAGGCAATAATGGATAACTTCCAGTCGAATTATGGAAATTTATGTTTCAAAAGCTTTTTGGTAGTTTTTTTATCAGATAATATAACGGGAAAGGTGCAATTTTGACGTCAAACGTTTACCTATTTTTAAAAATAGGCCAAATGCCACCAACGTTCGAAACTATTTACAATTTTCATGACTTTCAGAAAATAATGCATTGCTTCCGGTAACATGGTTGCAACTGACGTTTTAGGTCTTCTTTTGAAGTTTTTTAAATAAGGAAGACACTAGATAGGTCCTTATCTTGATGACAAATTATTATCACTTTTAAAGTAGAGGAATAAAAAAGTCATCAAAGTTGTGAATTACTGAAAGTTCTTATTATTTTCAGAAAGTAATGCATTACTTCCAGTCGCATAATTAAAATTTAGGTTTTGAAAGTTTCTCAATTAGAGAAGATCTCAGTTTGACGAGAAACTCTTACCTATTTTTAAAAATAGGCCAAAAGCCACCGAAGATGGAAATTATTTACACTTCTCATGATTTTCAGAAAATAATGCATTGCTTCCGATGACATGATGGAAATTGATAGTTTGAAAATATTTTGGGTAGTTTATAAAATAGGAAAGACAACAGGCAAATTCTCATTTTGACGAGAAACTCTCATTCACATTTTGTGAGATGCTAAAGGTCAGGAAAGTTGCCAAGTATTGAAACTTTCCATTATTTTAAGAAAATAATGCAATACTTCCAGTAGCATGATTGAAATTTGCGTTTCAAAAGTTTTTTCGGTAGTTTTTCGATAAGAAAAAAAACGGACGAGGTCTCCTTTTGACGACATTTTTTTTTCCTTTTTTTACAAGAGGTCAAAAGTCAGCAAAGTTAGAAATTGTTACACTTCCCATGATTTTCAGAAAATAGTGCATCTGTTCCAGTAGCATGGTAGAAATTTATGTTTCAAACGTTTTTTCGTCAGTTTTTCGAGTACGGACTACAACGGAAAAGGTGTTATTTTTAAGACAAACCTTTAAGTATTTTGAAAAATAGGCCAAGTGCCACCGATGTTCGAAATTATTTACAGTTCTCATTATTTTCAGAAAATAATGCATTGCTTCCGTTGGCATGATGAGAATTGGTGTCTTAAAAATATTTTGAATAGTTTTTTAAACACAGAAGGCAATCGAAAAAGTATCATTTTGACGAGAAACGCTTATCCATATTTTAGAAGAGGCCAAACATATTTTAAAACTTTTTGCGCAGTTTGTTCAACATGAAAGACAATAGATAGGTTCTCATCTTGACGATAAACTCTTATCGCTTTTAGAAAAGAGGCCAAAGATGAGCAAATTTATTTGTTACAATAATTCCTCTAATGACTAATATCCTCTGATGATTTTTAGGAAATCATAAGTAGCTCAACTTTCAACCAAAGAAATGAATCTGCAACCAAAAAAATGAATCTTTACTAGCGTAGTACAATTTTCAACAAAAATATGTAACTTCTCTACAAGAAATGTAATAGTTGAAACGTTTCGATAAAAAATATTTAAATTTGAAATGAACAGCAGCATAATTCATCCAACAACGACCGATTGTTAGGAAAATAGTTGAATCTTCACCAAAAACAGATTAATTTGTAGTCAAACAGCTCTATTTTTAATCAAGAAGATATATTTTTTTAACCAATGAAGATAAATTTTAACCCAAAAAACGGCTTCTCACTCAAATAAATGACTTTTCAACCATAGAGATGAATTTTCAAGGAAGTAGTTCACATTTTAACCAAGTGCTTGAATTTTCAACCATAAAAGATAAATTATCATAAAAAATTGTCATAGTTGATAGATCAAGTGAAAAAGGTTTAATATTACATGAAACCCAATTAAATTCAACCATAGAACCAAATAGTTGCATTGTCAGTTGAAGAAATTAAATTTAAATTGAAGTAAATGTGAATAAAACATTCAATTTCCAACCATAGAAGTGAATCTTTCATTAAAAAATAAATTTTTTACAAAGTTGTTCAAGTTTCAATCAAGTAGATTAATTTTCAACCAAAAAAATGAATTCTGAACGAGAACTGTAATACTGGGAATATAATACTGTAAATATTTCCAACAAGAAAAAAGGTTGCAATTGAAAATCAAAAATACTTAACTTTATCCAAAAACTATGAATATTCAACAAAATACTCGTAGTTGAATTTTTAACGGAATAGATTACTAATCGTAATGCTAACGAAAATAATTTTTTACCAAAAAAGATGAATTTGCAAAAACAAAAGGTGAATACTGAAACAAAACAGATTGGTTTTCAATGGAACAGTTTCATTTTTAACAAAAGATATGTAATTTTGAAAAAAAGGTGAATTTAAAAACAAAAAAGAAGATATTTTAACAGAATTTAAATTTCAAACCCAAGAAAGATTTCTCAGTAATCTAAGAAAAAAAATGTAATCAAGTTGTTCAATTTGTAAGGAAGGAAAATATATGGGCAATAAAAAATAGTATACTGTATATTCCAAACTGCAAAGACAACCATTTTTTCATTTCAAATCAAAAAAAGGTGAGTTCCAGCAAAAAAGACGAATTTTCAAAAATTCTAACAGTTGAATTTTCGTGAAAAAAAAATTTTTAACGACAATAAAAACAAATTTTCAGCAACTTATATTCCTTGAGATGAATCTTGAACAGATAGAAGTATTTTTTAACAAAGTACTGAAAACTTTCAATAATTATTTATTTTTAATCTAAAAGATGAATTGTCAGCGAAAAAGATCGTATAGGTGACATGTCACACAAACAATATTTTGATTTTGAATGAGAAATAGTTCAACTCAAACAAAAAGGAGACATCTTCAAGAGAATGGTTTAATTTTCAACCAACTAGTAGAATTTTCCTCCAAAATAGATGAATTTTTCACCCAAAATATAGTAATAGAAGTCTCAACCAAAGAAGAAGACCCCGAGTGCAATTCCACCATTCAAAACCTTTTCAACGAAAAGCAATTTTCAATCAAAAAAGATGAATTTTCAATTATAAAGATGACTCTTTAAGAAAATAGTTCAATATCCAGTAAAATAATTGGAATTGAACGAAAATAGTTATATTTTTATGTTAAACAGTTTTGTTTTCAACCTACAAACACTAATTTTCAAGGAAAATATCACATTTCCCAACGAAACAATTCAAATTTAAGAATCTTAAATTATATTGAAATCAAATTCGAAATCCCATTTAACGTCCGACACTCAAGTCAATGTATAAATTCATGAAAATAAACCAAGAACCTTACGATAAAATTTGGACAAATACCACAAAATGCTCCTATTGTAATTCCTGAAAACAAAATAAAAATTGGTTTCTTTGGACAAAAATAAAAAATGTTGACTTGGTTCTCAGGTATCCAGGAGGTAGCATCGTATTTTCGTTGATGTTCCCGCTTGTTCTAAATTTTCTTACCTTGATAAGAGTGCTGTGTGAGCACCGAAACGTTGGTGAATATTATCCATGCTTTTTTATTATGATTTCAAAGTAATAAAAATAAAAAAGACGAAAGAAATAAAAAAGAGAAGGAAGGGGATTTGATTGGTTGCCTTCTCATTTTTCTTTCCTCTTTTTTATTTTTGTCCGAAGAAACAAAATTTTATTTTGTTTTCAGGAATTACAATAGGAGCATTTTGTGGTATTTGTCCAAATTTTATCGTAAGATTCTTGGTTTATTTTCAAGAATTTATACATTGACTTGAGTGTTGGACGTTAAATGGGATTTTTAATTTGATTTCAATATAATTTAAGATTCTTAAATTTCAGTGAATCTAGAAGATCTTTTTACCAGAAAAAAAATTAATTAAAAATGATTTTCAATTTATAACTTCATCTATTCTGAAAAAGAAAATAAATTTTTTCTGTGATTCCCTGAAGATATTACAGATTCCTCTAAAAATTTGATTGTACCATCTAGCATAGTAATGCATATATTTTCTAAAATGAAATTCCTTCTTTCGAAATATCTAGTAGCTAAATGGAAGAAGCACCTGACGGGAAATCAGTAGTGCTGTGGTTCGGATCCCAGCGGAGTGAAAGAAGAACACCTTTTCGTTTAGAAAAAATAATTAATTGAAGATTATTTTCAAGTCATAACTCCGTCGAGATTGAAAAAGACTTTAAAAATTTTCTGTTATTCTCCAATGATAATACAGATTCCTTTGAAGATTGTATTGAGAAATCTGTCATAAGAATGCGTATATTTTCTGAAATAAAGCTTTTTCTCTCGATCTCCCTTGTAGCTTAATGGAAAAAGCACCTGGCCGGAAATCAGTAGTTCTCTGGTTCGAATCTCAGCGGAGTGAAAGGAGAAGATCTTTTTTCAGAAAAACAAAATTAATTAAAAATGATTTTTAATCCATAACTCCATCTTGTCTGAAAGAGACGTTGTAATATTTCTTGTATTCTCTCGTGATAGTCCAGATTCCTTAAAAAATTTGATTGTACTATCTAGCATAATAATGCGTATATTTTCTAAAATAAAGTTTCTTCTCTCGATCTCACTCTTAGCTTAATAGGGAAAGCAACTGACCGGAAATCAGAAGTTTTCTGGTTCGAATCCCAGCGGAGTGAAAGAAGAAGATCTTCTTTGTAGAAAAATATTATCGTAAATGATTTTTTGTCCATAACTCTATCTAATATGAAAAAAAAGTTAACAATCTTCTGTTATTCTCTAGTGAGAATACAGTTTCCTTAAAAAATTTGATTATACCATTTAGCATAATAATGCGTATATTTTCTGAAATGAAGTTTCTTCTCTCGATCTCCTAGTGGCTTAATGGGAAAAGCACCTGATAGGAGATCAGTAGTTCTGTGCTTCGAATCCCATCGCAGTGAAAGGAGAACATTTTTTTTTGTTTAGAAAAAATAATTAATTAAAGATTATTTTTAAGTCATAACTACATCTAGTTTGAAAAAGACGTTAAAGATATTCTGTTATTCTCCAATGATAATACAGATTCCTTTGAAAATTTTATTGAGGAATCTGTCATAACAATGCAAATATTTTCGGCACTAAAGCTTCTTCTCTCGATCTCTCGCGTAGATCAATGGGAAAAGCACCTGGCCGGAAATCAGTAGTTCTCTGTTTCGAATCCCAGCGGAGTGAAAGGAGAAGATCTTTTTTCAGTAAAAAAATTAATTGAAAATGATTTTTAATTCATAACTTTATCTGGTCTGGAAAAGATGTTGTAATTTTTCTTTTGTTCTCTGATGATAGTCGAGGGTCCTTTAAAAATCTCGTTGTACGATCTAGCATAATAATGCGTATATTTTCTGAAATAAAGTTCCTTCTCTCGATCTCTCTTAGCTTAATGGGAAACCACCTGGCCAGAAATCAGAAGTTCTGTAGTACGAATCCCAGCGAAGCGAAAGGAGAATATATTTTTTTTAGAGAAAAAAAATTAATTAAAAATGATTTTTGATCCATAACTCCATCTAGTCTGAAAAAGACGTTAAAGATGTTCTGTTAGCCTCCAATGATAATACAAATTCCTTTAAAAATGTTATTGTAAAATCTGTCATAACGATGCGTATAGTTTCTGAGATAAAGCTTCTTCTCTCAGTCTCTCCCGTAGCTTAATGGGATTAGCACCTGACTGGCATAATAATGCGTAAATTTTCTGCAATAAAGTTTCTTCTCTCGATCTCCCTCGCAGTTTAATGGGAAAACACCTGGCCGAAAATCAGTAGTTCTCTGCTTCAAATCCCAGCGGAGTGAAAGGAAAAGATCTTTTTTCAGAAAAAAAGCTAATTAAAAATGATTTTTAATTCATAACTCCATTTGTCACATCCCGAGCAAAGGCGATGGTAGTATGGAAAATAGGAAAAGAGAGAGACTAGTGTGCTGATTATGTCTGGTTGGTAAGATATGACCAATTATTTAATTGTGGGTTTGTGTCTCACTTATCAGCCCTACGCGGACTGTTTTAGAGTTCAGTATTTAAATGAGTATGAGATAGTTGTTTCAACACTTATTTTATTAGAAAGGTTAAGAACAGAGTTACGAGTTACATAAATTAAACTTACAGGTACCTATCTACACTTGAAAGGGAGAGAGTGAGTTGCTTTGTCGGTTGGATCTCCGCTTCCGACGTAAAACACCGTCATACTTTTACCGGATGATGAATTGAATAAATTCGGAAGTAATTCAATAATGAGTCCTTTCGCGAACGTTAACACCGCGGACTTTTTTCGGAAAGTTGCTCTGCGACGTCCGAAAGTCTCAGTCGAAGGGACTTAGTCCAAGAATTGATCACGTTAACTATTTTTAATTTGAACTCGAAAAGATGCGACTTAGTCAGAGTGTTTCTTTGGTCACAATGAGGTAGAAGCCGTTACTTTGTCAAAACTGTTCGTTAACCGTGAATCGAAGTGAACAGTATGACTGCCGAGAACGTAAGACGATTGACAAGGGTGGATCTGTGGTTTATAAATGCTGGGTACAGGCCGGAGGTCACTTACAGTGGTAAAAATGTGGTTTGGCACGGGTGGTGACAAAATTGTGGTATAGCACGTTCGGTTACAAAATTGTGGTATGGCACGTTCCGCTAGAAATTGACGAGATGCCATTTGATATGCGCGATTCTCGATATTGAGTGTCGTATGGCTCATGCGAGTGACTAGTAGTTCGGTCAGTGATCGCGCATCTCTACTCTTGACCTTTCAGAAGTTTAAATTTTATGCGTTAGTTTAGCTATAGGCGATATCTCTAGTCCGCCACTTTCGGTTACAATCTTGTCTAACTATTTGCATGTTTTTCCACTAAGTGGGTTATATTTTAATAGTAAACAAGACTATAATATTACGTCGATGACTTATTACTTTAATTTATACATACGTGTATACATGTTCCATTTGATTAGTTGTGATTTTGTTATTGTTTATGTTTCAGATTATCAGGAATATGCATACATCCGTATGTTATCAAATAAACTCAATTATCTTATAGCGGTAGACGCTCCAACCAGATATTTTCATACGTTAAGTTATCGGTATTCTCTGAGTTATTATGCCTCCATGGTAATACACTTTATATATTTTATGATTTCTATCTTACCGACCGTAGTGCAGTTTCTATAGATATGTTCAAACTCAGAGAAGATCGGTAATGTTCTTGCTTGTAGTTAATAGAGTTAGCCGGAAAGATGTGGGGTAAGGTAGGTTGCGCCTAGCTCGGCGGTACATCAAATTTTGTAAAATTTCGGGATGTAACAGTCCTCCCTTATTAGAATCATCATCGTCCTCGATGACTTTTCTATCTTGATCGAAAATTTGTATTGGGACTCCTTAATGCCATTTGCAATTAAAATTTTCCTGCTCAAGATTTTGTCATTGATTGTTGGACCTTTAATATTGCTAATGATATATGTGGATTTACATACTTGATCCGAATTCTACAAAGACTTGTGTGCTTTTCGTTTAGGTTCAGGCCGTATTTTCAATTCAGCCAGTTTGTATTTAACACCATGGAGAAATCCCAATTCACTTTTACATTGGCATACGCATGTAGAATTTGATTTAATTCTACAATTTATTAGTTTCTTGATTCCAAGATAACAGGCCATTTCCAGGCCAGTTCGCCAGTTGCTGCGACACGTGGTTCGAGATGCCATACTATGGGTGTGGCATTTCATTCCGCAGGCGGTCTTCTAATCCTTATTGCGGTCGGATTAAATTTCTTAAGCCGGCGGCCATCGGGATTAGAGACGTCGCTGCGTGCAGTTGTGGTTTCACTTGCTTATCAGCTTCTCATTCTCCATCTTGTTCGAGTGAGCCACGTTCCTTTTCGTCATACAGGCGGAGACTGGCTTCTGAGCTAGTGTCTCACCCACTGCGGGCGCTTATATCTAAAACAATAGAAAGTTATATTAATGTTTTAATTAGACTATTATTTATTGGTATTTATTATAGTAATTCTGATGTCACTTCTCAAAAAATGAATCTTTTATATTTATTTATTTTCTCAACCCACCTTAACGAAGTCTCTCAATTCGTCACATAATTTGGTTAGATAAATTACACACTTATACCTTTTCTTATCAAGAGCATATGAAATAGAACTTTTACTCTATGCTTGTTATGTAATTGTATAACAACAACAGTTTGCTTTTAAGGATTCTGCAATGTAAGTGTAATTTTCATCCATATTATGGAATTTGTCATTGATGATAATTTATAAGGGTAAAATTTTGAAATGGTAGGATTTTGGGGAAAGGAAGTCAGTTGGTCCGTAATACTGGAATTTACAGATCTTCTTCCATTGCTATCCAGAGAGGTCTTAAGGTGAATTATTGAGGTTAACATGGATTTCAATTGACATTTTCTCATCGTGTTGTAGGCGTTCCCTGGCCGGTGAGATCTTATCACGAAAGGATTAAATTACGTGTGAGGAGCAGCCACTATGAGATGGTGCCATCACCAAACAAAGTTAGATGTGTAGTATTCCTTTGCTTAATTTTGGAGATTCTTCTTCCGGCGAAAACAGCTTCAAGGAGTCCAATTACTAGGATGATGCAGCATGATGCTATGTCAATATAATATTCCGGTTCCATTTCTTCGCTTGCAGCGAAGAGTTTGACTGTAAAATTTTTAGATTTTTATTTTCATACCTCTCTCCTTAGAATGCTTCATCGTCCTCGATGAAAAAGTCCTCATTTTGATAAACATCAAAACAAAGGAGCGACCTGTGTGGTATAGACCCCTCGTCACTTGAATAGCTGAACGGGTGATTACTTTTCTGTTTTTCTTGAGAACTTTTCAGCTGATTGTAGGGATTAGGAAAATAGGAAATTTCATCAATCTTGCTCGACAGCATGTAATTTTGGCACATCCCAGAATCTAATTAACAGAATTTGTTATTGCTGTTTAATGTTGATATTTTGCGTTATTCGGAATATGCTTACTATTCTTACTTTTGTACACGTGTGTCTGAGTGTATAAAAAGTTACTAAAATTTGATAATATAAACGCTAAAGAGATTATTTCGATTTTTAAAGATTGTTATCTCTTTCTTTCAATTGAAATGTATTTTGCTTCGAGAAAATTTGAAAATATGAGCCAGTGTACCTATCAGTACCAATTTTGGTTGAATTTTACAGTGTGTTTTTGTGCTAAACTTCAAAATTCCTATAATTCATTCTTATTGCACACACAAAACAATCTGGACCAAGTCAATGCGTTCGCTTTTAGAATATCTGCATACAAATTTATATGAAGACATTTGCAAAAACAATATTTTTCATTTTAGTTCAAATATACGAGGTTGCACATTTCATATTAAATATAATATACAGGTCGATATAGCAGTTGCTTAAAACTCAAAGTGCTTCTATATCTTCAGATCTTGTCAATTACTTGCAGTTGAGGTAATTGATTCAATTGCTTTTGTAATTAAAGCGCAACTTTTCTAAAATTGGTTAAAATTCAATGTGAGTACAGTTAATCATAGATAAGAGCTGATATTTATTTAGAGTAATTGAACTTTTGACTTAAACGTCAATTATCTTTTCGGGTAACTGGTAGAAGGTATCATGTTTTTAATTTTTAACACTGTCAAAACCTGATCGAAATTTAATATACATGGAAGTAAGGTTATTTGCATATACCGTACATTATTCTTAATATACCATCATGTTGTGAAATTAATATACATGTATAATAAAACTGAAAACATTTTTAACAGTGAAGAATAAATTTATTTATATGTTATGTAAAATGGAATTATCTGAATGATTATTATAATTTTATATGAAACTTAGAAAACATGTTTCTCATATCGATTTCATAGGCTTGAGGCATTAATTTTAATATGCTTTGGAGTTTTGAAGTTAATACCATTTTTCAAAAGTGTTCCTTGTGTCCCATTGTTCAGTCGCAGGAATCTACTTATCTAAAGTAGTGATCCTTCATTTGAACCAGACACTTTTTTTTATTAATTCAAAGAATCTAACTCCATAAATGTATTATTTTAACAAAATAAAATTCTCAAACATTCAAGTAAATTAATTTATTCGAACTCAAAAGATCCAGATTGATACATTTGTTTGATTCAATGAGCTCGATCCCCTGAATCAATGAGTGCGCCTTTGAATCAATCGATTCGTCGGAGGAAATATATTTATTTTAAATTTCGAAAAAGAAATGTTTTAAATTTTAGCAGATTTAGAAATACATACATTTTGCTTTTTTTGAAAATGCAATAATCTAATTAGACTTTTTCAAAGTCACGTATTCAATATTTCTTTAATTCTTATTCTTAAATCAGAGAGACAACTGTCCAGTACGAAAGATATCTAATTTAGGTCAAATATTTGTATATAGGTATAGAGATGGTTGATGTATTTTTTACCAATAAAGCATTTCCTTGGGCAAACGTTGGTGTTGTTCCGTCTATACAAAAGAAATATGTATTAATAGGTTGCTGAGAATGTTGACGGCACTATGTTTCTCGCCTTTTCGTTATAAGTGTTTTGGGATCACGTTTCGGGTGAAATAGGTAAACCTATTCTTAAGTTCTCTCCTCGCAACTTGTAAAAGCAGCTACACCTGGCACCCAGCTCGCGTTCTGCTTGCAACGTTTGCATATATCGCAATTTGTAATTCATTACAGATTTTAAGGTCACTGGCTTAGCTATGGTTCCAGTTCATTTTTCTGATGGGGTTAATATGACTTGTGGTGATTCATCACCCTTATGTTTTATTGAAAATAGATCGTCGGTTGAAGGATATTTTAGAGTGTTTAAAGGAGATTCTATCTTTTCTGGGGCGTCTACATATTTTTTTTCTTTACTTTCTTCATTCCTAACTCCTTGAGTTTCGAGTTCATTTAGTTTGTTTTCAGCCCGGTTTATAATTGAGTTTATTCTCTGAGCAAATTTCGTTTCACTATCTCGTTCAAGTTCTTCTACGGTTTTTATATTGAATTTTTGTTTTGATTCTGTTCCTTTATAATCGATTATTATCTGAACCTGCGCCATTTTCGACTCCTTATCGATAAAAGAAATAGGTTTCGAAGGGTTCGAATGAGTAACTAGATGATTGTGCCAAAATGAAATTTCAGCCTTTTCTTTTTGAAGGTATTCTCTTCCTAGGATTCCATCTGTGTGTAGAGGAAAATCTGAATCGACAAGGTGAAAGACTACCAAGGATTGTTCTATAGGTAGCCTTATTGTACCTATAGTGAAAATTATTTCTTGAGTTATTTCTGTTATCTCTATAGATTCTTCTTTGTTTACTAATAATTCTTCGTCTAACGATGTCAACTTTATAATATTAATATCGGCTCCTGTATCGATTAAAAAGGAAACTTTTGTTTTATTGAAAGTAGAGGATGAAAATTCTACTGCTGGGATTCTAAATTAAACTTTGTGCATAAAATTGTCTGTGTTTTCTTACGACTCGTATGCTTGTATGACGCTTCTAGTTCTCCATGCTCGTCGTTGCGTCTGTACGACGAACAGATTCTTAGTTTAAATGGTATGTATTCGTTGAAAAAGGGGGTAGCATAATGATTTCATCCTGTGAATAATATGGATTAGGATACCCTGTAGTTTGAACGGAGCAGTTGGAAAATAAGGGTAAGGATTGAGTGTATGCAGATGCTCGTATGGCGGAATATGATTATACGGAAAATCTGAAAATTCTTTCGTGTCGGAAATTCTGTTTGGTTTTTGATCATAACTCCTGATTTTAGGAGAATGACGCGATCGAAAAATTCACTAACATTTTCCTCTCGATTCATTCGAATAGGCGAGATTTCATGTAGATACTATGAATAAGTTTTACGGAGTGCAAATCGCTCTTTCAAATGTTTAATTAAATCCTTAAGAGTTGTGAAAGCTTTTCCATGAATACTGTCTTGGGCCGCTCCTTTTATTTGAGCTAAAACCGCTTTAAGATAGTGCGTTTCACAGTTAGAAGGCACTGATGATTCACCGTTTACAATATCTTGTATGAAATTTCTAACGGGCATGTTTTTCCCGTCATAGCTAGGGATGCTAACGATCCCTTTTTGTACGGCGAAACACTCTGCCATGGATCTCATCATGGTTCAAGTGAGTGTGCGATTTATATCGCCTGTAAATTGAGTTTGATTAAAATCGTTAGGCATTTCGTAAATATGAGATTAAATTAAAGCGAGCAATTCAAGGAGAGGTAAGATTTTATTCTGCGAGATCAAGTAATTACTCACGAATAGGTTGTAATCGAAATCACTTACTTTAGTGTTCAAGTAGCGTTCGTGCAATTAAAATGTTTATTTTTCAACTTTGTTTGATTAATAGATTAAACGAGGTTTCACTGTTAGCAATTATTAAAAGGTGATTTCCTTATGAGAACTGCCTCTACTATGAGGACTCTATTTAGAGGAATCCGTGAAAAGAATTCAAGTTCCGATTTGATATTTGTTGAAATTATTTATTGATCACGAGCGGCTAAAAGCTTCGTTGTAACGTAAATGAGAAGTTTGAACGTAATTATGTTTTTATCACTGCCAAGTAGTACGACTTAGTTGTTCAGTGGGGGAAATGCAGTAAAGGCCAGACCGTTATACTGTGACGAGTAATGAAGCCGAGAGTTCGTATTGTTAAGAGCACACAACTTTTAGAACATTTCAGTCAAAATGTGGCTAAATTTCTTTTATTTATTGGAGAAACTCGGGAATAGATCAGTTTAACTGCTTTAAAAATGATCTACCCACTATAACAGATATATCGGTTAGAATTTTCGAGGTTATGGCTGTAAATTCAACAATTTTATCTAATATTGGAATTTGAACTGTGCCAATTGTTGACAATGAAATTTTATGACAAATTAGAATTTTTGAATAATTAATTTTAATGAAGGGTGATAACCTATTCAGTTGAATCAAATTATGGTTCAAAGCTGAGTTGTACACAAATTCGCTTACGTAAATTTGAAAGTAGTTTGTGTGAACTGCAATTATCGTTTTGGACTCTTATTTATTTATAAACTGTAATAAATAATCAGATATTCGCCTTTTGTGACTATCTAAGGTATGAAAGGTTCTTTAAATCAGATAATTTTACAATTACTACATATATACATACAACATACTACTGGTTGGTGATCAACGCGCATATGCGGTCGGACAATTCACTTAATTTGTGACGAACACTAATTCATCTGATAAACACAAATATTATTTTATTTCTGAACCAAAAGAAAAGTTCCTAAACTGATTGTCGACATTTTGTTCATGACCGAGACAACAGTAGTTGCCTCCGTTGTACAGTGGAAAAGGACAGTAAAGGCTAGACGATTTAACTTCGGAAAGAACGAATAAAAGAGTTCATGTTTTATGAATATCTCTGCTGAGATGTTCAAACCATCACTGAATGGATTAAAATATTATGATAATAATTCAATGAATCGTATGGCCGAAAGCGCGTTTAACAAAAATGCAAAATGATATAAAAGGGGTAATATGCTGAGGCTAATTATAGGTATACTGTGAATAGAAGTTATAATCTTGAACGTTTGTTAAAATTTGAAATGATTGTGATAAGTAAATCCATTGTAAAAATTCCATCTACGGGTGATCAATCCGTAAGAGAAGAAAACTCACAATGGATTGAGATTTATTTTTGCTAAAATGTAAAGATTTTGAAATAAAGGGAAGTATGCAATTAATAAGTGAAAATCCAGTATCTAGTCAAATGTTTGACAAGTTCATAGTCCGATAGAGGCCCGCAAATACTTCAAAATTATAAAAGTTGTATTTTAAATTATTTGGATAGTTTAAATGTGTAAAAAGGTTAGAATCGTCAAATTAATTAATTTCTACACGGTTGTGGTTTATTTAGGCTTTGGAAGTTGCAGCTTTAAAATTCCAAAAATAAAATTTGTTTTAAAATAATGTTAGTTCGCGGAGCGATCTAAAACGCGACTGTTGAATGATGATATTCAATGATGTTGTTTTAAACCCTTCACTTGTGCAATCTTGCTACAAAGAGTACACGCAAGGTTAATTCAGGGTATTTCGTAGGATTATTAAAGATGGCAGAGCTTGCGAGCACGCGAAGTATACCAACGCCTATCATGCACTTCGAATTTTGCCTTGCCCCGAAGGTGACCGTGCAACGTATATAAGAAGGACTTATACTTTCGAGTTCCGATGAAGTAACTATCTTAAAATTACACTGAAGTTAAATTGTTAATAAAAACACTGAATTTAAACAAAAGTGACAATCCCACCGCTGCCACTAAATCAGCTGTCACGTCCCGAGCAAGGGCGAGGGTAGGTTGGTAATAGGGTAGGTAAGGCAGGTTAAATGTGCTGATTAAGTCAGGTTGGTAAGGCCTGACAATTTATATTTTTGTGGGATCGTTTGTACCTCATCAATCCCAGGGGATTGTGTAAATTCAGAATACAGTGATTTTAGATTTTAATTATTCATTAAGACATGAGAGTAGAAAGAAATTACAGTTAATTAATATTTAAAAACTTACGCTACCTTCCAGTCCGAAAGGGCAAGAGAAGATTTGAATGTCGATGATATCCCCGTGATATATTGTAGAATATCGACGGAATTCTACCGGGTGTTTCAATTGATTTCTACGAGTAATTCGAATTCAATATATACGACGACCGAGGACCGAAGGGACTTTACTTTCAAAGCTAGACTGCACGTTAATATTTTGCAGTGATATAGAAGCACGTGGTTTAATCAAGGCGGTTCTCCGTTCAGGGATATTTTGCGGTAAGGTAACAACACGCGACTTAGTCAAGGCAGTTCGTAAATTGATGTGGACAGTATAACTGCTTGAACGTAAAAGACAACCACCAGGGATGAGTCTGGGGTTTATATAGGAAAACACTTCTTCAAAGATCACGTACAATTCGCTTAAGTTACGAATGGCACGTATGATTCGCTGAAGTTACGAACGGCACGTATTATTTGAAAAAGTTACAAACGGCACGCACAACTCAATAAAGTTATGAACGACACGTACTTGCTCATCAATCAACTATTTGATGATTCATGCTAATTTAGTCTTCTCTTTTACTGTTTAATTTGTGTACTAGTTATGGATAGATAATTATTAATAATATCATTGTAGTGATAATAATTAATAATAATACATTACCCGTCTCTAAGAAAATAAGTCGGTTTCTACTTGATTAAATAATTCAAGAAAAATGTTCTAATAATTTTTTTTGTTGGAAAAGAATAGGAAAGAATTTTCTGTTGAATTTGTTAATTTAACTAATTATAATAATTTATTGACTTTAACAGAACAGTTTTACTTGTACGGGAAACAATTTTTTAATTTAAAATTTGTGTCTAGCTGGGCATGTGTAAAAATATTAGTAAGGATGAGTAACTTTCTCTTCGCTAATTTTTATAAAAACCATAGTAATTATGTTCGAAGCAGAACATTTAACATTATCATTTGAGTTAATCGCGTTTGCCTTCATCGAATGTGACTGATATATCAACATACGATGCTCTACTTTATGACAATTGTAACCATCTGTTTCTTGTTTCAGAATGGAGTTCACAATTCGATTGTTTACCGAATGGGGAGCCGATTCCTGGTATTCCTCGCTCCACACCTTCACAGTTTCCTGAAAGACATACTTCTCCTGAAAGGTCTCTTCCTCCTGCAGAGGCTTTTCATCGCGTCGGGTCTATATCTCCTCCTGCCCAGCAACATTATCCTGAAAGTTCTCTTCATTCTGCCGAGCCTTATTTTTCTATCAGATCCATATCTCCTTATGTCAGGCATCGCTCTTTACTTGGAATTGGACACAGAAGGTTTGGCCTCATTCGGCTTATTCCCCACGCCAATCTGAACAGAAGATTTGAAATTCAAACATACACTTTTCCCAACGGTAAAACAATTAAATTGCGGGGTTGGATTTACGAACTTTGGGCCCATACCAACCGAAGAACAATATGTTTTGACAACAGCCACTAATGACATCGTTGCAATAATGGAGTATAATACAGTTCTGCGTGGAATATATGATCAAACTGGAAGACGGGCTGGGATAAACATGGAAAGTGGCACGGTTTTTGGCTGTATCGTAATGTACAACATTACGATACTCTACGCTATCGCATAAAAACGCGTTTATGCACCGGAGTCACATAAAATAGTATTTGCGCCAATGCGCACAATTCGGGTCTTCACGCCACTCACTTACATTGCTCACAGGACTTATCTCGCCTCGGCTTCGCCTCGGTTTCGATCGTCCTGCAAGCATTGCCGCTCGTCGCGTAAAGACCCTCATTATGCACCTTGGCGCATAATGTACTATTAAACATGCCTCAATCGGTTTTATGTATTTAAAATGTTAATATGTTTTGTAATTATTTTGAATTCATTTGAAGTTCACCTTGAATTATTACTAAATCATCCAGAATTCTTGTATTATCTTTCGCAATTTTTTTTAATTTACCTGAATTCTTTTTAATTAAATCAATTCCATTCAGTTTAATGGACATTTTTTTGAATTTTCAGTCTGCGTTTAATTCGTCTTGAAGTGTTTTAAACTCGTTTTGAATTCTTCAACATTTTATGAAATTATTTTGAATTATGTCAGAATATAAATAAATAAATAAATATATATAATTAAATATAGTAGAATATATCACGAAGAAAATATTTTTCTTAGAGTAAATTATGCGATACGTAAAAAATTCGATTCTAAAAACAATACCAAACCGATTTTCGCAGGAGAAAAAAAAAATTATATTTTTTGAAATTTTTTTGTTGAATTTAGGTTTGAATAAGACACTAACGTTTATAAAGGCTTAAAAAGTTTTATGGACAGGATAATTTTCTTCTTATATTAAAAGAATTTATTTATTTTTACATAAACAACAACCGATACGATAAAAATGTTAATATAAAAATATTCACGTATAAAAAATATTCAGAAAATTTCCGATGTCAAGCATAAACTACAAAAAGATTATTTTTATTTTTTAAAAAGATTATATTTTTGTGTTCTTAAAAAATTATTTGTTTGAAGTAATCGTTTTTACGAATCTAAATTTGTATTAATTATAGATGCACGCTATCATTTTCAATGTCCTATATTTAAGAATGAATCAACAAACTTATAAGTTTTCAAAATTATATCATTTTCGGCAATTTTAAGTTAGAAACATTAAAAACTGAAATGTTACAATTTTTTTAAGTAGAACAATTTTTTAATTAGAAAATGACTTATTTTATTTTAAGTATCTGCAAATGAATTGTTCAATTGTTATTCATACATACAAATTTGTTTTGAAATCTATAAAATCATTCTCTTAAAACTATATTTTTTAAATAAAAAATTTCTTTATATTTTCCCAGGAACCTTAAAGAAAAAAATGTATTATCTTGAAACCTTTAAAAATTCTTACAAAGCTACATAAATTTATTTCAACAATATTTTTATTTTAAATCAAAAAGAGTTCAATTCATCCAGAAAAGACGAATTTTCAACGAAAATAGTTGAATCCTCATCCAAAAAGTTTAATTTCTATCTCAACAGTTGCATTAAAAAAAAAAATATATATATATATATATATTTTTTTTTCTCAACAACAGTCCTCGGACTCACTTTAGGGTTCAAAATAGTATAAATAGTGTCAAAATAGTGTCATAAAATTTTCAAGCATTAAAAATGAACTTCAATGTTTATTAAAAATGTTATTCTTTTGTCTATAAATTATCGAAATTCCTATTTATTTATCCAATAAGAAAATCCAACTATTTTTTGATGAAATTTCATTCTTCTCGATTGAAAAGTCTTCTATTAAATTTTTCGTTAAGAAATCATCTTTTTTATATAAAAATCTTATTATTTGGTTCAAAATTAATTTTTTTTTGGTTCAAATTCAACTGCTTCGTTTAAAACTCGTTATTTTGGCTTGATAATTGAACAATTTGATTGCAATTTTTCGATAAAAACTTACATTTTCGGGTTGAAAATTCAGCTGTTTTGTTAAAAGCTCATTTTTATTAGCTTGAAAATTCAGCATTTTGGGCAACCCCTAATTAGCCATTGAGAGAATATGTAGCCAATCAGTGAAGTTCAAAAATATTTTTTCAAGAAAAGTAATGAAATAGTGGCAGTAGGAGACAATTGTGAGAAAAAGTGTATATAGTGTCATTTTTTTCAAAATAGTAGGCCTGCAAAAATACATTTTTATGTTGTGATAAAAAACCAAAAAGGACTTAATTGAGCAGTTTTGACGTTTTGGTGGAAAAATAATGAAGTAATTCAGAAAAAATGGAGTGTCGATTATTTAAAAAAAGTCGACTTCAAAGGAAAAATTTTGATGTAAAAGTTGTTAAAACTGTTAAATTACACTTTTCTTTATTTATTATGACACCACAAAATTGTATTTGTTTCTTTGAATTTTTTCGTATCTTCAGTCGTTTCGTCAAGAAACGTGAATTTTCGTTGTTCATAAAAAATTCTCCCTTCTCTTCAAGGCGCGGTCACAGGGTAGAATAATATTATGAAATATACTCTCTATCATTTTGTCAATTTTGGATTTAATGAAAATTTTCCAACGAATTTGGAGATAGGTCAAGAAAAAACTTGGACCATTTTTTGATAATCCACGTTTTCAATTTTTAAAATTCAAATACTCATATAACTTGAGCATGAACTACCTGCGTGATTTGAAATAAAAAAAGATAAAAACTATCCTTATGAATATGCAATTAATTCTATAATGTGGCAATAATATTCTAACATAAATTAGAATTGTAATAGTATAGATAAGTAAAATATCTGCATTTTTTGAAAGGAGTTCTACTGGTGCATCATATGGAAATTACTCCTCTGTGACAATCAGGAGAGTAGTGGAAAAGTCAGGATTAACGGAAGGACCTCATTGGGACCCAATTATCCAAAAACTTTTCTTCGTCGACATCTGGGCCAATAAAATTTGTAGCTACAATCCTCAGGATTCGAAAGTTTTCTGTTGTTATATAGGTATTATTTTATTTACCACTACTAGAAAAAAGCACACTATCCGTGCTTATTACACGTTGTTCTTATTTTGATTGCCTGATTATCAAATTAATATATGGGGCAGAATACGTCGAGTGTACTTAACTAAAATTATTGTTTTTTTTTTTATCGAGTTGAAACTTGGCTGAATTATAGTCCTAGTGGACCCCGTAAAAAACCCTACTGTTACTTTTTTTTCTTTTTCAAAAAATATATTTTGTACACTCCTTAAAGACATGCAGAAGAAAAAGTGGGTTGAAAATTATGTTCTTAGTCAAATTGAGATTTTTACGCTTGAGGGTGCAAGTTAGTTAGACCTAACAGTATTCGTTCCCGAGCGCTGCGTAAGTTGAATCTGGCCCCCTCGAGCGTAAAAATCTCAATCTGACTACGAAATTATTTCTAGCCCAATTTTTGTTCTGCATGACTTTAAAGAGTGTAAAAAAGAAAAAAATTTAAAAGTAGGTTTTTTAAAAATCAATTTTAATTTTCAACAAAATAAAAATTCATAATGAAAAAAAATGGTTATGATAGTCTTAAAGTATATGAAAAGAGCTTTCCAAAACACTACAATAAAAGTCCAATCGAATAACGTTTCGAACTTGGATAACATTTAGAAATTAAACCCAATAAGAAAATTCAACTATATTTTTGGGTAAAAGTTCATTTTTCTATTAAAAAGGCTACTTATATATTTTTTGTTCAGAATTTTTCTCGTTTGGTTAAAACTTCTATTATTCGGCCGAAAAATTAATTAATCTGTTGAAAATGCAACTATATTGTTAAAAAGTTTTTTTTTTTTTTTAAATTCAAATACTTTGTTAAAAATTCATTTTTTTTTTAGTTGAAGATTCATCTCTTTGGTATATTGATAAAAATTTGTTTTATGTTTGTTTGGAAATCAATTTTTTAAACTGACAATTAAACTATTCCATTTTTGGTTACAAATTTATCTTCATCAGTTAAAAATTTAGCTATTTGGTTAAAAGCTTATCTTTTTTTTTTGAAAGTAAAAACTTTTGGCTTCAAAATTCATGTATTTTGTTGGAACTTCGTCTTTTTTTGCAGAGATTTAATTTCCTTGATTGAAAATTAATTTTTTTTGGGTAGAAAAGTCATCTTTATTGGTTGAAAATTTATCATTCTTGGTTGAAAAGTAACTTTCTTGTTAAAAATTCGATTGCCTTCGAAAAATTCGTCTTTTTGGCTTCAAATTTTACTATTTGGTTAAATCTTTAACTGTTTTTGAGAAAACTTGTCTCTTCTACTGGAAAATTCATCTATTTGATTGTTCGTGCAACTGTTTGGTTGAAAATTCATCTCTATGGGTAGAAAATCTGTTAAGGTTAAAATTCAACTATTTTGTTGAAAATGCAATACATTAATTTTATTTGAAAGAATTTATAGACGTAAAATTCGTCTTTAGCTAACGGTTACGTTACTTAAGGGCAAGGTGAGAGTAAAAAATAATAAATTTAAATTTTAAATTGATATCCTTTGAAAGTGAGCTATTTGAAACTAAAACTTTAATAATTTCTGGAATATTTATTTTCTCAGTTTAAGAAAATTCAATATTAAAATAATTTCAGCTAATGGACCTGTGGGAGTGGTAGTTCCAGTAGAAGATACTCCAAATACTTTCGTAGTAGGATCAGGTGTAGATATTCTTTTGGTCACTTGGGATGGCGAAAGTGATACTAATAATCCTCCAATTCGTAAATTAGCGACTGTCGAAAAATTTAGACCAGAAACCAGGTTTAATGATGGCAAGGCCGACTCCTCGGGAAGATTCTGGGCAGGTAATTTATCTGAAATCAAATTATAATCAGTTATTAAAAAACCAAATAGTTTTTAATCCAAATTATTAGCATCCAACTGGAAAAAGTGAACGTACAAAATTACGTAAAAAAATACGTTTCAAATGACGTACTAAAGGACGTACCAAAGGACGTACAAAGGAACGTACCAAAGGACGTCCCAAATTGCGATACAAAATGACGTACTTTCGTACGTCCTGCGGTACGTCATTTAGTACGTCCTTTGGTACGTCCTTTGGTACGTCGTTTCTCACTTCAGTTTCCTATTTGACGTCATTTCCTATTTGAAGAAATGTGCTTATTTTTTTTAGTTCAACGTTTCATAGATTGGTACAAAGGCCAGGAAAACGTGAAGTCGAATTTAAAGAAAATATTCGTCCTAATCACATTGTAACCTGCTAGTTACAAGGGCAGCCTGAATATAGGCAACGGATATACCTCCTGTGAGATGCTCACAAAATGCAGCATCTCGTAGGAGAAATCTCAGAGCGCAGACTCTGAAACTCCCACTCGGGAGAGATTGCGTAAGAGAGAGAGAGAGAGAGAGAGAGAGAGAGAGAGAGGGCGATGTGCAGCAGACTCTATAAAAAGAACTCCCCGGAGCAAAACGCCACTTTGAAATCTTGCGCCAAAATAGCCTAGATCTCAGGATGAAAACCTTGTGGGAAGGTCTGGGGATCGTATCCTCTATACCTTGCCACATATTTTATCCACTACCAGAAGTGAAAGGATCCCTGCGAGAGTCCAAAGCGATCAAATTGCTGAGACTGTCTAAAAAGGACATTCAATTATGGCAGAATAAAAGCGATCTCGACTCTTGCGGTGTGAGCCTACGAATTTTCGGCGTATTCTTGCGACTCGTGATTTATTTGAAATCATTTTGTGTGTGTACTCTAAATTTTGTGTAGCGAAAGGCTATTTGAAGAAGAAATTTTCACCTGTAAAGATTATATTTTAAATTCGTGAGCAAAGCCGAGGTTGTACCAGAGTTCTAGGTCACAAGAATGAAATATAATTCTAAAAGCTAACTAAAAATAGTATTTAAATTGATTTATATTCAAACGAGGGGTCATACTGCTCGAAATGGGTATTCAAATCCTTAAATATGAATTTTAGATCAGAGGGAGATATGTTCTTCCTAAAAGAGACTCGAAAGTCTAAGAGTATAAATTTTGTAAAGTCTGTTTAAAGCCACTCGCTCTCTCTTCCGTTCTCTCTCGAGAACAAAGAGCGCTACCTGAGGCTCGAGCATTCCTCGGCCCAGGCGATTAGCTGCGAACGTGCCCTCACAGCACTGTCGCTGGATGTAGGCGGGAGCACCTGAGCGACATAAAATACTTACCATAAAATCATTATCGTGTTTTGACTTATAAATTTGAGTTGATGGGAAAACCCTTAGTGTGAGAACTCCTTACTCTATAAATCGGTTCTCAAGTGAAATCTACTATAAGAAAATAACAGGTAGTAAATTCACCTGAGCACTAGAGAATACGAATAGTTTGTAAAGTAAAATATCTTTAAAATTCCTACCTAGCGGTTTAGCCTTCTTCACGTTCTTTTGTACGTCCACTTTTTCAAGTGGGATATATCAAAGAATTAAAATTTTCGACTCACATTTTCCTTTTTCTTTTTAATCCAAGGAACAATCACTGAAGTCAATGGGATTCCTCAGCTCAATGAAGCTGCCTTTTACAGCCTCGACAAAGATCTAGTTTTAAAAACTCAAATCAAACCTGTTACAATCAGTAATGGTTTGGCCTGGAATAGCGATGATGACACACTTTATTATATAGACACGCAAACGAGACAAATTGCTGCTTACGACTACGATCGATACAATGGAACTATTAGTAAGAATTACAAAATAAATATTAAAAATATACCTGCATAAAACTACTTTGTTTAAAGAAATCATTCGATTAAAATTACATTTTGCAGGCAACAAGAGAATAGTTTTCGACGTTCTGAAAAATAATCTTCCGGGATTTCCCGATGGAATGACGATTGATTCTGATGGAAACCTCTGGATTGCTCTGTTTGGTGGATCTCAAGTGAGAAATTCAGAAATTACTTGAAAATTATTGTTATTAAAATCAGAGTCTTGCTACAAATTTGCAGTTTACATTTTGCTGGTTTAAATAAGGATTTAAAGACTTTCAAATGTGAAAGATTTTAAATACGAACCATTCAAATTTGAAAAAATCCAACCTGAAAAAAATGGAAATTTAAAAGGGTGGCCACTGGACTCGGAAATGACCGGGTAATAATAGTGAATTTATTTTTTGACTCGGAATTTTACAAATTTTTAGGAGAAAAATCTATCCAATCATTAACACTGTCTCAAATTTCATATCACATGAAATAAGAAAATTTAAAATAAGTTCGATTTCGAGACGACTGAACAATCTCGAAAAATAAAAATTCCCGAAACTAGAAAATTGCCGACTCAATGAAATTTTCGAATCTAAACAATAAAAAAATATTGGTAAATAACAAAATAATAAATCAAATCCTTTTATTTAATGAAAATATTTTTTATTTTATTTATGATTTAAACAATTTTTTAATTTTTTAGATTTAGTAATGTTATAATTCGGAAATTTTCCTGCCTAGAGTATATGATAATGTCGGTTTTATTTCGGAAATTATTTATTATCGGGAATTTTCAAATTCGGCAATATTAAAAACTGTCGGCTTTTTTATTATTCGGGAATTCACCTATTTGGAACTTTAAATTGCCGGTAATGTTATAATTTCGGGAAATTTATATTATTACTGAATCAGAAACTTCCCGACAGAAAATTCCCAAAGCATAATTTGCAGTTCAGTTTTTATTACTTCAAATAAACAAAGTTTCAGCTTTAAAAGTTCGAATGTTTTAATTTCAATATGACCGTAAAAAAATGTTGTTAACAGGGAAATGACCGTGGATTTTTCCTCAAATAAAACGGCCACTCAGATTTAAAGACTTACGAACAATATCCTAATTCATTGAAAATTTTGAAAATTATAATGAGACTTATATTTTTACAGGTGATTCAAGTGGATCCAAAATCAGGAAAATTGTTAAGATCAATTCCAATGCCTGCAAGAAGAATAACAAGTATGACTTTCGGAGATTTTTCTCTTGATACTTTGTATGTCACGACAGCAGGATATGGTTTTGCTAATCCCCAGGAAAAAACTCCAGCAGATGATCTCCAAGGCGGATCGATTTTCTCAATTAAAGGCACTGGGGCCCGAGGACTTAACCCTAATCATTTCAGGATTTATAAATAAGTTTAAAAAATGATAAAAAAGTCTATTAATACTGGATATTTTTACACTTTATCAAATGTACATTCAATAAATATAAAGGAAAAAAATCAAATTTTAAAGTATAATTATTGAAATGAGCCTGTATCAGACATCGCAGATCAAAATTATCTCAAAGAAAGAGGGTAATTTTTTGATGAAAATAGTGGAATAAATTCTTTTAAATCCAATTAATTGAGGTGTCATATTGAATTCAATACGAAACGCTTTAAATTCCTCAGATTTGATAAGTTTTACTACTGTATAGTAATTTTTTCTTGCACACAATATCACGATTCTCCGACAATAAATATAGAAAAATGACCAATAATCTTCTAATTACATATAATAATTAATAAAATATGCGCACGCGTGTAGTTTTTCAATTTGACGGGAAAAATAATTTTTCATACAAAATCCAATTTTCGAATAACTGCTTATTTGTTAAAAGTTTTTGAGCATCTAACTTCGAACTGAACTTAGATTCTGAGAAGTTATTAGATGAAGTTATTAGAGCAATGTTAATGAAAAAGAGCAGTGGATATCAATTCATTTTAATCAAAAATGTTATACTACGGTTAAAAATTAATTATTTACTAAAAGATTTCTTGTCAATATTTAATTGAAATTCAAATTTCTTCTGAATTGGTGGCACTGTCGTAGCTACCCAATATGATCTACGATTCGACAAAGAAAACAAAGAAGAAGTATTGAATAGACAGAGAGAGAGTATGATCGTTCCGAAAAAAAAGATCAATCTCAAGAATCGGAGTCCCACTGTAGTGTTTTGTAATGTCAAACTGTCAATTGTTGACGTGAGAATTGTGAAGACTGTGTTTTTCGTGGACACTTAATTTAATATTTATAAAAGTAAGTGATTTTCTGTTAAATAACTTCTTCGTCTGTCTGGTTATGAAGCTGCGTCGCATGCATTATGCGACTACGCAGAAGTGCGTGCTTCCCACTTGAACTGTTTTGCGAGGCATTTTGGTGAAAAAAGTGATATGCTTTTGGATACTGCTATCTTCGAATGGTTTAATCAAGTGAGCGACCGAGTATTTGAACCGATTATTCAAGAGTAAGCTCTCCATTTAAACGAGATGCTCAATAGCCCGCAGACGTTTTAAGTACGTAAGTAGGGAAAACATTTATTTTAACGCGTAACAGGAAACTTTTTCCCTCATTCCCGTTAAATATTTAGTTTAACCTTGTCTTCGTATTAGAAAAACAATCTTCAAAATATTTTGTACCACTCAGTAAAATCCACCGAAAACGGTTCATACGCCCCTGATTGTTTACGTTTGGAGGTGGCCTATTTCCGGGAAGTTCGGCGTACCGTCAGCCCCAAAACCGATACTATTTCCGGGGTTCACTGTATTTGGTTAAAAATACATTCGTTTTTGTTCGGAAATTCATTTTTTCAACTGAAAATTCAAATATTCCACTATTTGTTTGAAAATTCTATTTTTTAGTTAAAAAATTATTCTATCTAGTAACTCACTAAATACAAATGCAAATTGAATTCTATAAATGCGATACAAATTAAATGTCAACAAGAAACATACTCAAATCCTTAAGTTGGCCCACATTCCATCCACAGGTACTCATGACCAGTTACTTCGCTACTAAACACGATCGCGAAACGCGGCAAGTGCTTAGTAGGTTCGCTGGTGTCACTCGTTGTTTCGGAACTCTATATTCTGCTTGCGCATTCGTCATAATTCGCGACTATACATACTGACGAGCCCGTCCTAAGGACAGGACAATCACACTGGAGAGCCCTATAGGGATCCAACATTCCTCCTGGAGAGCCCGTTTATAGGGTTCCAACATTCATTTTGGAGAGCCCGTTTATAGGTGTCCAACATTCATACTGGAGAGCCCGTTTACGGGGATCCAATATTCATCCTGGAGAAACTTACAGGGATCCAAAATTCATACTGGATACCTCAGTTATAGGGAACCATCTTTCTTACAAACGTTAGTTCCAATGCCAATTCATCAGGACCTTTCCTTCATGACGTGCGTATACACTTCATCCGCAGTGAAGGGGTTAATATACCGAACGCGAGAGACATACACAACTTCACACACCCACACGGGCATACACATATACAAAAAAGAAAGGTAAAAAATTAAAAAGTCGAAGTTAAAAATGTGATTATCACAGTCATCTTCCGTGTACGTGGGATGGCCATAGAAGGCGATCTTAGCCGCTATCATTGTTCACGTCCAGAAAACACCGGACGATGCGTCAAGTGTTCAGCAATACTGCCTTCTGAATTAGACGTAACGAATTTCGAGCTTCGAATTCTTCTAAGATTTGTAAGCACCTCGCATGAATGTTCCCAGTGGAGGAGATACGACCGAGTGAATGGTGACCTTCTTCACCCTCCACACGGTCAGGATCTCCTGCTTCGGCTCAAAATATTTCCGGATTTTCTCAGTGTATCGGAGCCTAATGTTATTGTAAAGGAAAACGCTTATGTTTATTATTCTTACATGTTGAACACGTTTACCTAACCAGAGCACATCTGGACGATTGTGTCTGACTAGGTGTCAGTCAGAATAGTCCTGTCGTAGTAAAGAAGATGGTGTTCGTTCTCTAGTACTTTAACTGGGCTATATTTGTAGTGAGACTCAAATCTCTCTAGTAACCCAGTGTTCAGGAAAATTTGTCAGTAAAGCCATCAATGACGTGTTCAATGTTCTCACTGAGATCTCCACAAAGGCGGCATCTATCAATCACTGCTGCCATACTGAGGATGTGTTTCTGGTAATTCTTCATCTTGATTATCATATTCTGGATGCCAATGACAAATTCTTCCGTCTCCGGAAAGAGTTCTCCCCACCTTAACTAGAGGTTTGAAGCATCACTATCCAAGCAATGAAGATCTAATGTTTGGGGATTGTTTTGTGCACCAAGCCTAGTTTGACGCGGTGTTCTTCGAAGCTGATTAAAAGTATATACAGACAGAAGTAGGTTAAACATAGTAAAAACTTGTGAGATAAGGTATATGAACGGCAATATATTTAATATAATTTAGAAGAGAGGGTAAGTTGAGTGGAAGGGATGGCTAGGACAGTCTCCTTCTCAGTAGGGGTAGATCGGGGAAGTTAGGTGAAGACCCAAATGGACCCTTGTGGAATTTTTCATAATCCAAAGACATAGTGATGGGCTAGCTGACCTTCAATAAAACAATTAAACAGTATAATAGTAGAGAGAAAAGCATAATAGAACTTAGGATTTGAAAACTGGCAATCTCGTAGACAGATGTTGAAAACTAAACATAAAAGAAACAATTTGCCAGGAAAGTTAGGGTAAAGCACGTTCCTAACATAAAAGTATATAATACAAATGAATTGCAGATAAACGTACAGAATGTCGAAGTGGAAGATTTGGAATGTACAAAATATAAAACAAACCTAAAATTATAAAGTAAAAAATACAATTGTAGAATCCTTACGTTTTGGACGTAACATATCGACCCCTTTTGAACGATCAAAGTTAGAAACCAAGAAGAGGATATAAAATACAAACAAGATAAATTATACGACTATACATGTACATATAGTATAAGGAAAGATCAAAACTGAAGTTGCATACATATTCCTTACCAATGAGCATTACGAAGAGATATGAGGATGTTATAATTTAAGATGTATCGTGGCGGACAAACTCTTCAATGGCAAGGGGATACAAACTCCTTACATTTCTTTTATAAATACCTGCCTCAGTTCGCACTGAGACAACTTTTACGATCCCATCCTTTCCAGGGTTGGAAAGTATTATGCGACCTAGCTTCCAGTGTAAGGGTGGCGTATTGTCTTCCTTCATGACTACCAAGGAACCGATGGTGACAGCTCTGCTAGAGCCCGCCTTCTATTTGGTGCGAGTAGTGAGCTCATTTAAATATTCCTTGTGCAGAGCCTCGCCTACGGTGCGCGTAAAGTGGTTTTCAATTGACTTCACGCCAGCTGCCCACAATCCGCCAAAATGCGGAGAGCGAGGAGGTATAAAACTCCAATTACCCTTTTGATTATCTAAAAATTCTTGCACATTTTTGGTATGCCCGTCAGACAAAAGCAATTCTAGAAGCCCTGCAAGTTTATGACTTGTGCCTACAAACTTTGTAGCATTATCGGAAATTAAGGAGCTGGAGTTTCCACGACGCGCAAAGAATTTTTTTAAAGCTGCGAGAAACGCTTCTGTGGTGAGATCACTTACCAATTCAAGATGTGTAGCTTTACTTGCATGATAGACGAAAACTGCGACATAGCATTTAATTTTTTTGCGGTTTCGATGTCGTTTTTCCTTTACGAAAGAAGGGCCGCAATAGTCAACTCTCGTGTGAACAAAAGGTCGAGTAAAGTGGATTTGTTTCGCGGGTAGATTTCCCATGATGTAATTTACACTGCCAGGCTAAGTCCGAAAGCACGGAACGCATTGGTGGATTACAAGACGAGTTGTATTTCGACCGTCAATAGGCCAATAAAGTTCTCGAACTGCATATAAGGTCGCTTGAGGTCCCGCGTGTTTGAGTCGTATGTGCTCACTACGTATAATAAGAGACGTGATGTGATGGTTTCGAGGAAGAAGTATGGGATGTTTTTCTTCAGGGGTTATTTCAGAGCGCAACAGTCTACCCCCTACTTTGAGGATACCCTTACCTAAAAAAGGGTTTAGAGATAAAAGCTTGCTCTTATTGTTGATACGTTTTTCTCGCTGTAAGCAGTCCATTTCCCGGGAAAATCCCTTGCTTGTGTTAACTGAATTATTCGATCCATAGAGGCATCGAGTTCAGGAATATTCAGGCTATCGGTGCGCTTATCCTTACCCTTCGCGTTATGAATGAAGCGAAGGCAAAATGCGAGAACTCTTTGCAGCTTTGGAAGTGAGGGATATTTTTCCAGAAGATTCCAATTAGCCTTGGGAAGAAGCAGAGAAGTTTCAACCAGAGTAGGAGTTCGCAATTCAGGGGTGCCTTTAAGTTGTAATTCAAATTTAGGCCACGCATCTTGGGACTGGACGAGCCAATCAGGACCGTGAGACCAGATGCTACGCTGTAAAAATTCCTGAGGCATTTGTCCGCGAGAAACAAGGTCAGCGGGGTTATCAAGAGAAGACACATGCCTCCAATCGTCAGACAAAATATTCAAAGCAAGTGGGGTAGCGTATTTATCCATTGAAGACAAACCGTCGAATCTGACCAAAAGAAGGTATTGCTTAATTTGATTTTTAGAGCTTGAATCACAACATTTTGTAATTTCACATTGATTTTGAGCATAGCAGATTTGCGTGATACTGACCAGTATTATCAGTGCAATGCAAATAGTTGCAAGCCTCTTAAGCCTTCGAACTTGCATAGCAAAACCCTCGCGATTGAATCCCGGAAAATTGAGATCTAATACGAATCGATTAAAACGGGCATAATTTATGAGCGCAAGTTGCGATATGTATTCGATCCAAAAAGTGTGAAATACAGGTGGTACTCCCTCGTCCGAGGTAACGTTCGCTTTGCATAGAAGCTGAATCATGAGCTTAGCTTGAACAATTACTGGTCCAAACAGACCCAGAGGATCGAAAAGTTTCGCTACCTGCGACAAAATAGATCACTTGAAGAATCTTTTTTCAGGATCGGGTGAATGAACAGTATAAAAAATAGAGTCATCACCCGAGTTGCAATGATGCCAAGTGTTTTGATCGAAGCAGACGAATCAAGTGCCATGTGAGCATTTTTTCGATTATCCTGAAGATTAGAAACAAGGGACGGATCGTTGGAAGCCCATTTTTGCAAATTAACCCCCCCCCCCTTATTTAAAAGTTTGATAAGATCATTGCGGAGGGAGAGAGCTTCTTTGCGCGTATTGGCACCCGTTAGCAAGTCGTCGACGTAAAAATCTTGTTTCAAAACCGAGGCTGCCAACGAATCCGCTGAACCTTCATCGTGCGCTAATTGATGTAGAGCAGGAATAGAAAGAAAGGATGCGCACTCTGTGCCATAGTTGACCGTGTTTAAAGTAAATATTTTTATTGATTCGTCCCGATTCGCGCGGAAAGCAAAATTTTGATAAAGGGCTTCCTCAGGATGCACCTTTATTTGGCAGTACATTTTTTCCATATCCACGGTCGAAGCGTATTTCCAGGACCGAAACCGAATTAGTTGCGCAAAAAGATCATCCCGAAGAGTAGAGCCAACTATTAAAGCATCATTCAAAGAGACACCGGTCGAGGATTTGGCAGAGCCATCGAACACTACTCTTATTTTAGTAGTAAGGCTATTTTCCTTTATCACGGCATGGTAGGGTAAATAAAACCCCTGAGAAGCATTTTTGTCATTAAGAGGTGACATCTGATTGAGTTTCTCGTATTTCCTGTGAAACTCAGTGTAGGGGGGCAGGAGTTCAGGATTTCTTTGAAAACGATTTTCTAAAGAGTATAATCGTCGAAATTGCGAGAATCTCATATTTGACCCTTTTTTCATTGAAAGGTAGTCTAACGACATAACGACTGTCAGAATCTCGAGTTGTATTTTTTACAAAGTGCTCTTCACAGGCGATTTCCTCATTGGAAAGAACCTTCGAAGAGGGTACTTTCTCCAATTCCCAGAATTCAGTATGGTCTGAGTCTAAAGAGGGTTGGATTTGCATTATATTACATTGGACTGCTTTACGCTTAGATAAGGGTATCCCGTATAATTTTCCTGCGACTATCCAGCCTAACTAAGTCTTTTGAAGGTCGGCATCTGGATGATTTCTGGGCACTATTTGACCTACACTAAGCAATTTATAGAAGAGCTCTATGCCAACAATACCATCGATTCCGCCTGCCTTATCAAAATCAGCATCAGCTGAGAAAATATTCTTAGGAATTTGGAGAGATTCGCGATCAATTTTAATAGACGGAAATTAATATTGATACAGAATAGTGCACAGCAGTCGACGTTAAGCCTAAAGTTAAAACTGTAACGTCTACAGGCTTTTTACGTAAATCCATAAGTGAAGCAACCTTTTCTGTCAAATAATGAGATTGAGATCCGTTGTCCAGCAATAGGTGACATTGCTGTGCAGCACCTTCATTATTTATAGTATCCACTATAGTCATAGATAACAGATTCTCTGATGTTATTTCATTTGCAAGGAAATTGTGAGTAGAAGCAGCCTCCAAAGAACTCGAGGCATTTGTATTTTTCTCGGACGTGTTTTCGAAATGCAGAAAAGAATTATGTTTTTTCTGGCATTTTTTGCAAGGGCCACTATTGCACTTGCTTGTGCCTTGATTAGAATTAAAACAATTTAAATAAATAAATTTCTTTTTACAGAATTTGAATCTTCCTATAGGAGAAAGATTCAGAAAAGCTTCACACGAAGAATGCTATGCTGGTCCCCACAATGGGAACAGGAATTCGATAAGTTCTTGAAAGGTTAGGAGCTCCGATTCACAAGAACTTTCTTCCCCTTTTTCTAAAGTGACGGGGTTCATTATATTTTGTATTAATGCAATTAGAAGGCTGCCCCATTGATCGACTGATACGTCGAGAATTTTAAGAGCACTAACATGCTTCTGTAGATTACTTAGTAGAGCTCTAATGGAAAAGTCTTTAGACATAAAAGGAATATTCAATAAATCTTCAATATGCCTTTGACGTATCAATGTACAATTATCGTAAGTTTCCTTTACGATTTCCCTCGCGAAGGAGTAATTTTCCGCGGACAATTGTACCGACGCAATAATTTCCGCGGCTTCGCCATTTAAGCAATCTCGCAAGTGTCTAAATTTTAGAATAGGCGATAGCTTTTCATTCTTGTCGATCATTGAGGAAAAAACATCATGGAAACCGAGCTACGTATCATACGACCCACTGAAAGACGGCAGACCCAGCTTGGGACGTCCAACCCTTCGTCCGTTAAATTTCCCTTTCCCAAATCTTCTAATTCCGATTGCAGTTTCTCAAAACTTTCTCGAGACTCATCCAGCTCAGCTGTATGCTTTGCTAACGACGGATATTCAGTCTCAGGATTGTAATGGTCGAGAAACTGCGCGAAAAGCGTTAATTTTCGGTTTATAACGCCACGCTCTTTTCTCAATGTTTTCACTCTTGCTGCGGTTTCAGTCATTTTAACAAATTAATTGATAGAGAAGCATTTGCATATGTAGGAAAGGAACACAAATCAATGGGATCAGACTGGTGAATAATTAACTGACATACTCAGACGGTGATCTGGTGATACACGGCTAGTTGCTGAGATGTTCTCTGCTGAATTCCATATGTAGCGGCGCAGGGAATCCTTGAGAATATACAAATCGTTGATGATATCCAATGTAGCGGATATCGCACAGAATCCAAAATGTGTGATATTTACTGCTGGCGTGCAATAGTTAGTTACAGTACAGAATCTAAAGTGTGACATACTCGCTGCTGATGGCCAATAAGTAGTTACAGCACAGAATCTAATATGTGAGAATATTCGCTTCTGATGGCCAATAAGTGGCTGCAGTAGAAGTAAAATATCCAATGCCGAAGGACCAATGTTTTGTGCACCGAGCCTAGTTTGACGCGGTGTTCTTCGAACCTGATTAAAAGTATATACAGGCAGAAGTAGGGTAAGCACAGTAAAAACTTGTGAAGTAAGGTACATGAACGGCAATATATTTGATATAGTAAACATGAGGTAAAGTACAAAATTCGATTTCTAAATTGCGAAGCGTAAGCTGTTACCTCTACCGAAGATATGCAATATCTGGTTTTGAATCGCACTAAGATAGTACACGGAGGCAAGAGAAAAATTTTGGTTGCACATTTAGAGGAGAGGGTAAGTTGAGTGGAAGGGATGGCTAGGACAGTCCCCTTCTCAGTGGGGGTGGATCGGGAAAGGTAGGTGAAGACCCGAAGGGAATCTTGTGGAATTTTCCATGATCCGAAGACATAGTGTTGGGCTAGCTGACCTTCAATAAAACAATTAAATGGAATAGCATTAGAGACTTAACGGATAATACTAGAAAAGCATGATAAAACTTAAGGCTTGAAAACTGGCAATCTCATAGACAGATGTTGAAAGCTATAAACATAAAAGAAACAGTTTGCCAGGAAAGTTAGGGTAAAGCAGGTTCCTAACATAAAAGTATATAATACAAATGAATTGCAGAAAAACGTACAGAAAGTCGAAGAGGAAGACTTAGAATGTAAAAAATATAAAATAAATCTAAAATCATGAAGTAAAATATACAATTGTAGAATACTTACGTTCTGAACGTAACATTTGTGAAGATTCGGGCAGGCCATAATAATTATGTCATCGGACCCTTATATGCACCTCCAGATTCGTCTTCTGACCTATATGATGAGCACGCATTATCAGTTATAGACATTTCAACTAAATTTGCCCAAGCTATACTACTACCCCCTAATTAATTTAATTAATTAATTAATTTAATTTTTAAGCTATACTACTGCTATTTGGTGATTATAATTTGCCCGGTATGTTTTGGACGAATAGTAACGATAAGGTGGATTACTAGATTACTAGATCTATTCTTCTCTAGTAACTCTCAGAACGAAATAGTTGTATGTATAGACCTCTTGGTTAACAGTGATTCCTTTCATCCACCATTAGAAATAAAAGCCGAACTTAAAGGAAATTTTAACTTTAAAAAAAAATGAGCATGTTATATCAGATTTTGGAAAAGCGAATTACCAACGTATAAATGAATATCTGGCTGAGGAAAACTGAAATGCAGAGTTTGAGCGAAAAGAGGTAGAAGACGCAATAATTGCTTGTACTATCACCTTAATTTTTTAATCTCGAATTATGTGCCTCAAAAGATAGTGAAAATTTCAAAGTATCCAAAATGGTTTAACTTTCAGATCATAAAACTAATAAATCTAAAAAAGCAGTGGGCGGGTCCCACTATGTTCGAATAAGAGGTTTCAACTTAAGAAGCTTTATTTCATCATTCGGCTTTCCTCAAGGATCTCACTTGGGACTAATCATATTCAATATTTTAATGAATGATGTAATTCATGTGATAACGTGGGCGAAATTTTTGCTATATGCGGATAATTTAAAACTATTCATCGAAATTACATCTGTAAGTAATGCTTAAATGCTCCCGGAAGATTTAAATAATATTGTAATTTGATGCAAAAATAATGGGATGACTTTTAATGTTTCGAATTGTTCAAGTCCGACCTTCTCACGAAAACTGAGTCAAATCCCTTTCCCCTACAGCAGGGCTCATCACCACTTTCAGCAGGTGTTGGCTGCCACGACAAGTGCATAGCTGCCACAAATTTTTTCTGTCATTTATTTTTTCGCTTTCCAGGAATTTAGCGAAGGGTTACGGTCACGGTTAATTGCGCCTAGGCGTCCTTCGCACCGGGGGGTATGCATTTTTTATACTCAAATTTAAAATAAATTTTATTTCAAATTTCCATTAAATTTTCTATTTGTAAAATAAATCAATGTTTTCTCCAAATAAAACCTGAAATTAAAGTTTTAAAAAGGAGGAAAATTTGAAAAATTTCGATTCAAATTCATGAAGAATAAAGAAAAAGCGAACAAAATTTTTAAATTCAGACGATTCTATTAGGGAGGATTTGAAATTGGAAACTAAATTAAATATTGCAAAGTATAAGCTTCTAAAATTATAGAAATCTAAATGTTGATCAAATTAGAAAAAAAATCATACAAGTTCAATTCCTTCTTTTTCCATTCGAAATAGTGTCATTTTTTAATTTTAACTATCTAAAATATTTCGAATTTAAACGTTTTTAATTCAAGATCATTTCACACATTTTTCCTAAATTTCATTCGCTTTAAATTTGAAATTATCAAGAACGAATGATGGTGTAACCGGGGTTCTCCACGTGTGAGAGCTGAGTGGCGCTCGACAGCTAACTTTACAGTGACTTTACAGTGTCATTATACTTGCAATATATTCATGGCTCAACTAAAGTGAAGAAAGTGATTCTATTCAAAGCGAAATTGAAAAGTATAGTAAGAAATTACAAGTGAATGAAGCACGATCTTAATTAAATTCGATTAATTATTTGATAAGTAATTAACTTTTGAACAGACTTATTTAGGGATGGGTACACATTATTTTTTTGTTATGACATGTGTTCTCTCGTGAAAAATATAACAACAATATAGTAAAACGGCCCTAAAGAGGGCCTTTTTGTTATGACATGATTTATGAACAAGAATTTTACCTCGTAAAAAATATTTTGTGTCCCTAAAACGGGCCGTTTTGTTATTCATTATGTGGTTGTGGTGATAAAGAAATGAATTTAGTGTATCATGGTATACGAACGCACTTTTTGTGCAAGTGCCTCAATGCCAGGAGTGTAATTTGTCACTGCAAGCCGTATTATATCATTTAAATTTCCATCGTCTATACTCGATCTCGTCTTGGATTTTATGTAGTTCATTAGAGAGAAAATGTATTCGCAATGGCAAGTAGTTCCGTATATGGACATTATTCTCTGGAAGACGGTGACTAAATTTGGATATTCCGAAAATTCCAGGTGCTTCGAGAAATCTTCACACCTCGCTCCAGCCCACGAAGCAGTAGATAAACGAATCATCTCACCGACAACTTTATTTTCATCGACCATAAAGAGCTTCGACATTTGAGTACACAATTATTTCATATACGGTACTTTCGAGTCTATTAACGGGTTCGTTACATAGTTACAAATGAGTTTGATGACATCAAAATCTCGAAATCTTTCTTCAAAATCTTTTTTCAATTCTTTAAGAATTTGAAGATATCGCTCTCCAACTTCAAGAGATAGCACAATGTTTTTATGTTTCACAGCTTGTTGGAAATTTTAGAATTCCTCTTCAGTGTATGCTCTGCATCGGACAATGTTAATCCACCTGTCAATCTTATTTTTGAACTGGTTAATCCATTGAAGAGAAGTCCACACTGCGACTTGCTGAAATTGTAACGTTTTATTCAAACGGTTCATTTCTTTCAAAATGTCCGCAAGAAGCGCCAAGCCCAAAATCCATGCTGAATCATACAACTTCTCGCAGTGTTCGTCACGAGATTCTAGGAAGGCTATTATTTCTGGAAGAAGTTTGACAAATCTGAAGACAACTTCGCCAGCGCTCCGCCACCTTACTTCGTTAGGTAATAATAAATCCGCGAATTCGGCTAAAGCAGTTTCAAGCAAAAAAAAGTATTATGCAGTGAAACGAGAAAAAACGCGGAAAGTCTGGGTCACGCAAACATTATCCAGTGAATCCTGTAACTTTTCCAGTCATAAACGGAGCACCGTCCGTCGTTATTGCAATCAGTTTCTTCAGTGGCACTTCGTGAGCTAAGATTGAATTTTGTAATGACAGATAAACATCCAACCCAGTTGTTTCCCCCGTCAATGGAATGAGCTCCAGAAGCTCTTCTTGAACACTGCCACTTTCAAGTACGACACGAATCATGACAACTAATTGTGCAGTATCCGACTTATCTGTGGATTCGTCCAACTGAATGGAAATCAAACTCATTTTGTCAAGTCTACATTCAGTTGTTCGTGGACGTTATCTGCCATAAGATTCACTCTTCTTGTGACTGTAGTAGGAGAAAGATGTGTGTTTTCGAAAATATTCACGAATTATTTTCGATAATCTATGTCTGGAAACCATCTAGTAGCTACTGCAATAATCACATTTTTGATGAATTCACTATCTGTAAAGGGTTTCATAGCCTTCGCAATTCGAAAGGAAATGTCCAAAGATGCTAGAGTACAATCAGGGAGATTAGTACTCAGGATATTTCCAGCCTTTAGCTTTTCATAGCGTTAAGCGAATTCTCCTTTAAGTTGCTGTACCTCTCCTGTGCGCAGTGCACTTCCCAACGGACGAGAATGATCGAGTTCAGCGTGGAAGATATCAAAATGTCTTTTCAGATTTCTCTTTTGATTCATAGAAATCTTTTTTCAACAAAGCAGGCAGTAGCACATAACTTTGTTAATTCCAATCTGAAATATCTCTTCTGCTCACTCGTTTGTAAACCTATAAGTTCTTGTTTGTTTGTCAGTCTTCTTTAATCGTTTCTCCGGAATAACTGTGTTTGTACTATCTTCCAAAACTAAGGAAAAATTGTAACTGGAAACTATTACACTTCATGCTTTCACTTACAATCACTTGAAGAAAACTTTCAAAACTTACCGTAGCCAGGGTAGTTGACTAGTTATCGAAATCGAACTGCACTTCGGAAACGACACTGCCCTAGTAAATATGCCCATTAGAACCCAAATAGAAACCTAATAGGATGTGGCTGCTGTAAGGTATTATTACTTTCTAAAGTGGGTTTTGTTCCTGGTTCTATGTGGTGTTCTGTTAGGTAATTGTGAACTTTCTTATTAGTTTCTAATTGGTTTTATATGGTGCTTTGTATTCGGTACGATTTCTCGACGAAAAAAAAGTTATTTCTTAACTCATTGTTATATAATCTTCATTTTTTATAGTTGTTAAGTAGAAGCCTCAGTGGCTCAAATGACAGCGCATCAGACTTTTATGTAGGAGGTCTGGTGTTCGATCCCTGAGCCGGGTACGAATGGAAATGTTTCTATATACTTCTACCGGGGCTTCAGTGGTTCGGAATCCACCTTAAACTGTAGGTCCCCTCAGAGAAAGCTGGTACCTTACCAAGGATAAATGGGCTCTTTCTAGGGCCTTACGTTGGGGGTCGAAGCCGATTTGAGAAGACTCGAAAATAAGTCAGTTATCTTCTTGCGTTGAGGCAGGCCCTCTGGAGGGACCTCCGCTTGGTGGTCCCTTGCCGACTTCGAGTAATGAACACACACACATACACTTAGATAACACACCAGGACAGTGTCTCGAATCTGTGCATCTAACTGATGACCTCAGACGGTTCGCTCCCTCCACCCTAACCTGCTAGGGAGGCTGCCGAACGGCAGAGTGGGTGAGGATCACTTTACCTGATCAACAAAGTAGGAAGTCATTTACTATACAATAAGTATGCCTGGCACTTGAGAAGTATAATTTCAGAATATTGGTAACAAAGAAACCCACCGAGATCCAAAAACACTCTGCGAAGATGGCCGTATTGGGAGTACTGCCTTGAGAATAAACACGGGAGTGGCACAATCGTCTTTATAGCTGGAGCGCCAGGGGGGCACCTTACATGGCCCCGGCCCACATCACAACTAACTAACTAACTATAGTTGTCAAGTACATAATACGCCAATGTGATCACTTACGCATATAATTGCGCTTCTAAACGCCTTGAAAAATCGCACTTGCTGAGGATTCGAACCCTACCTATACTACCTAACTTATGTATTCTACAACGCGCTCTTACTCATTTCGCTATCGATACACTTGGATCTTGGTTACAAAATCTTGGCCAAATAATTTAAGGCAGTGACATATCAAGTCGTACGGTGAACCTCAACCATATTCAAACTAAAAGTTGTTGAACTCAATGTTTCTTTAAAGAAAACATATTTCTGATCATTCATGGAATTTCTAAGGCAAATTGAAAAATTTCGATAGATTTTGATAAAAAAAATTATTCGGAAACAATTTAAAATTAAAATTTACTTGCTTTAAATACGGCTCGAATTCTATTTTCTTTAAATATTTAAAAAGTTTTAAAACTATCTAAAGGTAATAAGCAATAAATAAAAGCCAAGTGCAAAAATGTTTTAATAATCGTGGTGCAAAAAGCGATTTTCTGTAATGCAAGAACCTTCATGAAAACGCGCAGTTTTCAATGTATCCAATTATTTCATAATAATTTTTTACTCAGTTGTTAATGCGAAATAACACTTTTTAAACAATAATTTGAAAGATGTAGAACAAAGAATCCAATTTTATTTATTTCAGAAAGAGCTCAATACTTTTGGACTTTCAATATTCAAAACGTTAAGAAACGATCGAAAAGTAATATATAATGATGAAAATCAAGTACAAAAATGCTTTGATAACCTCAATAACAAAAGAATAATTTTCTAACAATTCCAAACCAATAATTGAAAATATGTATACGTTTTTAAAGCACATTGGATACAAATTACAACTTATTTCAATTCTCATTTAATTTTGCACAATGTACATTTTACAAAAAACTTGTTTATCGAAAATATATTATTAACTACCCAGAAACTTTGAATTTTAATCCAATTGATTTAATTCCGATCAGCCGCTAATAATCCTAATACAGCCTATCAGAGTAGCAAGTTTTCACTTTGTAACATTTAGAGTAAATGAATACCTCATTGGTTCCAATTAGAATCTATTAGAAAAATGTAGCAACAAGAATATTTGTTTCCGAAAGCGTAATAGAACCACATAAAAAGATTTTTTCAATTCCAATTTCCGCCCCAATAGTAGATTAAATACCGAATGAAAACCGGTTAGAATTCAAATTGAAATAAAAAAATCTTAAGAACCATTTAGAACCATATAGAAATGCAAGTGGATCCAACGTACTATCTAAACGTATTCTATTAATTACTTGAGCGGCATTTTTGTAGGGTTGATTCTGAAGGTCTACTCAAGTACCTAATAGAATCTGTTAGGGAAGGAATTTCGTACTTGTAGCACTTGGAATAAAGCATATCCCAATAGTTTTCTAATAGAGCCGCTTAAAATAGGTCTCCTCAAATTTTATCCGATTAATTCGATTCTAGCAGTCCACCAAAATCCTAATAGAACCTGTTAGGTAAGAAATTTCGTATTTGTAGCATATGGAATAAAGCAGATCCCAAAAGGTAGCTTATAGAGCCACTTAAAACACATCACTTCGAATTTCAATCCAATTAATGATTTCAACATGCCACTAAAGTACCTGATAGAACCTGTTAGGGAAGCAATATCGCACTTGTAACACTTGGAATAAAGCAGATCCTAATAGGTACCTAATAGATCTTCTTAAAACAGATCTCTTCGAATTTTAATCCTATTATTTCGATTCCAAAATCCCACTAAAATATCTAAAAGAACCTGTCAGGCAAGCAATTTCGTACTTCGAACACTTCGAATAAAGCAGATTCCAATAGATACCTATTAGAGCTGCATATAACACATCACTTCGAATTTTAATCCTATTATTTCGATTCCAAAATCCCACTAAAATACCTAATAGAACCTGTCAGGGAAGAAATTTCGTACTTCGAGCACTTCGAGCACTTCGAATAAAGCAGACCCTGGTAGGTACGAGAACCTATTCGAGCCGCTTAAAACACATCACTTCGATTTTTTTTGGAATAATTTGATTCCGAAGATCCAATAAAATACCTAATAGAACATGTTTGGGAAGGAGTTTCTTACTTTTATTTCGAATAAAGAAGACCCCAATAGCGAACTATTAGAGCCGCTTAAATCACAAAAATTCTAATTTTATTCCGAATACTTTAATTCCGAAAGTCCAATAAAATACCTGATAGAACCTGTTAGGGAAGCAATTTCGTACTTGTGGCATTTGGAATAAAGTCGCTTAAGACACATCGCTTCGAATTTTAACCCTTTTTCGTCCAGGTGCTTTTCTTTCAGTTTAAGTTAAGATAAGATACTAAATATGCGAGTTTCTACAGCATGCTCAAATGTACTCGGGTTGAAAACAGGAGTTGAAGTAAGATATAAAAAACTGGGTTGCCCATTTTTTTGGAAAACTATTTATTTCATCAAAAATATGCGTACGAGTGAAAATTAGGGTGATTAAAAAAAAAATTCATAAATTAAAAACGCCTTCGAACTGGACAGTTTCTTTTTGGGTTTCTTATAACGTGTATAAAATTTGAAATTAATCGATGAATATCTTAAGGTTGGGCAGAGTCGAAATAGAATAAGAATATTTTTCAATCGCAGAGTTCTAGAAAAATCGTAAATGTTACTTTTGTTTTTTAAATTGCATGATATACTCAATTTGTACAATTTTTTCCGATTTCTTATTTTAGTTTATATAGGAAAACTTTGATTTTGTATGAAGACCTGAAATTTAAAAAAAAATGAAAAGCTCTAAGAATTATAAATAGTGTTTTTTCAGCATAAAAAAACTTTTTAATTTTCAAAATGTACTTCCAGAAGAATTGGGATCAGATCATTAAAAATGAATTTAAATTGTTCCCATGCAGCTGGAATTAAATGATATACAATAAATATTAATGTAGTACGAAAGACGCTTTGGGCCAACAAATTATATTAAATTTTAATTGAATTTATGTAGTTGACGTAAACTCTTAGACTTCGAGTTATAGAATTGTACAATTATCCATTGAAAATTTTTTTTTTTCATTATTTAATTCAAGAAATACACCACATTTTGAAAAAAAAATATTCTCATATATTGAAAACTTACAATAAAATATACTAATTGCTCAAGTCTTAAACATTTCAAGTATTATATCAACTTTATTGCCCCATTACTTTCTAACGACTCATTATTTACTTACTGATAATAAACAACATAGTCATAGTATATATTATTTTAATACATATTAATTAAAGAAATTAAAAAATTATCACCTAGTCATTTGAATATTATATATTCTTTCAATTGAGTTAACGATACGAATAGTAATAAATAAAATTTTTACATTCATTTTCATATTATATTTCATTTTTGGGATCGATAATATATTCCAAGCTCAGAGGAAGGTATAATGACCGTGAAGGACTAGGGACCAGTGGAACGATAAGATTTATGAGGGCCTGTTTAACCTAGTTTTGTGGCTGCCACTGGCAGTCTTTGCAGACAATGGCTGCCTTCTGGAGAGCCCAGGCGTAGAGCATAGATAATTGCCCACTTCAGAGAGTTTCCGTTGTTAAGAACTTAGGAGTATGGTTCAATCGACAGCTAAGCTTCGTAACGCACATAGAGAAAATTTTATCTGAAGCTCTGAGAATGTTAGGATTTATCTTGCTTTCCACAACCAATTTCCGAAGAGTTTCAACTTTTAAAATCCTTTACACGTCAATTGTAAGGCCAATACTCGACTATGCGTCTATAGTGTGGAACCCATACTCCGATATTCACAAAAAGAAACTAGAATCAGTACAAAACCGTTTTCTGAAATCAGTAGCTTATAAATTGCGAATGTCTAGAGATTCAGAATATTTGACTATAACTTCTGAAATAATCGGAGTCGAATCTCTTGAGAGGGGGAGGAAACAGTCAGGTCTTATTTTCGTATACAAACTGCAAAATATTCTCATAGATTGCCCGAAATTACTGGAACATATATCAATAAGAGTTTCTCCTAAAGAACTAAGGCATTCCCATACATTTAATTTCTCAAGACCTGTTCATAAAACAGAGTATAGCTTTAACACATCAGTCTCGGAAATTACCAGAATTTTTATTGAGAAACTATCTGATTGTCAAGATATTAATATATTTCGTGGATCGCTTGATGTTTTCATAGCAACTCGAAAGCGAATAGTTTTGACAAATGCAGTAAAGTCTACAACATTTCCGTATCCTTGAAACGTAGGGATTCGTTATTTTCAAGGCTGGATGTGCCTCAACCCTTACCGCGATTCGGGATTTCTTTTATCCACGACGCTCATTGACTGCCCCGTTGTTGTATCGATGGGCCGCCTGTAAGCAAAATTTTTCAACTGAAAAGCGTAGGAGATTTGAAATCAATAATAACACGAATAAATACTTTCGGCATTCCTAGAACTGCTGGCCCACGCAGTTTCTCAGTGCGTAGGACGAGAGACGGTTGCGACTCTCGCTTTGGAAGGGTCGAGTACGCAAGAAGTCAGTCGCGTATATTACGCAATATGATGAATTCCAAGTGAAAACGGTTCATGCGGTTTCGGCTTATTGCGCAGTTGAAAAAGTCGCGGTCCGTTAGACTGAATGCATGCAATCAGTGTTTTTCAAGTGTATTTCAAGTGTGTTTGTTGGCGCACAACTATTTGCCAACTAAAAATCAATATTATAGAATCAAAAAACGACTCAAATATTTCGCTGAATAGTGAGTTTTGTGGCATGACTTCGATAGGTGGAAATTCAAACTGTCAGGAAGGTTGGTACATGGTACTGCAACTGCATATGATCTTTGGAGAAAATCGTCGAAACGTAAGGGTAACTTATAAAGGCTTGCATAGTAATCTTTTTAAGTGTAGAATGCATTTGCGCAATTCTGTTTCTTCATCCTTTTACCAGTTGAAGACCTTTCAGTTTCACGAAATACAAGCACCTATCCGAAATTTCAGGTTAGAGTACCACTAACCTGACATTTAGGATATTTTATTTCGTGAAACTGAAAGATCGTGGATCGACAAAAGAATGGAATATGACTGAGAAAATATATTCTACACTTGAGAAATATTACTATTTCTACATTTATGACTTTTACGTTTATAATATTTTCTTGAAAACATCGTGAGACGTATTCCCATGACGTCGTGAAACAATACTTAATTCAAGGTTTCCCGCTCTTCGGGCCTTTTTTTCATTGGTCAGTCACAGACGCGGAGGAGAGTGTACAGGGACCGTGGTGGAAGTTGACGGAACTGCGAAATTTGAAATAACCGTATGTGGGGGGCTTGAAATGTTGGGGTCTTGAAATAATGGCGTCTTGAAATAATGGCGACCTTACTGTATTTTTCAATTAAGAGATTTCTTATGCTCTCTAGCAAAGATGGCTACTCGACAACATAAGCTAAAATTCTAGCTATAAGTCACTTTATATCTAATACTTTAGTGTTATCTTTTTCTTATATTGTTTATCAGAACATTTATCAGATAATGCCGATTGAATGTACAAAACTGTAACAACAAAGGTGTTTACCGTAAATAAATATCAATATCAATAATTCGGCCCTGAGAGTACTTTATTACCACCTTAGTCGCTCTTATGGTGCTGGACGCAAGTCTGCCCTGCCGAACGCTCCGAGGGAGATAGAGTCAGTTGACCAACTCTAGAAATCTCAAATTTTCTGGTACTATGATTTTCGGACAGCACACCCGAGGCCTGACATCGTCCTTCCGGACCTAGAAGTAGGGAAATTTCATAACTCAGAAAGACTTTTTGATTTTCGTAAATTACGCATATTATTGCTGCAAATTATAACATCTGAATATTCCAAATTTCAAATATTTAATTTGCCCAACTCTCATTTCTAATAACTATAATAAGTCCTTTATAAAATTCCTTTTCTGTATGGTGAAAATTATACCCTATGAAATATAAATTGCACTGAGCTGGACTGAATGATGAAAAACCATATCAGAAGCGTCACTTTGACGGATTTCCACATTCACAATAAAAAACAAGGTTTACTGAAAAAGTAACTGAACACAATAACGTTCTCGGAGGAATATCCCCTAAGCGAAGGCCTAACAACCATGGCGAAAGCTGAATGGCACCTGGACGAGGTGTCTTAAGCTGTATCTCTGGGATACCGAGAAACCTCTCAGAGTATGCAGCCTTACCCTTGCATGCGGGGCTCTACAAGGACGGAGAAACCCTTTCCCTAGCTGCTCATGGGAAAAACAATAACACCATCAAACTACCAAAAAGTTGTAGATGTGGTGCAAAACGATCGAACGCGCGGAGCACCCGACTATCGGTTGGCAAACAGTACCAAAAACCATAGAGTTCGGGGTGCTGCAAATAATAATTTAAATGAAAACACGATGACACGTCCCGAGCAAGGGCGAGGGTAGGTTGTAATAGGGTAGGTAAGGGAGGTTAAATGGGCTGATTAAGTTAGGTTGGTAAGGCCTGACAGTTTATATTTTTGTGGGATCGTTTGCACTTCATCAATCCCAGGGGATTGTGAAAATTCAGAATACAGTGATTTGAGATTTCAATTATTTATTAGGACATGAGAGTAGAAAGAAATTACTGGTAATTAAATTGTAAGAACTTACGCTACCTTCTAGTCCGTAAGGGCAAGAGAAGATTTGAATGTCGATGATATTCCCGATATATTGTAGAATATCGACGGAATTCTACCGGGCTGTTCAATTGATTTCTACGAGTAATTCGAAATCAATCTATACGACGACCGAAGAGCGAAAGGATTTCATTTTCAAAGCTAGACTGCAGGTTACTATTTTGCAGTGAGATAGAAGCACGCGGTTTAATCAAGGCGGTTCTCCGTTCAGGGATATTTTGCGGTGAGGTAAAAACACGCGACTTAGTCATAGCGGTTCGTAAACTGATGTGGACAGTATAACTGCTTGAACGTAAAAGGCAACCACCAGTGGTGAGTCTGGGGTTTATATAGGAAAAGACTTCTTCAAAGGTCACGTACAATTGGCTAATGTTACGAATGGCATGTATGATTCGCTAAAGTTACGAACGGCACGTATGATTCGCTAAAGTTACGAACGGCACGCAAAACTCGATAAAGTTATGAACGACACGTACTTGCTCATCCATCATCTATTTGATGATTCATGCTAATTTAGTCTTCTCTTTTACTGTTCAATTTGTGTATTAGTTATTGATAGATAATTTGGTTACTTTTCTTTTGCTCTCTCGTGACCAGCTTCTTATTTCTAAGTTTTAGATGCAAACACATGCGATATATGTTTGCAACTATTTTTGTTACATTCTTTAATTATTTAGTTATAATTAATTTGTATAGTATAATGATACATAATTTAATTAGCTTCTACCAGGAGGGTATAACATGTTATTCTACTTTAATTTAATTACCTAAGCATTCTTGTATTATCAAATGATTAGGTCGGTCGGTATGCTCATGATACTACCTCGCTAATTAGCTCGCGCATACTTCCTTACCGACCGCCGCTCATTTATCAGTGGTCATTTGCGGTGCATTAGTTGCGGCCGACCACGTAAGTCATTACCTACTGTGATACGATTACCATTCGCTGTTACGACAAAATAAAAAAATTTTGAATTAAAAATAATTGGGAACGTAACAGTCCTCCCTCCTTAAAATCCTCATTGTCCTCGATGAGTTTTTGTTATTTGATCATTACTTAACATTTAATATTCTTCAGGGTAAGTATTGTCTGGTTCCATAAATGGTCTCCATGTGCGGACGACGTGACTAAAGTGTACAATGTTGTGGGTTTGTTTTGATATGTGACTCATAAGGTGAGTGTAATTTGATCCTCCATTGCTATGTGAGTGTCTAATCGCGCTAGGGCCCGGGCGTTATCAGATTTTTGTTATTAGCAGCAAATTTTCTTCAGGCTGATATGGATGCTGGTCGTTGCCTACGTCTGCAGGAGTAGTCGGTCACATTTGAATCCACGATGGAGCACGATTCAAAAACTTCTTCTTCAGCGGAAACTAAATCTGAAGAGGAGTTTCGTATGAAGGAAGGCATCCCTATGTGCCTTACTGAAAATTCTGCATTTAAAACTAATCCTAGTAAGCTTTTTTTTTGTTTTCCAGGTGTGGTGATACCGAAAGAGACTCGGAAGGTGTCAATTGTGGCCTTTATTCATACTGTTTGGGCCATGACGGCGGAGATGGGTTACTGGACTTTCCTTTTAAATTTTTTGGAGGGTGAGAAGAGGGAGGCAGAAATTGCTTCCACGACGTCGTCCGGGGTTGGGCCCATTCGGAGAAGGGGTAGGCCAAAGAGCGCTGCAGCTCCTCGTCCTCACCCGAAATTAGCTGATCCCGTCTTCCTCGAGGAACTGGATAAGGCTCGCGAGGAATCACGTGTAGCTTCTACTCGACTTCACGATTTCGTGAACGAGCAGTTCAAGGACGGGCAGCCTGACTTCTGCGAATTCAAGCGCAGCCATGTGCCGGGATTATCTTCCCGTTGCTTGGGGTGATTTTTCTAATTCATTTTTTTGTTTGTTATTTTTCTTCTTTTTTCGTTTAAAATCAATTCCTCTTCCCTTTCTGTTTCAGCGTACCTGGCTCCAATAGCATATTTTGTCCGTGTGGTCGCCATGTGGAATTATCGGAAGGGATTACCCGCTGTGAATGCGAAACGTTAACTCGCGAGAGTGGGAGTGAGTTTTTCTCTTTCTCTCTCTCTCTCTCTTTGTAATTTTTCTTTATATATTTTCGTCTGTTTCTTTTTGATTACAGCTCCGAGACCGGTGTGGGCGGAGGATTATACAGATGACCTCTTAACCATCCTTCTTCCATAATTTCCTTCTCGGCGACAGTCCACTGCGGCTTATCGTGGTTGAATTGTATTCCGTACGTGGGTCGACCAGAATAGGATGATGACTTCATCAAGTGTAGTCGTAGTATAGTTCTGCATTGTAGTCGCTCACACGCCATCTTGTCGGTGTATTATCTTGCTGCGGGCGGAGTCTCATTGTTTTCAGATATCGTTGCGCACATGAGACAGACATAATGAAATGTCACGTCATGCCTGACACTCACTGCTTATTCTACTATGCGGCTGCGAATCTTTTCGTGATGAATAGGTGTATGTTGTCAGACACACTTTAATTTTAATTCCAATTTTTTTTTTGAAGATTTGGGAAAAATGCGATTGCTTTCCCTGTCCTCCCTCCTTAAATTCTTTCATCGTCCTCGATAAAAGGTTGGAGTAGGTTTTTTTCTTTAGGCTACTCGGACGCTGGTTACTGGTGCGCACGCCTGTTGCGTTGATTCTGTCTTTGAGGTGCTGCATGTTGTTTCGTCGGTACGTGCAGGCATTAATTTCATTTCAGTGTCGGAGTTGTTTGGTTTTTTTCTTTGAGTAACTGAGTACTTTCGGCTTATCCTTCTTCCATAATGTTATTATCAATAATACTGTTATTGTGAAACCCGATACTGTTCCAATTATGGTATGACTTTTTGTTTTGTGGTATCGTTGTTGAGTTTCTAAGTCTGAAAGTTCATTCTCGATGTCTTCCAGTGATTTTCCATTTTGAAAATCCTTTCAGTTTCTGATTGTTTGTATTTGTAGTTCGTGGTCTTCTGCTGCTATGGACTTTAAAAAGTTTGATATGACATAAGAGATATTAGTCAAGTTTAGGGAAAACTCTGGACTATGAACGTATTCGTCCTTGTTTTTATGTATTGCAATTCCAGTTAGCATCGCTTCTTTGGTTCTTGCGATGCATCCATTACCTAGTTGTTGTATTCCGGAACTCGAGATGTATTCTTGTTCTGTCTTCTTGCTTGGACAATTAATGTTAAGAAGTTCAGGTTTATTTGTTGAGTATAACCAAGTTTGGAGAGACGATATTTGTGTCCAAAATTGTTCTCCCTTTAGAGTAATTCTTACATCACAATTTTGAAGGGCTTTTATTGAAGGTTTTATCAACATTATTAGTTCGCAGACAGAGCTGGTTGACGTTAAATATATGGGTTGATTTGCCTCACAGATGGTGCTGTATTTCGTTTTTATATAGGTGTTGTGATATTCTTGATTTGACAAGAAAAATCTTTGGTCATCGGTTGATAGAGCAATGTATGGTTCTTTGGGTAGTATGTATGCGGCTCCAGTTACATTTCCTATTAAATTTTGGTACACTGGGCATGGATGCATTTTGTATAGTTAATACAGGACTCTTTCTAGTAGATATATGTTGACAGAAATTATTAGTTTTTTCGAGTGATAGCCAATGTCAGCTTTTCCAATCAGGTGTGAATCTTCGGCTTTGATATATGTGCTGGGCAGCGGGAGATCGTATTTTCCACTTTGCTATGTATTTCTGTTATAATTTCTTGCAACTGGTTGTTTGGTAATAATGCTGGATGTATTTTCTTTTCTCGGGCATTCATCACGATATTTGCGGCGTGTGAGAAGGTATCGAGTAGATGATTCAGTTTTTCTTCTATGTGCGCAGCCCATTGCCTTGTTTAATTGATATATAATAAGTCTTTTCGAGCAATGATTGTGTCAGGTGTATTTCTGCAGCTCTTGTATGTATTTCTTTATGTATATCTTGAATTTCTGCTTGAACTATATGAGTTTGTTGTCTACGTATTCTACGTAGATTATTTTGTTTATTCTGTAGGTCATAGATTAGGTGAAGGTATTGCGTGAAACTTCCAGAGATGAGTTAAAACAAGAGGATTAAAATCCATTTCCATTCTGTAAACCTTGAAGCTGAATTGTGCCGCTCCATCTGTAGATTGAGAATTATATTAATAAGATTCACAATGATTAGTGGTTTAATGTTTAGAAAAAGAAAAGAAGAAGGCAACCTCCAAATCCTCTTCCTTTTACTTCTTCCTTTTTTCTTCACATTTATTTCTCTTTGCAAATTACATGGAATGTACATTTACTAACATTTTTCGTATGATGATTATTTATAATATGATTATATTATAAGTGCTTTTGGGCCAGCTTTGGTGAAAGAATTTATGGGGTTATATATATCAGGTTGTCATTTTCTGATTCATTTAATGAGCCCCAAAATTCTTCCTCTGTAACTTCCTGTGGTTCGGAAAGATGCTCATTTCTTTTTATGATTTTATTCCAGGACTTCATGATGTATCCTCTCAAATAACAATATTCACTAGCATTTTCCCACTTATAAATTTTGATTAACATTTTGTTTTCATTGTCCAGATACATAACGTGAGTATCTTTAACTTCATTTTCAATGTTTTCTTCTTCGGAAAAATAATAAACTTGTTCTAATTCTTTAAGAATTTTATTAGCTGCAGAATGCTCAGCTAATCGAAATTTTGTTTCCCCATCACTAATGGCAAAAAGCAAATTTCCGTGATCAGTATCCTCCACTACGCATTTTACATAGTATATTCTGTTATGGGGCGGGGGGGGGGTCCTTCGGCACTGTACAAGCTATAAATAGATTTTGCGAAATTTTATTCAGTCGCCAATTCTTCTAGGGGCCCTTTGGCGTACTTTAACTCCTCCACTTCTCCCTTGGGCTTGATGGTGTGGGCATAGATTTGCCCCTTGGGAAGCTTAGTCAGAATAATTGACTCAGTCATTCTGCAAAGGAAATTTTTATGTTAATAATGCTATATTAGTCATAGTTACTCATGATCAACTTTTAGTTTATCTACATGCTTTTGGAAACGTTTTCCGTCTGGGGATTCTAGGATCGCGGTATGTTTATCTAGTAAGTTTATTATTCTGTAGGGACCGTGGCTTTTGCTGTTTAGCTTATTACTTTTTGTTTCTCTTTTCACGTAAACACTATCTCCTATTTTTCCAGTGAAAGGTTTCACTTTTCGGTCATATAATTGCTTTGACCCCTGTTTTGCTTGAATCAAGTTATTTGCGGCTATGAAGTTGATTTCCGATAATCTAGTTATTAATTCTTTTAAATACGACCCATAAGTTTCTAGTTTATCGCTAGAGGGAAACGAACTAGGTGTGCGCGAAGTTTTTCCGAAAATTAGTTCAAAAGGTGTGAATTTTGTAGCTTCATGAATTGAAGTCTTATGTGAAAACATAGTAAATGGTAATAGTTTATCCCAATCATCATAATTACCAGTATAGGATCGGATGTAATCGACCAATACCGCGTGACTTCGCTCTAACGATCCGTTCGATTGAGGGCGGTATCCGGAAGTTGTTACTTGTCGAATTCCAAATATTTTGGATAATTTTCTCAGTAGTGTGCTTGTAAAAGCACTTCCCCGATCTGTTAATATAGCTTTTGGCGCTCCATATTGGGAAGATAGGTTTTTGGCCAACGCATGAGCTATTGTTGTTGCTGTTGTATCTGGTATGGCCACGGCGATGCAATATTTTGATAAATTGTCCTGTATCGTCAGGATGTGTCGATTTCCATCTGGGGTAGTGGGCAGTGGCCCTACTGTGTCAAGAGATACCTAATCGAATGTGTCAATAGGGGTGTCTGTTATTATCATAGGTTCATGGGTTTTTGCCCGAATGATTTGTTGTTCTTGACAAATCCGACATTTCCGTACAAATTCATTAACTTGTTCTTTCATCCCTGGCCACATGAATTTTTCTCGTATTCTTCTGTATGTTTTATTGACTCCTTTGTGTCCTCCAATCTTACTTTGCTGATTTTCGATTATTATTTGTTCGCGATTTTCTTCTGGGGGTACGCTTACACTCCCATAACAAAGTATAATTTCGATATTGTTGTCGTTAAAGATGTCTTTCATTAGGTCTAGAATATTACCTTATGGCAATTCTTCTGTCAAATTTCCTTGATTCGAGATTCTAACAGATTTAATGTTTTCCCGTCCTAATGCTACATACAAATTATGTAATCCGATTCTTAAGTTTTCTTCTCGCATCTGATCGAAGTGGTTGTGTTTTATGATAACTGTATAAATCTTATAACGACCTCTAGGAGTTATTATGACCTGACCTAGCTTAGGCCGTTTTTCTTTCATCTCTTGTATGCTAGTGATGGGCGTGCGTGTACAGTCAGCCTCAGGTAAAGTTACTATAGGCTCGGTACTAATTGGCTCTTGTGGGCTCATTTCCACACGTCGAGGCTTGTACCTTTCATTTATGGTTATTGGACTTTCTGAGATTTTTAAATTATCTACATTTGATTTTTGGAACGGTGTAGATAGAGCTTGTGGTAATCCGCAGCCTGAATGACGGTATGTTGCTAAAATATCGGGAGTAGAAGGGGATTCCGTCTGTGGTGCAAAAGTGACGCTCTTGCGTTGCTTGTTTTCAGGCAACACTTGCGTTGAGGGAGTATCTTTTTCCGTAGAAGAATCTGAGCTAATGTTGTTATCCTTGTTTCTTGAGTCCCTCGTTCCGAGTTTCTTTAGTTCATTTTCTGCCCAATTTATTACTGATTCTATCCTCCGGGCTAGCTCAGTTTCGCTCTCGGGCTCCATTGCTTCAATTGTCTCAAGAAGACCTGAATCGGTTTCTCCATCTGAGACGGCTGTGACTCCTAAAGAAGGCCTTGTGTTTTCTTCATCTTCCCTTTCTTTCACCCAATCGTTGTGAGTTTGCAAGGATTCATTAAACTGAGAGAATGAATCTTGCAATTCTTCTCTAGTTACTTTTGTGTTATTAAGGTCATTTCTTTCTCCTAGTTGTTCATCGTTCTGTTCTTCTTCTGATGAACTATCCTCTCTATCACTCGGTGGAGGACTCACAGTTATAATGGGTCCACTTTGCTTCTCTTCTTCGGTCTTATTTTCTTCGTTTTCGTTTTCGAATAATTCCGGAAATTTTCCTGGAGTTTTAGGAGGAGCACTCATGGGTAGAATATGGGCTGGAAAGGCTGCTAATGGTTTATCTAGACTGGGTAGAACGCTACGTTTCTTTCGTAGTATGGGAGGGATAGGGTTACAGGTCTCGTCAGAACTATCCTCTGAATCGGTACCAGAATCTCGATAGTTAGGTCTGGGTTGATTTCTTTCTTCCTCCACCCTACGACGAAGCAAACGTTTACCTATAGTGCTTTCATTTAAACTACCAGAAGATTTGGAAAGTGGGTCAGTAGATTGATTTTTGTCCTTGGATTTTTGGTTTGTTGGACGTTGCATTCTTGAAGTAGAAGGTTGAGAAGTATCAGGCTTGGTTGATGGTCATTTCTTTATTAATACTGCAGGTTTGGCCCTTGGATTGGTGCTCATGGTTCTAGCTGAAGGCTTCGTTGATTGCGCTCTGCCCTGTTTGGTTTGACGGGCCTGTATCGGCAATAACCTGGCAGGGTTTTCCTTACATTCCTCTTCATTGTCTTCCGATGGGCTTTCTAAGACCGGATTTTTAGAAAGTGCGTCAGCATTAGTGTTTAATTTTCCAGGCTTATATTTAAAGGATTATTCGTAGTCTCTTAATTTCAATCGCCAACGAATTAAACGTTGTCCAGGGTTCTTTACCAGATCTATCCATTTTAAGGGTTCGTGATCACTAACCAGTGTGAATTCCTTCCCATAGATATAGGTTCGGTATTGTTGTACTGCGTATAAAACTGCTAAGCATTATTTCTCGGTAGTAGAGTAATTACATTCGGCACCGTTTAACACGTGGGAAAAATATGAAATAGGAAGGTCTATTCCCTCTTTTTCTTGGCTCAGTCCTGCACCTACGGCATAGCCTGAGGCATCTGTTGTTATAGTAAATGGTTTTTGAAAGTCTGGATACTGCAAAATAGGGCTTTCGCATAAGGGTCGTCTTAAATCTTCGAAACTTTTTTCTTCATCTGGTCCCCAGTTGAAAGGCACTCCTTTCTTTAGAAGATTCGTTAGTGGTTTTGTTCTCGCTGCAAAATCTTTTATAAACCTTCTACAATATCCTGCTGAACCTAGAAATTGTTTGATGTTCTTGGGATTTTTTGGTGTTGGAAATTTTTGTACTGCCTCGATCTTCTTAGGGTCAGGCTTCACTCCTTCACTGCTAATTATATGGCCAAGGTAGTTAATTTCTTTGAACGGGAATTCGCTTTTCTCTGGCTGGATGGAAAGATTTGCTTCCTTTAATTTGTTTAGGAGACGTCTTACCTTCTTCCCATGCTCTTCTAGTGTTTCTGCGTAAATTACTATGTCGTCAAGATAGACAAATAATTCAACGCCTTGCAATCCTAGCAGAACTTAGTCCATTGAACGCTGGAATGTCGCAGGGGAATTCTTCAAACCCATTGGCATTCTGATGTACTCGTAGTGCCCGTTCACAAATGAAAAAGCAGTTTTTGGTCTATCAGCGGGGTTTAGTTCTTTTTGATGAAATCCGCTGGATAGATCAAAAACTGTAAAGTATCGTGCTTTTCCTAGATGGTCTAATATTTCAGTTATGTTTGGAAGTGGATAAGCGTCACCAATGGTTTTTTCATTTAACAGCCGGAAGTCTATTACTACTCTGTACTTTCTCTTTCCAGGTTGGTCCAATTTTTTCGGAATTATCAGCATAGGAGAGCTATAGGGTGACTTGGAGTGACTAATTGCACCTTCCGTCAACATTCTATATATGACGATCTTCGCTTCCTCTTTTTGAACGGGCGAAAATCAGTATGGTCGAACATGGATTGCAACATCGTCAGTTGTATTTATTTTATGATGCACTATATTTGTGGGAGTCAATGTATCTCCAGTTAAGTGAAAAACGTCAGGGTATTCTCGAACTATTTCTTTTACATGCTCTTTTTCTTCTTTGTTTAGATAGACTAGTTCTGGGATCTCCAGAATCGCTTCTACTCTATTTTCTGAAGGTATGTATTCGTTGTCCGTAGGGTAATCGTCCAGCTCATCTCCTGGTAAATCATAATATTCAAAAGGGATGATTTTTTGTGGATAGATTTCTACTTCTACGTCATCGTCAGTAGTATTAATCGCGTATACATGGCAATTTCCGTTAGAATTTGATACGACAGCTTCACCTATTATTAAACCCTTCTATGTCTTTATTAAGGGTAAATATCCTTCCTTTACTTCACTGTTTAAAACTTTTACGGGGAGTACTTGTTTGGTTCTGGCTATACGCAATTTTCCTCGTCCAGCTCCTTTGTAGTCATGTATTTGTTCTTGAGCGACTTTCGATTCCTTATCGATGAAAGGAATAGGTTTTGTAGGGTTGGAATAAGTTACTATAGTATTATGCCAAAACGATATGCCCACCTTTTTTTTAACGAAGGTATTCTCGACTTAGGATTCCGTCTGTATTAATTGGAAAATCAGATGAAACTACATGAAAAACTACTTTAGAATTTTCTAAGGATAGTTTTAGTGTACCGATAGTTAAGATTTTAGTAGGAGTTATTCCTACAATTTCAATGAAATCGCTTTCTGTTATTAGCAAGTCCTCGTTCAAAGAATTTATTTTTATTATATTTATGTCGGCTCCCGTGTCAACTAAAAATGAAGCTTTTGTTTTTAAAAAGTCTGGTGATGAGAACTCTACGACTGGGGATTCTCGACTGAGTTTCGTGTGGTAGATATGTCGCATTTCTTCAGGATTCGTACGCTCGCCTGACGCTCTTGTTTCTCCTCGCCCGTCGCTGCGTCCTTGCGGCGAGCGGGGTTGTAGTTTAAAGTTTCCTTGTTCGACTGAACAGGAGATTGAGAACGGGGTGGGGTATTTATTCCTCCCTGTGAAAAATTAGAATTTGGATATCCACTATTCTGCATGGGATCATTCGAGTAGTAAGGATAAGGATGATAAGGCATATAGGGATATTGATAATGAGGAACATAGTTGTTTAAGAAATAAGGGTTATCACCATTTGGAAAAGTTGATGTTCCAGGAGAATAAGGGCGTTTTATTATTCCAGGCGGATTCTGTTTTCGATCAGAATCTTCATATGAGTCGGGAGTCGTCGTAAAACGTACATGAGGACTAGGACTATGGTCACGTGATCCCGAATAACTGGGTTGAGAATATCTATTTTCGCGATAGACCTTTGTAGGGTATTGAGGGTTCAATTGTTGTCTTGCTTCATATTCAAGAGCGACTCTCAGAGCATTACCTAGAGTTTTGGGGTTTCGTGCTTCCACCAAACCTGATATACTGTCAGGCAAGGCGCGCCTAAATGCTTCAAGGGCACAGTCATTAAGTGGAGCTAAGAGTTGTGCAACATTTGCATATTTATCCTCAAGCGCAGCTTGAGCTCCTGATTTTAAAAGCACTACTCGATCCAAAAATGCACTGACACTTTCTTCTCGATTCATTCGGATGGTCGAAATTTCATGCAAATACCATGAATAAGTTTTGCGAGGGGCGGAGAAATCACGAATATTAACCGGGAGAACCGGGAGAAAGCCGGGAGACAAAAATTGAAAAAATAGTGGCCACCCTGATCCAGTTAGGCTAGCGCTACATGTTGCTTATGAAGTATTGAGATTCGTATCCGTTCTGAAAATTTTGGTTCTTACTCAACACTATAAAGATTATTAAATTTAGATGACATGGCAAATTTAAGTGTTTAAATTAGTAGGTAATTTGTTTTGTTATTTTATAGACATTTATGTATACTCTCGAAATATGAATCACTTAAAATGTTTAATAATTTGAATCAGTAACTAAATTCTAGCTGTGACTCAGTTATTTTTAGTGATGGAACAGAAAGGTTGACTGATTCATAGCTAGAATTAATATACTGATTAAAATTAGTAAACCAATTTTAGTGATATAATTTTGAGGGCGGAGGGAGTAGCGCCAAAAACTAAGATTGGTAACCGGGGGCGATCATTGGAAGTAACCTTACGAACTTAAGATAACGTTTAGCACGTTTTTTGATGATAAATTTGAACAAAGTTTGTGAATTTTGCGAAAGATTGACATGTAACGGTACATATCAATAATAACTTTATAGGTATTAAAATCACTTTCATATTGCGGACTTCACACTCTTACCCCTATTCCCCTCTTTTCCACTTTTTAAAAGAATGATTTTTTTCGCTGTTTTCAAGAAACTTTCCCTTTTTTCGCTTAAATGCGAACTGAGTTAATAGAACCTGATAGAAAATCCAAATATTCTTGATTAAAAGTTCATTTTTTTGTTGTTTTTTTTTTCCTTCGGAATTCATTTCATTTGGTTAAAAAGACATCTTTTTTTGTCAAAAATTCAACTAATTGGTTGAACTACTTTTGCTAAAAATTCCTTCTTTGGTTGAAGATTCATCTCTGGTTGAAAACTTAACTGTTTTGTTGAAAATTCGTTTAATTTTTTATTAAAAATTAAGGTTTTGTAAGTGAAAATTGAACTATTTCATTTTTGGCAGGAAATGTATAATTTTTAGTTAAAAAATCGTGAATTTAGTAGAAAATTGATCTTCGTTGAAAATTCATCCTTTTGGATTAAAAATGCAACTGTATGGTTGATAATTCAACTATTTTGTAGAAAATTCATATTTTCGAATTAAAATTAAACTAGTGTGATACGAAATTCAACTATTTGGTTAAAAATTGAACTGCTTATTAGAAAGTTTAACTATTTGGTAGAAAATTAACTCTCTTCTTGAAAAAACAAATTTTCGGGTTGAAAATTCAACTTTTTTGTATGTACATAATTATTCTCTTTGGCTTATAAATTCAACAATTTTTGGAAAAATCGTCTTTTTGGGTAGAACAGTAATCTTCTTCTTCAAGAATTCAACGATTCCATTTCTGGTTGAAGACTTATTTTTTCTAGTTGAAAATTCATTCAACTTGATTTAAAACTAACTTGTTGAAAATTTACCTTGTACCGTATAAGAGTCAACTGTTCACATTCTATTTATAGCTTGAAACTATTTTGTTAAAAAATCGCCTTTTTCATTGAATTCAACAGGTTCAAAATTTTATTATTTAAATGTATTTATAACTGCCATATTCACCGACATTCATATTCATATTTATTTATTTATTCCGATTCATATTCACTCCTTCACTTGTGAAATTGCGTATCTACAAAAAATTATGTAATTTTCAGAGATTTAATAAAATTCACTGACGAGGGCAATTCACCTGACCCTAAGGTTAACAACGTACATCAACATTCTTTCGGTAGAAAATTAATCATTTTGGTTGAAAATTCATCTTTCTAGCTTAAAATTCGACTCTTTTGTTAAAAATTCATCTTTTTGACTTGAAAATTGAATTATTTTGTTGAAAATTAGTCAGTTTGGCTGGAAATGTCAAATACTTGGTTATTATTGCAACTGTTTTGTTAAAAATTGTCTTTATGGACTGAAAACTTGTCCCTTTTAATTGATAAATCAACATATTTCTACTTGAAATCTTAGGAATTTAAAGCATTTCATGTTGAATACAATATGGCAGCTACCTACATTATATTTAAAAGAATTTATTTCCCTATTTTCTTGAAAAATCACACAGTTTGCAATGATTTAAGCTTCAAAAATAAATTAGAAATCATTTTTTTTTAACTGCCGCTTAATTCTCTACATGTAGTTAGAAAAGGTATTGTAAATGTTTCGTGTAAAAAATGTTCATTTTGAGACCACGAAACAAATTCTTGAATTAAAAAAGGCTTTTTATATATACTCAAATACCTCAGAATACACACACACACACACACACACCCACACACACACACACACACACACACACACAGGATTTCTATATTTTTCTGAAAAATAGTATGATGGAACAGAATTATCTCTAAGACCTAAAAAAGTTATCTTTTTGTGATATATATTATAACGTTTATGTTGTTTTTTCTTTCAGTTTTCTTTTTTCATCATGCTGAAACTTTTTCTCTTTCTAGGCAACGTTTGGGATTCAGTGAAGTAGCAACAACAAATTATTTCAGAAAATTAACACGCGGCAGTATTTTTCATCAGAGTCCTTTTACATATTTGCATCTTACGGTTTTCGTAACAATAAAAACTCTTTTTTTGAGGAAGAAATAGTTTTACTGTGAAATGACGTACTTACATGATTTTATTATACTAATAAAAACGAAAACTATTATTGGATGCTAATTTAAAATTATCTAGCGAATTGGCGGCCATCTCTCTTGCCACCTTGATGGAAAATTTTCTTACGATGCATTGTTCTTTCTCCGCTAGGGTTGTTCACGTTTTTGAAGTATCCATAACCACCTCCTCCTAGCTTTTTTCTTGGCCGGGCATTTTTACTTATTCCCACTTCTGTGTCAAATTTTGTTAAGAAAGATCAAATTTAGATTTGTATTAATTATATCAAAAAATACTCTTTTCAGTAAAATTGTCTAAAGAAATGTTACAATATCAATTATTTCGATTATATGAAACTATCCGAGCATGATGTTTCAAAATTGGGAAATTTCAAGCCCTCCAACTTTCAAATAAAAATATTTTCAATTTTTACTTTGATACATTTCACGGCTTTATGGATTACAATTTTTTAACTGAAAATAATAATAATAATAAAGCAGAAATTCCTTAAAGTTGAAAAACTTTAGTCAAAAAGTCTTAAAAATTGAAACAAACAAAAATTACAATAAAAAATTGTATACTTTTAGATTGGAATCATTCACAATTTAAGTGCTTGTGTATGAAAATTAAACAATTAAAAATTTGATAAATATTACACAATTTGGAATGGAAAAATTACAAGTCTTGTAAATAAATTAAAAATCACAGCCTTTAAAATTGAATCAATTTTTAAATTGAAATCGTTATTAATTTCAAGTTGAAAGATTAACAATTATACAAGCTTAAATTATGAACACACCAAGTGTACAATTATAAATATATGACAAATTTAAATATGAAATAATATATAACTGAAAGAGGAAATTATCAAACTGACTCGTTAAACAATTTTAAATTTCGAATTAGAAGCGTCAAAAAACAAATTAATTTGAAAATCTAACATACTATTAAATGTTAAACATTTTAAATTCAAATTAAAAAATTTCAATTTAAAGCTAATAACTCCGAATTGAATAGGAAGCGACTAAATAATTAATTTGTAACGTACTATTTAAAGATGGAATCATCATTTAAATATGAATTTCAAATTGAAATCGTAGCAATTTGAATAATAAAGGTATGTACCACTCGTTCTTAAAATGTTCAATTAAAGATTAAAAACCAGAAAGATGTACAATTTTCTTCTAAGCAAAGTTTCCTAAAAACAAAACAAAAATGAATTAAAAAGGATACTCAAATCGACTGCAGGTGCAACAGTGAACCCAAACGATTTTGCAACAGCAGTCAAATCCAAAGTCTCCACGTCAAAAATCTGCTTGAGATGATGTGAGTCATATGCCCTCACATAAGCCTTGAAGGCTTCCTTCGCAGACATGTTCAAATAGTAGTTCTTCGAAACTAGTTTTTCCAACTGAAACGCACAATTAAAAAATAGTCAAAGTAGGCGGCATATGCGTCTACAAGAAAATGTTTCGTAGACTGTTTAAATCTATTATCTAAAATCTTTTAGGTTTATATTTCATTTAAAAATATTCCGAAAACTTAATGATCTTAATAGATTGATGATAAAACCAATAATAAAGGGAACAAATTTCTTATGCGTTTTTTATTTACGCCCAAATCTCTATCATGAATCTCAAGTATTAGGCCTTATATCCCAGGCTGTTGTACCTAAAACATGTTTTGTCTTTCCAAAGACAAAAAACACAGCTTTCGAGTAGCTTGGCTACTCACTAGAACCATACCTAGTACCTATTAAAAAAAGCAATAAAAACTGAAGTACCTGAAGTTGAATATTTTTGACTTTGTTCCAGGAAAATTCAAACTCGTTGACGGGGACTCGAGCTTGTTTAAGATAACGAAGGAAACCAAGTTCTTCGGGTCGCAGAATTAATAAGGCGTGACCACTACTACCCTCGCCACGAGCTGTTCTTCCGACTCGATGAATATATTCCTGAAATCATTAAATTTTTACATTTTCATCAGTGAAGGTATTAGATTTGTGTAAAAATAGACCCCCCCCCCCTCTTTTTGTTGTCAAATGTTCACGCTTTGAGACCTTCTGAACCCGAAAATCAGGTTTTCGCGAATGTGTCTATGGGTATATGTGTATGTGTGCGTGTGGATTTTTAGTCTGTAGCACTTATGACTTTTTTCGATAAAACAAAAATTACCAGAGTTATAGCATTTACAAAATTTAAAAAAATTGAGAATGAAAATTTTAAACCATTCAACGCAAGATATAAAGAAAGTCAAGATAAGAAAAACGTTGCTTTTTGAACACCCTGAAAGATTGTCATAACAACTTTTTGAAATTATATGAAAAATCGAAAATTCCAAATTTTGAGCTAAATAACGCGAGATACGTAGAAAATGTTAATAATCAGATTATTGGTCTTAAAAAGACCTACAAATTTTTCATTGACCATTTTTTGATTGGATGATTAATTTTCGTTTAAACCCTGAAAAATACTGTTAAAAACGAAAAAAATTTTAAATTAGATTTTAAAATTTGCTTTTAACTTTTGTTTCTCACGAGAAACGCGATGAGAATGTGTTCGTTAAAGCAGAAGGAGCTTTAACAAAAGAGAATTCACAATCACTAAATTTTAGTTGTCAATGGTTTTACCTTTAATTTTAAAAGTCCAGAATTACTGTTTAACTTTCAAATAAATTCAAATTCGATGCCTTCGAAATTAAAACTTGAATGTAATTACTTGAGGAACATTTTTTCAAATATGTTTAAATATTTTTTTCTTTATTTTAAAAAGTTTTTTTTTTTTAATTTTGCGCGGGAAAATTGTCAATATATTTCATAATTTAAAATTCAAGGCTTTGAGGCTCAAGTGTAATTTTTATTTAAGCGCTCAAAACTGAACAATTTAAATTACTGAAAAATCAACATTCAAAAATGTTAAATGAAGTATAGAAAACTGCTCAAGCTTTAAGGCATTTTTGAAATAAATTGTCGAATTTTGAATATTTGAATTTGAAATTATTAATTTGTTTGGAAATTTTAGATTTATGTTTTCTGCTATTTAGATCAGAAATCTGGAATTTCCTTGTCGTAGCCATTCATTTTTCTCCTTTTCTAATCCAATGTTGAACAAGGATGGAAAACGAAATAACATCACATTTAAAAGAGCCTTGCAGATTTCAACTCTTTTAATTTAAACTTACTGTCTAATCCGAGTGAAAGTTGTTTAAATATTAATACTTGCAATTTGAAAAGGTACAACTTTGAGGTCCTTAAATACAAATTTTTTTTGAATGTACTATGTTTCAAACCATAAATTTGATAGTTTGCAATTTTTAAAGTCTGAATTTGAATATAAAAATTTTAATTCTTGAAGCTTTTTGTTTGGAAATGTTTAAATTTTGGAGTTATAAAGGTCTGATTTCTAAATTGTTACATCTTGATATCTTCAAATTTGAAGTTGGCCAATTTTAAATGCTTCAATTAACATTTTTTAAGGGTTCTAATTTAAAATTATACCATTTTAAATGCTCAATTAGTAAATTGTCCAATCTGGATGAACTTCAATTAAAAATTGTTCAATTTAATTAAAGGATTTCATTCAAAATTGTTGAAATTATCATTTTTTAATAAGAAATTATTCAATTTTAAGATCACCAATTTCGGACAATTTCAGTTATAAACAATATAATTTTCAACGTTTTAATTTCAAGTTTCTCGATTTCAATAAAAATTATTCAATTTTGTTCTATTATGAATGATATTAATTTGAAATTATTCATTTTGTGATTGTTTTCAAATTCAAGCTTTACATTAAATGCGGAAAACAGAAAGGGAAAAAATCAGCAAAAAATTAAACAATTTTTTAAACAAGTGGAATCTGAGCTTTTTTTAATTTGTAATATTCAAAAAGTATTTTCTTTCAGTTTTCTTCTTTTCATATATAAGTTGTCGCAAAAGAACGAGAAATAAAGTTAGCATGTCCAATTTTTAAAAATGTTCAGTAAATAGTATTTTCATATTTAGAACAATGTGACTTTTTAATTTACTATTTTTAAGAAGAAAAAACTTTCTTACCTTCGGATCGTCAGGTGGATCATACTGTACTATCCAATCGACGTCTGGAATATCGAGACCTCTTGCAGCCACGTCTGTACAAAGAAGAATACCTGAAGTGGCATTACAAAATTGGAAAAAGGTTGTTGTTCGCTTCGTTTGTTTTTGTTTTCCCTGAAAAGAAAAAAAAATAGATCAATAAATATGTTTCTTTAATGCAGCAGACTTCACAGCCCGAAATGATCTCAAAATATGTGAAATAGGGTGACTTTTTACGGAAAAGGGGGAATAATAGGAGAATAAATTCTTTTAAATAAAACTAATGTAGGTAACATATTAAATGCAACGTAAAACGCTTTAAATTCCTAAATTTTCAAGTCAAAATTTGTTGCATTTTCAACAAATCAGATGAATTTTCAACAACCAATTTTTTTCTCTCCAAAAAGATGAATTTTCAACCAAAGAGTTGAGGATTTAAGCTAAAGTCAAATTTTGTAGAAAACCGTTGATTTTGAAACCCAAAAAGATGAATTTTCAACACAACAGTTTAATTTTAATCCAAAAAGTTCAATTTTTAATCAAATAGTTGAATTTTCAACCTTCAAAGATGAATTTTCAACCAAATGGTCGAATTTTCAAACAAAAAGGATGAAACTTGAAAAAAAAACTATGTCAAAGCAAAAGCTCAATTTTTTAGAAAAAATTCGAATTCACATCCAAAAAAGTTGAATTTTTAACAAAATAGTTCATTTACAACCAAGAAAAATTACTTTTCAACCAAAACAGATGAATGTTTACAATACAAAAAAGACAAATTATCAACGAAAAATATAATAGTTGATATTTGAACTAAAGAAGATCTTAATTATTAATAAAAAACAGCTAAATTCGAGAAAAAATACGGATTTCCAACAAAATATATGAATTTCCCACAAATAGTTGATTTTTCAGTAAAAAAAATTAACTTTCAAAAAATAACAAAAAGGAATTTTCAAAAAATAGTTAAATTTTTAACTGAAGAGATGTATCTTCGACCACAAAAATTAATTTTCAACAAATTAGTTCAACTTTCAAGCAATTAGTTAAATTTTCATCGAAAAAGATGAATCCTCGGAAAAAAATAAATTATTCAATTAAAAAAGATTTTAATTTTTAATAAAAAACAGTTGAATTAAATTCAAAACGACGAATTTCCAACAAAATAGTTAAATTAGCTGTCATACAGATTATTTTTCAGTCAAACAGTTACATTTTTGACCGAAACAGATTAAATTTCTACCAAAAGTTAAGTTTTTAACCAAAAGAAAAGAATTCTGAACAATAAATATAGTGGTAGACTTTTGAATTAAAAAGAAGAATAATACAATAATATTATTTGAAAAATGTTCAAGCCAAAAAGACGATTTTTTTCGGAAACAGTTTAATTTTCAACCCGAAAAGTCAAATTTTCAAAAAGAAAGTCAATTTTTAACCGAAAAAGATAACTTTTCTACCAAAAAAGATTAATTTTCTATCCAAAAGGACGAATTTTCTATCCAAGAAGACGAATATTCCATAAAATAGTTCAATTTTTTACCAAAAAAGACTTACTTTTTAACAAAATAGTTGAATTGTCAACCTACAAAGATGAATTTTCAACCAAATGGTCCCATTTGCCGATAAAAAAGATTAAACTTGGATTACAAAAAGTTACATTTTCAACCAAATGGTTGAATTATTAATCCCAAAACACAAACTTTTCAAAAGACAGTTTAATTTTCACAAAAAAGTTAATTTTCAACAAAGAAAGGAATTTTCTATCCAAAAAGACGATTTTTCAGCAAAAAAGTTACATTTTCTATAAAAAATATTAATTTTGAAGAAAATAGATGAAATTTTAACAAAATAATGAAATTTTCAACTGAATAGTAGAATTTGTTACCAAAAGAGATGAATTCTGAATCTATTCTAAACTCTCATAACTGAAAAAAGAAAATATACATTTTGATAAAAAAATTAAAAGTGTTTACGTGTATGCTCAGCACTGGTAAATCGATGTAATTCAAAAGCTCGTGATGATATTTAACAGACATACAAGAACTGAAGAACACCATAACTTTTTTGTTTTTGTTTTTGCAAAGGAAGGTAAACAAGAGGAGAAATCGTTTATCGCTCGGAGCCATCACGTATCCTTGTTCCAAACCATCGACAGTAGCTTCATTCTTTTCATCATCCACACCGACGTAAATTGGCTCTGATTTTAATGCCAAACTAGTTAGCGCTTCTGTCTTTTTTGTCTGAGTTGCACTGAACAACATTGTAAGTCTTTTTTCTGGAACACAAAAGTTGTTTCAATAATAATTTACGAATATAATTGTGATATAATAAATTATAGGATTTACAGATTTAAAAACAGTTAAACTAACTCGGCAAAAGATTGATGATTTGCTTCATTTCTTCTTCGAATCCAATGTCGAGAATACGATCAGCTTCGTCTATAATTAAACACTGTAAATTCTTGTATATAAAGCCTGGGGTATTTTGAAGATGATCCAGCAATCTTCCAGGAGTTACAACAATAATATTAAGTCCTTTCGCAAGCTTTTGAGCTTCTGTTTTTCGATCTGTGCCTCCTATTAATAAACCGTAGGTGTGATAATGATATTTCATTAATTCTTTCAAAACTCCAAATGTCTGCATGGCCAACTCACGAGTTGGAGATATTATAATACATCCAGTTCCTAATTTTGGATCAAAATGTCAGTTTACATCACGCAAAGCTTTTTTTCTTAATATAGGAGAATTTGATTTACCATTTCTAGGCATGAACTTCACTTCATGAATTAGGTTTATCGCAGGTATGAGGAAGGCTAGAGTTTTTCCAGATCCGGTTTTTGCTGCTCCAACGAGATCTCTACCTTCGAGTAAGGGTGGAATAGCACGAGCTTGTATTTCTGTCATATTCGTAAAACCCATGTCGTTTATTCCTTTTAATGTGCTTTCGCATATTTTATCTTTGAGAGATGAAAAGGCTGGATTTTTTATAACCTCGAGACCAACAGAGCACCCCGGTACTGTAAGAAAACGTAAGTAATTTTTAAGTTTAGTGGAATGTGCTGTAAATTTATTAGGAGCCGCTCATTAATTACGTAAGGCTTTTTCGGGAGGGAGGGGGTCTGGAAAATCTTACGAATCCTCACCTAGGAGGAGGGGAGTCCAAACCATTTTGTTACGTAAGGGGCCTTACTTAAATTACCTACCGGATTATAGGCCCTCTCTAAGACCCCCCCCCCTTCTGTACGTACTTTATGGTTTCTACATATAATAAGATATGGGACTTGAAATGAATGGAAATTTGTAGTATTAAAGATAATACATGCTTTGCAGGTAAATACTTATACATACACTGGAGTCCCGCTTTACCGGCTGTTTCGGGGACACCCTCAATGGCCTTCGTGGTAAATCGGGACTCTCCAAACCGTAAACAATCAGGGCCGTGTGAACCATTCCTGTTGGAGTTTTGTCCTAAAAAAATATTTTTTTTTTGTATTTTTGCCATTTTGATTTTATAATATAATCATGAACGTGAAAATGTTTGTGCTCCAAAAACAAACTTTATCAAAGTACTGATTTATAAGTCTGTACGTACATATATTAGGATGGCCACTTTAATCGAAATAAAAAATCACGGTCATTTCCCGGTTCGAAAACATTTTTCACGGTCAGTAAAATTAAAAAATTAGAACTCTAAAGCTAAACATTTTTCCATTTGAAGTAATAAAAAATAAACTACCAATTAAAGTACTTAAAGTGGAAGAATTTTAAACTTTTTAAATTTAAGTTTAAAAGTTTTTTCATTCAAAAATTGTATATTCGAATGCTCAATAATTTACACATACAAAATTTTAATAAATTCCAATTAAACAATTTTAAATTAAATGCAGAGAAACTGCAAAATTTAGAATTTTTAACTTTTATAAATTATAGAGTTCAAAGATTCAGATTCAATTCCAAAAATATAAATCAACGTATCATTATCAATGCTCTTGATTAAAGAAATTCTTTACAGTTATTCAAAGTTATCGAAATTTTCCGACTTTTATAAGAATTTTTTTTTATTAAATCCCTGATTTTTCCCTGAACAATAAAAATCCTGGACTTTTTTTAAATTGTTGTTGGCTAGGTTCGTTTTTCACTCACCAGGGTTTTTTTTTTGCGCGTAAAGTTAAATTCATATTAAATTTCTGTGCAATTACTGCTGGACTGAAGGACCCCCCCCCCTCCCAACGTAAAAGACTATCTCGACCCCTCCACCCTCGAGCTGCTACGTAATTTAAGTACGGTCCCTAAGTTTTTTCTTTAAAATTATATTTTTAAATATGCTAATTAACACCTGTGTTGGCAGTTGAAATTAGTTTTTATACTATTATACTCAATTTATCATTTTTTTTTATTGTTTAATATTTCATATCACATACGTCCAGTAAATATAGAGTCGAGGAGTTAAATCATTCTTAAAATCGAGTGTACACCTTTCATGAAATCTTATGGAATCCCTGGAAATCTTTGCAATGCTTTGAAATCCCTGAATTCTTAAAAAAATGTATAGATCCCTTAAAATTGTTAAATCTTGCGAACATTCTTTAAAATCCTTTGAATTCTATGGATATCGTACATAATCAAGTTGAAATACCTTTAAAACGATTCAGCTCCTTGAAAAGCCCTTGAAACCCTTTAACAACTGTGAAAATACTTGAAATCTTCAAAATTACATAAAAATCCCTTGTAAATCATGGTAATCCCTTCACGTCTCCTAAAATCCGTAAGATCCCCTGGAACCTTTTGAAATCTCTTCAAATCCCCTGATATCCTTCAAAATTCGGGGAAATACTCCGGTATCACATGAAATCCTTTGAAATCCCATGATTTATTTTGAAATCTCTTAAAACCTTTATAATATTCAAAAATCCTTTGGAATTTCGTGAAATCATACGAAATCCCCTAAAATCCGTGGATATACTTTGGAATCTATTGAAATCTCTTAAAATCCTTTGAAATCTTGTGAAATCATAGAAACCCCTTTATATCTATTAAAATTCATTGAAATCAAATTCGTTCCAATCTCCCAAATCGCATTAAAACTTTTTAAAAACTCTGAAAATCCTGGAAATTTCTAAAAATCGGTTAAAATCCTTGAACTTCCATGAAATATTTTGAAATCGTACGAGATCCCTTGCAACCTTTCAAATCCCTTGAAGGATGTACTCAAGTTATCTCAAGTTCAAAAATGAACATTAATAAAAATGATTGATAAAATCAACTAGAATATTGCCATTGTTACTTCTAACTTATTTCGGAAGAAAACTGAGGGTGAACTTTAGAAAAAAAGATTTCGGAGTAAAATTGTTAATTTAATATAAGTTATCTAGAGTTTTATATTTTCTCTTCAGGTAAAAGTTGTAATTCTTATTTAATATTAATGTTGATGAGCTTATATTATTACTTGCAAGATTCTCTAGAAATCTCTTTGGTAGTCCTTAATTTAAAAAATTGAATTCAGAAATTATACAAGTGTTATCTGATAAATAATATTCTTCTTAAATAACATGTTTTTATTAAAAACGTTCCAGATAAATTTTTAGAGAATCTTTCGAGGAATAAAATGAGTCCTACAACATTATGATTAAATTAAAATTGCAACTTTTACCTAAAGAGAACACAAAAACTTTTAATGGAAATATTTTCCTTGATTTTATAAATCATTTTTAACAATGCTCATTTTTGAACTTGAGATAACTTTAGTACATCCATTAAAATCTTGTATAATATTCGGATTCTCTAAAATCTGTGAATATAATTTGGAATCTTTGGAAACCTCTTGAAATCCCCTAAAATGTTTGAAAGTTTTTTGAAATCCCGAGAAATTCCTTCAAATCTTCGAAATCTCACTAAAATCCTTCAAAATCCCGTAACTTATTTTGAAATCCCTTTTTAATCGTTCTTGATTCCTTAAAATCGCTCAAATTTCTTCGAAATCCATCGGTATCTCTTTAAATCCGTGCGAAATCCAATACAATTTCTGGTAATATGATTAAAATCCTTCAAGTCCCTGAAAATTTTTTTATATTCTTCGAACAATTGAGATTCTCTCTGAATTTGTACTAGGTAATCTCTTCATACTCTTGAAATCTTTTAAAATCATTTGAAATCTGAGAATCATTTTAAAATTCCCTGAGATCTTATGAAATCCCTAAAAAGGTTTGGAAATCTCGTTAAACTCTGCAAGAATTTTGTAATTTTTTCAAATACGTTCTGGTTCTTTGAAATACTCAAGAATAACTTGAAATCTGTTGAAATCCTTTTAAATCACTGGAAATCTGTAAAATCTTTTGAAATCGCGTTCACAGTTAAAATAATTGCTACATTTTTGATATATTGAGTAAAAAATATAAAATCCTACGTAAGAAGGGGATGATAAAAATCTGAGCAATCCTTAAAATAGGGGGGAGGGGGTCTGAAATTTCAAAAATTATCCTCACGTAATTAATGGACGTTCCCTTATGTTTATGTAGAACAATTTTTGGTATACTTACAATTTGTATTCTCGTTTTTGTCCGTTTTTCCTTCAGAAACCTCATCATCTTCTGAATCATTCTCCTCTTCTTTTGCAATATCCTCATATTCTGCAAGGGCTTCCTTTTCCTCTGCATGACACTCATCATCATCTTCTTTTTCTTCTTCAGGCTTTAGCTTTTTTACCTTCTTTTTCTCTGTGCAAAATGACATTATACGAAATCATAGTAAAGTTATTTATAAACATATTGCCAGTATGAGAAAATTTAATCATATTTTACTTTTAACACGTTCACCATCTCCTCGTCTTCGTTTTACTCCAAGTTTGTTGACTTCTGCAGCTTGTGTTGAGTGTTCATTATTTGTGTCTTGTTCTAATTCTGTATTAAAAAATTTAGTATTGTTTATTTTTTGATTTATAGCCAGTATCAAGTAGAAAATATTTGCGCTCCTGTGATTTTTTCCTGTTCTAATATTATTAAAAACGTTAAAAAATAGTTTTTATTTTCATTCATAGAGTTAACCTCAAAAAATTACTTACCATTCTTTTTCTTTTCTTCTCGTTGCTTGAGAAACATCAACTTAGTTTTCTCCCTTTTCCTGATTTTTCGAAGCAACACTTTATCGGGTATCGACATTCTTGCACTATTATTGAAAATTAATCACAAAATTATTATTTCTAAGCAGTAATAAACAGGACAAACACGTGCTTTCGACAGGACTGGACGACATGGACAAATAGTAGACATTTTCCACGATAGGGAGCGCCTTAATCCAATATGCGCGAAAATTTGAATGGAATTACAATTTATGCAATTTGTATAACATTAAAAAATATTATTATCAGTAAATATCTTTTGATGTGAATATGTCTATTGAATATTAATTCCAAGCCGCTTTTGAAGCATTGAGTGTTTCCTAGAGATTTGCTTAAAACAAATGTGCAACTAACCCAACATAACCTAACCTAACCTAACTCTTTAAAACTTTCGACAGGTGTAAACAGGCGTAAGTAAATAAAATGAAAACAGTGCATGCTCGTGCAATTGTTTTTAAGTTTTTTAGGCAATCGGTAGTCATTTATTGTCACTTTCTAAAAGAAAAGGGCATTGCAAAACTGTAATTTTATTGATTCTTATAATTTTCGTGTATAAAATGAGTGAAATGATAATGGATAATGATGTATTTACAAGAGAATTAGAGTTGGAAAGTTGTAACGAAACTCTAACTTTGTATCAACAAACAATTGGCGATGTTAGTTGCGTTGTTTGGGATGCTGCTATTGTTTTAGCGAAATATCTTGACTTATCTTGTCGAGATAATAATTGGCTGAATGGAAAAAAAGTTTTGGAACTTGGAGCAGGAATCGGATCTGTTGGAATGACTGCCGCTTGTTTTGGGTAATTGAAATCAACATTCTAAACAAACTACATAATTTTTAATTAGTAGAGTTAAAATTATAAAAAATGTGGACAAATTAATAAACTTTAAAGTCATTATTACAGCAATTCAAGGTGCGTCCCCAAAATATTACGTACGCCAGTTGGCAAATAGTTGAGAATATTATAATCATGCTGTCTCCAGATTTCGATTGATCATGTTTGATAACACAGGCACACAAAAAAAAGTGAGCGCAGCCAAAAAGCGATCTATATAGCATTATAGTATTGGTCTTGACTCTAGGTCTAGCATAGTCAAAATCTGCATTGATTGGAATGTTCTGCTCACCAGTATTTTTTTTTATTCGAGTTTGAATTTTTAGTTATAACATAATATACTAATTAGATGTACATCTTTTGCAAAATTTATTACCAATAAAAGTTTAATCTTACAATATGATACAATTTTTTCTCGTGAACGGTTAAACGGATTTTCATGATTCTTACGTTGAAAATGTTGTTTAAAAACGTACATTTCAGAAATATTTCTTCCGAATATAAAAACATTGAATTTGTTTTAAAAAAATCAATTGTTTATAAACTAACTTAAACTTCTTTTGCTTAAAATTTTTTCTTTAAAAACGTATATTCCAGAAATATTTCTTCCGAATATAAAAAACATGGAATTTGTTTACAAAAATGTCCACTGTTTTCAAACAAATTTAACATCTTTTGCTTACAAATGTTTGTTTAAAAACGTACATTCCAGAAATATTTCTTCCGAATATGAAAATATTGAATTTGTTTTAAAAAATCAATTGTTTATAAACAAATTGAACTTCATATGCTCATAATTTTTGTTTAAAAACAATCAAAACTTACATTCCAGAAATATTTCTTCCGAATATAAAAACATTGATTTTTTTTTAATATCAATTGTTTATGAACAAATTAAACTTCTTTTGTTTAAAAATTGTTTAAAAACAATAAAAACGTACATGCCAGAAATCTTTCTTCCAAATATAAGAGCATTGAATTTGTTTTTTAAAAAATACCAATTTTTTATAAACGACTCAAGCTTCTTTTGCTTAAATTTTTTGGTTTAAAAACGTACATTCCAGAAATATTTCATCCGAATATAAAAACATTGAATTTTCTGAAAAATAGCAATTGTTTATAAACAAATTGAACTTCTTTTGTTTAAAATTTTTTGTTTAAAAACAAAAAAAAACGTAAATTACAGAAATATTTTTTGCGAATATAAAAAACATTGCATTTATTTACAAAAATATAAATTGTTTTTAAACAAATTTAACTTCTTTTGTTTAAAAATGTTTGTTTAAAATCGTAAATTCCAGAACTATTTCTTGCGAATATGAAAACATTGAATTTGCTTAAAAAAATCAATTGTTTATAAACAAATTGAACTTCTTGTGTTTAACAATTTTTGTTTGAAAACAATAAAAACGTACATTCCAGAAATACTTCTTCCGAATATAAAAACGTTGAATCTGTTTAAAAAAATATCAATGGTTTATAAACAAATTGAACTTCTTTTGCTTAACAATTTTTGTTTAAAAACAATAAAAACCTACATACCAGAAATATTTCTTCCAAATATAATAAAAAATTAAATTTTTTTGTAAAAATGTCAATTGTTTATAAACGAATTGAGCTGGTTTTGTTAAAAAATGTTTGTTTAAAAACGTATCTTCCAGAAATATTTCTTCCGAATATAATAACATTGAATTTGTTTAAAAAATATAAATTGTTTATAAACAAATTGAATTTCTTTTGTTTCAAAATTTTTGATTAAAAACGTACATTCCAGAAATCTTTCTTCCAAATATAAAAACATCGAATTTGTTAAAAAAAAAATTAATTGTTTATAAACAAATTGAACTTTATTTAAAAGAATAGAAATTACTATTTTAAATAGACTGACGCACATGCACGGAGCGCTCGCGCGTCGCACTAAAAATTGTATATCCCCTGAAATAATAGAAACAACGAAGTATTTGTTTTCGCATTTTTCCCCAGAAAAATTGTAGAATAACGTGCAAAAAAAATGTTATTTTAAGAGAGTAAAAGTACAGTCTGTTTATAAACAATTGGTAATTTTTAAGACAAATTCAATGTTTTTTATATTCTGAAGGAAGATTTGTTTGCGACGAAAACCTGGGAAAATCTTTTCCAACGCAAGGCCTATTAAAAAATTCATTTTACAACGAAAAAAAAAACAAATTTGATTTATGGTGGCCTACTTGGGATAATTTGATCTGAATAAAAAACTCAAACTCGAATAAAAAAGACTGACAAGCAGAATATTCCAGTCAATGCAGATTTTGACTATGTTAGACCAATACTAAAATGCTATGTAGGTCGCTTTTTTGTCTCGGTACACTTTTTTGTGTGCCTGTCTAATTAGTCATTTTTAAGTAATACACTTAATATAGTACTCAAATTACTAAATTAAAAATGCAATTTTGCAGAGTTTTAAAATTGTGACTCTTTAGAATTAGTTTATTTTCCTTTAATTTAGTATAGGAATAGAAATCAATTTTATGTTCTTTAAAGTTAAATAATTAAAATTTTATTTTTTCTTTGAAAGTAAGCAATTTTTGAATTAGGCATTGCAAACTGAATGTTATGACTTCAGGCTTTAAAATATAATATTGTACAATTTTTAATTGAAATATTCGAAATTTGGAAGAGTTTAAAATTTAAATCATTGAAAATTGCATGATTTCATATGTTGAGTGACATTTAAAGTGGTTGGATAGGGGTTTTCAATGAAAATTAGAAAAATTTCAGATAAAAAAATAAATCTTTCCTTTCCCGATCCTGCGGCCTTCTCTGTACTATAATATATTTCACTATATTTCGATATTAAAAGTCAAATGTTTTCGAAAACATTCGACTTTCGATCTAAAAACTCAACTCTTTTGATGAAAATTGATCTCGTTTGGTAGAAAATTAATATTTTTTTAATTAAAAATGCAACTCTTTAGTTGAAAATGTAGTTTTCATGGGCTATAATTAACTTGTTTGTGGAGAATTCATCTCTGTTCTGGTAAAAGTGACATCCTTTTTGGTTTAAAATGCAATTGTTTGGTTGAAAATTAATAATCTGTATAGTTGAGGATTCAACTATTTTGTTAAAAATTAATTTTTTTGGATAAAGATTTATCATCTTAGTTGGAATTTCATCTCTTCAATTAAAAATTTAACTATGCATTTTGTTGAAATTTTGTTTTTGTTGTTGTTGTTGAAAATTAATTTTTTAAACTGAAAATTTAACTATTCCTTTTTGGATTGAAAGTTTCTATTTTTTAGTAGAAGCGACAACTTTCTGAGTTGTATCGTCATACCTGGTGTTAGAGGCCAAATACAAGTTTTCAGTGACTTATGGTTTAATCTTGCAGCGAATTACAAATTTCAGTGGCAAAATACTTGTTATTTATTGTAATAAAATCGATTTGTTTTTCAGAATTCACGTTTACGTAGATAGATGTTTAATGCGAAAAAAAAGTAATTAGATGAAATCTAAAAACACAATTTCCCCTAAAAATGGTTTTAAATTAAAAATTATACATTCTGAAACTCAATAAATTTGATACATGGTATTAAATTTATTCAATTATTTTTCAGATAAAATTAATCAATATCTGAGACTTTAGTTTACGATTTTATAAATGAAAATTTTAAATTTAATAAAAATTGTTTAAATTTATTAAGAAATATTTTCTTCATCCAATAGTTAAAAAAGTACCTAATATTTATTAACAGCTGCAATGTTTATTTCTTATTCTCGTTTTTAATATAACACAGGCACACAGAACAAAAAACTGCATGTCGAATGAACCAGACCACCATCCCTATATTTTTGGGTCGCTGAATCCGAATCTAATGTCATATTTGCCCCATCAGGTCAATGATATTGAATCAGGTCAGGCCGTTTTTTAAGAAAAAATAGGGTGTGAACCTGATGTTCAAGAAACTTTTAGCAGGGCTTGAATTAAAGGTTGAACCTTTTACTTTACGGTGATTATATTGAAATAATTTGTTCAATATAGTTACCTTAAAATATAAGGTTGGACATTAAATTTCAGTCCTGCTAGAAGATTCTAGAACTTTTTTTCTCTAGACTCTAGAAGTTTCTTTTTTCTAAAAAAGCTAATTTTTCAAAAACCTGACACGATGGAGAAAATTTGACCTCACATTCGCAATTAGCGTACCCAAAATCATATCGGTATGGTGGTCCTGTTCAGTGGATATCTAATTTTTTCTTTTTTGCGTGTTTATGTAATTGTTCTATCAAAAATTTGACAAAGTCACAAAAAATGCGGTAAACTATAATAAAAATGGTGGTAAATTAGGCTTGGGTTTGAAAATATCCCGAATTTCTTCTTCCCACTTGGCCTTGCCTTTTTGAAAGATAATAGGCACAATTTACCACTAAATAAACATCCTCTACTTTATTAACTATTATATGGTAACAAATATTTTGTGATTATATTTGAAAAGTTTCTTATTGTATTTGAAAAATTCTTAATTATAATCGTAAATTGATGTTTCAAATCTGAAAAATAATGTAATGAATTTCGTACCTTGTAATCAATTTTTTAAGTTTCAAAACGTGCAATTAATAATTGAAAACAACTTTTATGGAAAATAATGTTTTTAGATTTCTTCAAATTACTTTTTTTTTGTATTAAACATAAAAATCGACTTTCGTCATAATGAGCAGAATGGATTTTTTATTTTTGGTCTTCAAATGGCTGTGGCTTTATAGACCATCATAATAAATCGGGAAATCCCATATGCAAGGACCTTGAAATTAAAGTCGGTTTTGACTTACCGTGCTTCCCTTTCAAATTTTATTACTCATTAAAATTATAAATTTGAAACTTACCTTATTGGCTTTCTTTAAAATAAGAAACAATGAATCTTTTCATTTTGATGGTTTTGTTTGTAATAGGAGATTGAACCATAAATTTTGTATGAAACAAAAGTATAAATTTTCAGAGCTGATGTCTTAATGACTGACCTAGAAAAGACAATGCCAATGCTGAATAAAAACGTTAAATTAAATCAAAGCCACTGGAAGAAATCAAACGGATCTGTAGAGACAGAAGTGCTCGAATGGGGAAAAGATTTGCCAAAAAATTTCACACCCGAGCTTGTACTTTTAACTGATTGTGTTTACTATGAAGAGGTCAGTTCAACATATTCAAATCGTTATCCACCCTATTTGACGACACGGTACGACTGAACAAAGACGAATGCTAATGGAACTTTTTAAAATTAGGGCTGTCCGTCATCTCACGAACATTTCAAGCCGAAAATTAAAATGAGCATTGGGGCCCTTTTTGAAAAAAGTCGGTTTTCGTATTTAATTAATCTGAAATGCAAACATTTGTTTAAAAAGATATGTTAGATGTTGCCGAAATTTTGTTGTACTGGATTTTTGATTGATTATGGTTCTTTGACATCTCACCATCATTTTGTCGTGAACATTGAAATAAGCGATAAGGCCCTTTCTGAAAAAGTCGTTTTTTTGTGTTTTATTAATTTGAATTGCAGAAATTTCACTGAAAAGATTGCCAAATGTCTTTTCTTTAATGTTTTTTTATATCTATTTTGTTTTCTGTCATTCCACGAACATTTGATGACGAAATTAAATATAATCGGACCGTTTTCAAACAAAGTCGATTTTTGCATTTGATTCGAAATGCAAAAAAAGGTTTAGATGTATTTTATATTTCGTATGTTATTTGAACTTCAATTTTTTTATTTTAATTTTTGTCTTCAAAGGTTGATGGGATATCAGGAAAGCATAATACATGAAAAAGTCCAGTAGAGAGAATGTGAGGCAACATTTACCATGTCGTTTTAGGAAAAATTTTGCAAATCATATTAATGAAATACTAAAATCGACTTGTTCGCAAAGAGCCCACTGATAATTTCAATTTTCATCTTCAAATGCTGGCGGGATAGCAGAGAGGTGCAATAAAAAAAATCCAGTGATTAATTAATTGATATTTATATATTATATTTTTTTAGGAAAATTTTTGCATCAGCTCCAAATTTCATTTAGATTTGGTTCAGCCGCACCGTGTAGAATTTATCTCACGTTAAATCTCACATTTAATCATATTTTCCAGTCTACGAAACCACTGATGGAAACACTAGAAAACTTGTGTACCAAAAATGGAACCTACGTCCTAATGTCTCAAGAAAAGAGGGACACCCCAGTTCAGGTCAAAGTGTGGAGCAGCTTCAGAAAATCGCTGGAAGAAAGATTCAAAGTTAAATCAATCCCATTAAATGAGCAACATCCTGTATATTCTAGTTCAGACATAGATTTATTGAAAATCACGAAGTGATAATGTCTCAGATTAACAAATAAATCACAATAAGTTCGCAATTCGATTCAAAAGATGGAAATATCTAACACCTCACGAAATTATAACGTAGAATATAAAACAGCGATCAATTTAAACATTAGTATTAGCATCGTACATTTCTTCTGTTCTTTCAGGAACGGGATCTTCCCTTTGAGTAACTTTTTCACGCAGTATCTCTTGCAAATGCGAAAACTTGGCTTGTAAATGTTTTTCCCGTTCCTTTTGACGGTTGACGTCCTCAACTAGTGCGTTGATTCTCCTGGGCAAAGCCGCTTCTTCTTGTGCCTTGAGAAATTTAAATGTCGATAATTCAAGTCTCAGTTGTTCAATTTGAGTCCATGTGTCGTTGAACTGTTTCGACAAGGCTTGTGCGCGACCCTATTTATAAATAAATTGGTTTTATTACTTAGGAAGTAATCATGTAACTTGTAAACATTCAAAAAAGAGGAAAGTTTTTAAAATCTATTTTACTGCTTAATTAGTTACCTGATATCCTCCAGTCAAAATCTTTAATTTCTTTTCCATCTTCGCAGCCCGTTTTGCTTCACCGGTCATGAGCATTCGATTTTCTTCCAACTTCCTTTCACAGGCTTCGATCCTATCTTTTTTCGAGACGAGTGTCGCTCGCGTGTATCGCTTTTGCGGCTCAAGATATAAAATCTGCAAAATACGATTTCGAAACGTTTAAAAAAGATTTGGAGTGGAATTTAAAGTTTTTAAAGCTATTTACTTGTTGTTTTTTTTTCGGAATAAAATCTTTAAAATCTTGGAAAAGAATTCAAGTCGAAAAGGTGTTAATATAAATACCTGTGACAAACATTCGTCCCAAACTGTGGAGTAGGCTTCTAAACTGATGTCTCCGTGGTCCATACCTTTACGAACAACATTCATCTCATTTTCAATCAACTTTTTTGCATGTCCCAATTCCTCTTTTTCAAAGTCGGCATAAGGATGAGAATTTAAAAATGACTGTGCTTGTGCCTGAGCATTATTTGATCTCTTGTTTGTAGGCATCGGATTTTGTAGAGCATCAAACTGCATCATTGTCACCATTTCTTTCTTAATGAGCTCTTCAGCCCTTTGTAGGTCGTTTAATGAAGAATCGATTGGTCGTAAGATATTAGTATTAACCTCGATTGGCCGAGGTAAATCCCTCTGTATGACCTGAGAACGTCGAGAGAGTTCTCTTTTCCCTGAAAACCATTATTATTCTCATTATATTAGGCAAATAAGATTATTTTTTCGGAATAGTAGAAACGGGGAATAAATCATATTATTATTAATGAATGAAATCTTTGGGGTTACGTCTGAGCTGAGGCAAAAAATCCTTTTATAAGTTTAAACATTTTTTACTATTTACTTTTTGAGTGTACATCATATTTCAAGATTTCAAAAGATGTTACAAAAATTTCAAAGACTGCAAAAGATTTCGCAAAGATTCGAAAGATTTCAGAAAATTTCAACGATTTCTCACAGATTAAAAAAAACGCAGAGATTTCAAAGTAATTACAAAATTTTCGCGAAGATTTCAAAATTTTCACGAAGGCTTGTAAAAAAATTATTCTTACAATTTTCCAAATTCACTGATCGAGTGGAACTATAACGCACAAAGTTAACACATTAATTATGTTTAATTAGATTAACTTTTTTTTTTTTAATTCTAGAGCTTTTTTCATTTTAGAAAACTTTCAAGGCTTTTAAATTAATTTTTTTTTAAACTCATTGGTAATTTTCAGAATCTGCATTAGTGATTCGATTTTCATAAAAATGAGTATTCCAATGTTTCTGGGATCGCTGAATCCGAATTTGATCAAAGAATTTCCAAATTCAAGTTAGTTAATCCAATATGGCGAATTAAAAATTTTAAAATGGTCTCAAATTTGTGATAATGGGTATCCTAAGGTTTGGGATCGCTCAATTTAAATATAATAATAGAATTTCTAAATTAAAAATGACTGATTCAATACGTGAATTAAGAATCTAAATATATTATGTATTTTGAAAATTTAAAATGGAAATTTATCTATTTTTAAATATTTATAAAAAAATTCTTCTATTTTGTCAAGAGACAAGAGTTTTCAATTTTAAATATTTCAACTTGAAGGAATTTCAAATTAAAATCATCAAAATTATAACACTTTTAATTGTAAATTTTCTAAATTAAAAAATATTCAATTTGAAAGATTTACAATTATTCAGAGTTCTACAACTTTGAAGAGTTAAAATGGAAAATTCTTGAATTTCGAACGTACAGAATTGAATATTATTCAATTTCCATGATTTATATTTTAAAGATATGTAATTTTGAAAGTTTTTTTTTGAAATAGTTCAATTTTGAAGATTTACAATTGAAAATTCTTTAATTGTAAATATTTGTAATTTGAAATTCTTCAATTTTTAAGTTGTACAAATAAGATTAATTAATTCGAAGTGTTTATAGTTTAAAATGATGTAATTTTCAACGTTTTTTTGGAACATGTAGTTCAATTTTGAAGAATTACAATAGGAAATTTTTTAATTTCGAATATTTGCAATGGAAGTCTCTTCAATATTTTATGTATATAATAGAAAATTATGCAGTTTTGAATGCTTTTTTTTAATAGTTCCATTTCAACCATTTGAAATTGATAAATATTCAGTTCTGAAGATTTAAAATTGAAATGTATTCAAAATTAAAGATGTATGAATGTAAATCATCAACATTAAAGAATTATCAATTGTAAAACTTAAAATTTGCAAACGTTTTCATTGAAAATTTTTCCGAATTAAAAACTGTTTAAGTCTTCAATTTTAAAAATTTCAAATTTAAAGTTCTACAAATTTGAAGAATTAAAATTGAAAATTCTTGAATTTCGAAAACATATGTAGAATTTAAAATTATTCAATTTTCAAGATTTATGTTTTGAAGGTATATAATTTGGAACCTTTTTTGTTGTAATAGTTCAATTTTTAAGCTTTAAAATTGAAAATGCTGCAATTGTGAATATTTGAAATTGAACACTCTTCAATATTTAATGTGTATAATACCAAATTATGCATTTTTGAATGCTGTTTTTGGTATAGTTCAATTATGAAGATTAAAAATTGAAAATGATGAAATTTGAAAGATTTAACATTGAAATTTGTTCATTTTTATAAATGTGTAATTGAAAATTCTTTAATTCTGAACAGTAAAAATAAGAGCGTGGATTTATTTTTTGGAAATTCTTATAATTGTTTAGATATTGATTATCTGACGTGCGATTATACGACGCAGCATGACAAAAAAACACTGACTCTACTTGTTTAAAAGATTAAATTAAAAAGTTCTTTGGAGGGATTATTCACTATTACTTCCTCCTTTAAATATATGTCAGGTTAAAATTGAAATATTGACCCGAAGTGTCTAATTTACCTGTAGCATGTAAGTGACACATAATAAAAATACACGAAACTTAACAAGTTATATATTATTGATGTCACTGTCAATTCATACACAGATGCGATATTTAGTCATAGTTACCAAAAAATTACATTGATATTGGTTAAAAAACAAAATCCCCAAAAACTCATCCAATTGTCATCGCTCGTTCAAGAAAAAAAATAAGGGTGAAACTTTTAAACTTAAAATTCTCTTGTGTTTAAGAGAAATAAACTAAACATCTATATGAAAGAATAATAATTTTTATGGCATACTTTTAAAAAGTTAGAATTTTTAAAAATCTTGTTTTTGAAAGTCCTTCTCAAACTTAGCAACTTCTAAATGGAGAACAAGGAAAAGCTTTAGGCCAGTGTTATAAAAAAGATGAAATGTATCAAATTATAAAATAATTCAATAAATATTTGCAAATATATTACACGGGCAAGCAAAAGTGACCTTTATATGGAGAAATGCCAATCTGATATTTAGTTTCAAGATCAACTCACTTTGTTCAAGAATTTCCTGCTGCTTTCGGGCATCAATGTCAGCTTGATCTTCAACGACATCATTTGCAGAGACCATGCTACTCTCATCGGTTTCCTCTTCAGGGACGACTATTTCATAGTCGTTCCGCGGTGTTGGCAACGTCCTGAGACCTGCCCACAACTGTTCCTTTACCTATAAATTAAAAGATCAATTTAATAGAAGATAATTTAATTTAATTTCAAAGTTCAACTTCTAAGTAAATTAGATGCTTATATTATTCTCACCTGTTTCTTAAGAGCAGGCGTTTCTGATCCTTCTAAGGCATCTTCGGAATTTATGTTTAGCTTGTCTCGAATTGGAGTCGGTGCTAGAACACCGTTTTGGGTCCGGACAGATCCTGGAGTATTAAAAGAGGCAATTGGCGTCCCATCGCTTCTTTGTGATCGGAATGGTGTTGCAAGTATCGTGTTCGGCGTTACGACAGCATTTGAAGAAGGGACAACTCCAGTGAAGTCGGAATTAATGAGTGGCGTATTTAAGCCTCCTGTTAAAATAAAATTAAGACACAAATTAAACTAGATATTCAAGTTAAATTAAGAAGGAACATGCGTAACTTCGAGAATATCTGGAAAAATGTTGTAAATATATTCTCATAAAATACAAAAAATAGCTTAGATGATTACCAGGGCTCGAATCGACGAGAAGGTTATAAAAAAAGTCGCATTAGTTACATAGAATTACAAAGAAAGTCACATGGAATTTCGAAAAAATTCCATAAAATGTAGCATAAAAATGTCAAAGATAATGAAAAAAAGCAGTGCAAGACACTGAATGACTGAAATAAGAACTTTATTTGTTTAGTAATATATTCGTATTGATTTTCAAATAATCTTTGCACAATCAAAATAAAGTTTAATGTTAAAACAATTTTTTAATAATATTAATTCAGTTTGACGAATTCCAAATCTGGGTTTGAAATATTTCTTTCCGAACTGTTAAACTTTTCAACTTGGATTATTTTCAAATGAGAGAAGTTTATAATTTACGTTAATTTTCAACTTTAGGAGCATTCATTTTGAACATTTTTAACTTGAAATTACTCAACAATTAAGGTTTTAAATTTATACTGCATAATTTGAATTGGAAATTAAACATTTTTTTTAATAATTAAGACTTCACAGCTCAAAATGCTAGCTCTTAAAACAGGAAAAATAGGATGATTTTTCACGAAAACAGGGCAATAATACGAGAATAAATTTATCTTAATAAAATTAATATACATACAATATTGAATTCAATATGAAACGCTTCCATTCCTAAGATTTAAAGTAGAAATATATTGCAATTTTCAACAAAGTAGGTGAATTTTGAACCAAAAGAGACGAAATTTCAACCTGAAGTTTAATTTTGAACATAAGAGTTGAGTTTCAAAGTTAAAAAGTCTAATAATTTAGAAAACTGCTGACTTTGGAACCAAAAATGATAAATTTTGAATCAAGAAAGACGAATTTTTAAACAAATATTTGAATAAAAAAAAACAATATTTTTAACCAAACAGTTGCATTTACAACCAAATAATTCAGAAATTTTAAGCATAAGACCTTTAGCAAAGAAATTAAAACTTGAGTCACATAGTTGAATTTTCAACCAAAAGGTCGAATTTTTCAACAGAAACAGTTCAACTTCAAACCAAATAGTTGAATTTTCAACAAAAAAGATAATTTCCAACGAAGAAAAATGAATTTTCAACCCAAAAAAGATGACTTTTCCACCAAACAGTTCAACTTTCAAACAAAAGAGACGAAATTTTAACAAAATATTTGCATTTATAACCAAAAATTTGAACTTTCAAGCAAAAAGACCAATTTTTTAGAAAAAAGTTGAATTTTTAACAAAAAAGTTCATTCTCAACCAAAAAGTGGTATATTCAACCAAATGGTCGAATTTTCAAATAAGTGATTAAACCTTAACCAAAAACAGTTGCATTTTCAAATAAGTAGTTGAATTTTCAAGCCAAAAAGAAGAATATTTTAGAAGACAGTTGAATTATCAGTCTGAATTTTTAACCATACGGTTGAATTTTCATGCCAAAAACATGATTTTTTTAGAAGACAGTTCAATTTCCAACAAAAAAGTTTATTTTCAATAAAAAAAAGATGAATTTTCAACGAAATAATAAAATTTTCAATTAAATAGTCAAATTTTTAACCAAAAAGAATGAATTTTCACCCACAAATAGCTGGGTTTTCTTATTGGGTTCTACTAATTCAGTTCGCATTTAAGTGCAAAAACGAGAAGTTTCTTGAATACAGGAGAAAAAGAGGAATTCTTTAAAGAAGGGGGAAATGGGAATAGGGGAAAGAGTGTGAAGACTGTAATTGAATTTGAAATCAATCAATTTTTTCTCTCAAAAAGTCAAAAATGTTGCACGATCCGAGCCCTGGATTACTTATTTCGTGAGACTTCCATAATACTACATATATTAATTTTTTAATGCTTCTAATTGCAAATGATGCTAAAATTCTAAAAAATATCACATTTCTTATTGTAACAACAGACAAATTTTCAAACATAACATGTACTAATTCCAATACGAATGAACCAGAAACACTTTTTCACTACCAAAAAGTCATATTAAGTTTGACAACCTGAAGGAAGTTGAAATCAATTTGACTTCATTTTTTGTTTGTTATCATGTTGGTACCCCTGTAGGTATTTAAATTATTCAATCAGTTAGTTTCCCACCAAACTGGGTCCTCAAGCAACTTGCCAAATTATATGTAAATTTTCGCTAAAAAATTGAATTACATAATTTCAAAATTAATAATAATATATTAATCGGTGGTAATTTTTCAGTTGATTAATTTTGATGACTTAGAAAACCCTTTCTACACTTTCATAAGTTTTCTGATGAAATATTTTGGATTTATGAAAAGAAATCTCCTACTTATATGACTGCTAGATTAGGCAATCATATGACACAATGTTTATTTAAAAGCTTATATTTTCCACACAAGGTGGTAAAAAATTCTTATATTTTGCCAAATGACGCGCAATCAATACAAGTTTAACATATTGCAAGGGCATTAAAAAATCTGGGCTTTGTGAGGCTAATCAGGAAAAAATCCGAATAGAGTTCGTTCCTTGTTGAAAGCTAGTCTATGAAAAAAGAACTATACCTTTCAGCGGAGTGTCCACATTTAGCAAGGCCATGACATTCTGAGCTTCTGCAAGCACTCTATCTTGAACAGCTGGTGTCCTCGGAGTTACGGCAGTGTTTGGGGTCAAGGAGTAATCAGCTAGCAAACTATCAGTTGCATCTCCTTCAGATACGATTTCACGAGCCACCTCCGACGCGCGACCAAGTTTTACAACTTGCTGCAACTCATTATCAGAGATTTGTGGCTCCGGCAAAACCAATTTACTGCGTTTCTTTATAGGCTCCTCGTTATTTAACATCCCCATCGGCATGTCATTTTCCTTCCGCTGTTTCAGTTTCTGCTTGTCTTTTCGTCTTTCCATCATCTCTGCATCCTGTCTCGATTCTCCATCTAAATGTTGTTGCCTCAGTCTCGAAAAATCAGCAGCTAATGGATCCACGTGTTCAGTTGAAGTGTCATAAAACCCCGCCGCGGGTTTCTTTTCAAAGGGAATTTCAGTGTTGTAATTCAACTCCCTTTTTCTCTTATTTTTTTGATTTACGGTGATTCCAGCTGCTCTCAATTCCCTACGTTTCTGTAAAGCAGCAAGCCTTCTCGCCTCTTCCAACTGCTTCTCGCGGGCCTTACGTTTCGCCTTCTTTCCTTGAGTATTGGCTAATCTGGCTCTTGCTTCCGAAAGCATCTCGAGTTCATCCTCGTCCATATCTTTAGGATCAGGTCGGGCTGGCTTCGTTTCTGGATTCGGATCGATTTCGCCTGGCTTGAGTTTCCGTGGATCGTCTGAAGCATCTTCGCCTTCTTCTTTTCTTTGAGCTTGATCGAGTAAATACTCATATCTTTCCAGGCACTGTGCGGCAGTTCTTCCGATAATTGGGGCGATAGTTCTCCATTGTGTTGGCATTAACTTTGCAAGATGCAAAAGCTTCTCGTCCTCTTCTCGACTCCATTCCGTCTTCTTAATACTGGGATCTAACCACTCGAACCATCTTGCTTTGCACTGTTTTGCAGATTTTCGATGAAGCAAAGATGCTATCCGACTCCATTGGTTTTTGCCATATTTCATCACAGCTGCTTTCAGAATTTCATCCTGGAAAATACGAATTATGTAATTATACGAGTTCTTTTTAGATATTTTGGGTCTCGTTGAATTTTATGTAAAAAATGGGATTTATTTTATTATTAAAAACTATTTTTATGTCATATGGGTATCTCGTTTTGCACGCAAGGGTCATCTAAAAGTAACACAATTTCTTAAGCGGATCTTACACATTCTACGTAGTCCTTCCTGAATTATTTCACATGATTTTTTAATGCTAGCTTTGAAAAATCTTTTGAACGTATCAAGACTGTACATGAGATAAATAATAGAATTTAAAAATGCTCATGTTTTAATTAATATATTATTCATCCCTCCAATTCCTTTTACTTTTTTAGAATGTATTTTAATATATTTCTATTCCTTATTCTTGTCAATTCTTATTGTAGTGTATTCTTCTTAGAAAAAACTGTATGTAAGTTCATTTCGAATAATTGAATTTTCAAAGCATAAAAATGACTGAAAAACCTCCTGCTTTTCTGTTTTTTCTTCCTCAGACTTCTTTAGACATTTTTTTAGCGTAATTTTATCAGCGGATTGTCCTTCAATACCGGAATAATTGTTTACAGACCGAATCCATCTTAAATCAAGCAGGTTCAACTTTCAAGGTTCAACAATCAGCTTCTTCTTCAACTTGAAGTTGAAGAATATCTCCAAGACGAAATATGTTGGGTTTTAGAGAAAATGAGGCGATGTGTATTTTTCCGATTTGCAAATAAAAAAAAATAATAAAAATTTCCGCGAAGTTATGCGTATTTTAATATTGTTCTTTATTTGTCAACAACTCCCAATTTTTTCATTAAACCTCTTTAACTTTTGACTTACACGAGATATTTTTTATCTGATTGTAATACTGTTAAGCGTTTTCTTTCTAAATCTGCGGGATAATTAGGAAAACGTTAAAAATTAACAAAACGGCTCTCATTTTTCTCGCAAGCAACGATATAGATAAAAAAAAATGTTAAGATCAAAGTTTTTGTCTCAAAAATGTTTCGGTATGAAAAAAATTGTTCTGGTAACAAAAGTTATTAAACCCGCATAAAAATTACAAGATGCCTTCCTTATAAAAGTACAAATTAAACCAAAAATTGGCAAAAAATATAAGTGTTGATTTTTTGAGAAAATCAACTTTCAATATTTTCAGAAAAACTGCCGTCATTTTGTTAATTTTGAATCTTTTCAAAATTATTTGGCCGATTTGGAAAGAATGCGATTATTTCCATCAGAATCAGAAAGCATGCGATAAATATCTTAATTAAGTCAAAAGTTATAGAGGTTTAAAGAAAAATTTGGATTTTTATAAAAAATAAGGCACAAAAGCCAAATACGCATAACTTCGTAGAATGTTCTTCGTAAATCGGAAAAATACGCATCGCCTCATTTCCTCTAAAAAACAACATATTTCGTCTTCGAGAGATTCTGTGACTTTAAGTGTAAAGAAGCTGCCTAATTTTAAATGGATTCGATCTACACATCTTTAAAAATTTTCAAAATTTGTTGTTTAAAAATCCCGTTAAATGATTTTCTTGAGAAAGGTTATTTAAAATTTCCAATTTTGTGAAGTTTACTTTTGAGAGTAAAATGTTTTTGAGTTTTAACTGTATACAACTGTTTTATCTTTCTTGTTTAGTTTCAAGCATTTTCAGCGGATTTTCACTATTTAAAGGGAAACAGGAAAAAAAGGGGACTGACTGTGAACTCTGATATTTTATAATACATTGATATTTTTGTACTATTTGCAAAGTAAAGGGAGAAACAAAACTTGGAACGATTTAGTTTTGAAACTATACAACTTTCTACATTCTAATTCAAAATTGTATAATTCCCATGGCTTCCAATTTAAATGATTAAATTTCAAACGATTTTAATTTATTACAAAAATTAATTGCACACGAATCAATCTGTAAAAAAATTTAACAAAGAAACAGTAAAATTAATGTTAGAATTTAAATTTGATAAAATACAAAATTTAAGTTGAATTAAATAAAAATTTTGAATTATAGTATTTAACATGTTCAATTCAATTTTTTCAAAATATTATATAGGCACGTATGCGATTCGATTATCTACCGAATTACACCGGCTGTGTATTGCCACAAGTAACACTTAAAATAAATTCATGTTGCAACACGATTCTGAGTATGTTAAACTAAACCATAAAAATCGAATCACCTCTAAGAACCAAGTTATATTACTAAAAATACATATAAGAGTTTTCATTTGAGTAGAAAGCAAGAATATTTCAATAGACTATCCAGACAAATGATCCGACATAGTTATTTCTATTACTTTGAGTTATAATTTAGTTCTACTAACTGTCGAAAATTATTGTAAACGGAAGAAAAACTATAAAAGAATTTATTTGCTTATATGATTAATGTTTTGTTGTGGAAAGCCCGGAGAAACATAACAAACATAATAAAGAGAACGCAGTGTATTTTGAGGTTATAATTTATAAACTTACCTCCGTGTTTCGCCAAACACCACCCTTTATCATTATTCGCGGCATTTTGACGTGCTCGCTATTATCAACTCAGATGAAATTAATGTAGGACAGCACAGAAATGAAATAAAGTCACTTTTTTTGTTAAATTTGCACTTATTCCAACTTATTCTAACAAAAAATCACATCATGAACTGGTGTCATTGTTAAGTTACGAATGACAAGAAATGATATACGCATGCGCAGGCACGAGAGCAAGATGGCGTTATTCGCCGAAAGATCTATGTTTTTAAAAGAAGTTCATTTTCACAAAATAGAAAAAAAATCTTTCAAGGGGCTCCTTACGAAAAAATATTGTGGGAAAATCACTACAGACCTATAATGATTTTACTATAACTTTTCCATGATTATAGGAAATTATTATATTAATTAATAAAGGAAAATTAGTATATAGGAATAAATATTAAAATTTATTGAAAGAATTATTGTAAAATTTAGATAAACTATAGTTTATATAAATAAATCATTTATGACACTCTTATAGAGTTACATAAATATCTGCATATTTATAAGAATTAATAACATTTTAAGGAGCACGCTTAGCAATGCATAATGAAATAGAAATCCTATTATTATTTTTTACAAAATACATGCCAGAAAAAATTATAATTTTTAGGCACTTTCATATGAGTGGTCCAAAATAAATAATTTATGTACAGTCTCTATATACTTTGTGCGATAATTCTTTCAATATTTTAATATTTTTCTTTTAATACATATATAATTTTGTTCCTATAATTTTTCCACGATTATAGGAAATGTTTATATTAATATAGAAAAAACAAAATATATAGGAATATATAATATTAAAATATATTGAAAGAATTGTTGTAAAATTTACATAAACTATATAAATTATTTTTGGCCACTCATATGAAGGTACATAAAAATCTGGATATTTATAAGAATTAATAACATTATAAGCAGCATGTTTAGTAATGCATAATGAAATATAAATCCTATTATTATTTTTTACAAAATACATGTTTAAAAAAAATCATAACGTTTATGCACTTTTATATGAGTGGTCAAAAATAAATAATTTATTTATAGTCTCCCTACTTTCTGCACTAATTCTTTCAATATTTTATTGCTATATATTCCTATAATGATTTTCTTATGATAAATCCTATAATAATATTCTACAATCGCGATTTTTGTAGGAAATCCGTTGAATTCATAAGGGGTTTCGATTTAAAGACTCCCTTTTAAAAATACTCCAATTTATTATTTATTTTGTTTACAAAGGAGAAAAATAATCACTCTCAAATCAAACTTAATACGTATGTTAAAACAGTAGGAAGATAAATACAATTTTTACAAAATGTAAATGATTGTCACTGATTAAGAATTATGCGTATCCAATGTGAAACATATAAAAATAATATAATTTTAGAGTGCACTGGTTGACTCTCGCTGATTCGTAGAAAATATAAAAGTACAATACAAATTTTAGATCTCGTTCTTTGAAAAGAACTTCTTCTTATCTATCGGGTTTGGAATTATCTGCAAAAATAAAAGAAAGAAATATGATTATTTTATGTGCCATATTCGATGTTTTTGCGATTTGTATTAAAAAATGACACGAAGTAGAATAATAATTTAAAAAGACTCACAGTATCCTGGCCAGGTTTCCACCCTGCAGGACAAACTTCTCCATGCTCGTCTGTGTACTGGAATGCTTGAACTAATCTCAATGTTTCATCAACAGATCTTCCAACGGGAAGATCGTTCATCGTAATTTGCCGCAAAACACCCTTGCCATCAATAATAAACAACGCACTGAAATGGAAAAAAAAAATTATTTATGTATTCTTATAAGAGTAAAAAATAATTCAGGAGAACTTATGTTGGTAATTTAAAATATACATTATTTTAATTACCGAAGCGTGTGCCCTAGATCCTCTAAATACGCTCCATAATCCTTAGCTATTTTGTGCGTGAGATCCGAAAGTAAGGGAATTTTTATTTTGTCTAATCCGCCTTCTTTTCGTGGTGTGTTAATCCAAGCTAGATGAGTAAAATGAGAGTCCACAGAAGCTGCTACGACTTCTGTATTCAGTCTTTTAAATTCTTCTACTCGATCAGAGAATGCCAATATTTCAGTAGGACATACGAAGGTACTGTAGGTAAAAAAAATATTGGTTAAAGAAAGAACATATAATCAGCAGAATCTAAGATTTTCCTTGATATATGTTAAACTTGTATTAATTTCGCGTCATTTTGCAAATTATTAGAATTTTTTACCACCCTGTGTAGAAAACATAAGCTTTAAAACAAAGATTGTATCTTATGGCCGGAACCTAGCAGAATCATATAAATCGTAAAATTCTATCCTAAAATTCACAATAATTAATAATCTGATAACTCAATAACGATTGATAGATAATAGTAATGATTAAATTAATGTAATTCAAGTTGTTAAAGAAAATTGACATGCAATATGGCAACGTTGCATGAGGAACCCAATTTGGTGGGAAATCAACTCATTGCATATTTTAAATGCCAATCATAAATATTTAATTGAATTTTTAGAAGTGAATAGCTATTGTAGAAATATTTTAGTGCATAATTATGACTTTCTGGTAGTGAAAAAGTATTTCTTGTTAATTCGTATTGGAATTAGTACAAGTTATGTCTGAAAAATGTCATTGTGGTACAATAAGAAATGTTATGTTTTTCTAGAAATTTAACATAATTTGCAATTAGAAGCGCAATATATGCAGGGTGTATAGCGGAATTTAATTTTCAAATTCCCGGATTTCCCGGATGGGATATCAAGTTTTTCTCGGTTTTCTTTTGTGATATATGTGTCTCAATTACACACCTTATTATTAGTTTAAAAAAAGTACTAAAAGATACTAGAAAAGTTCACAAGATTAATATACTTTTATCAGAAAATAGAACTTTATACCAAAATAGTTCAATTTTTTTTAAATACATGAATTTTCAACCAAAATATATGAATCCTCAACGAAAAATATAATAGTTGATATTATTTCAAACAAAAACGATTTTCATAATGAAACACAGTTAAATTTAACCAAAAAAGACGACTTTACAACAAAATATCTGAATCCTCAGCCACATCAAATAATTTTCTACCAAAAGAGTTACATTTTCAAGCAAACAAAAAGAAAAGATTTTGTTACCAAAAGAGATAAATTTAGAAACGAAAAAGCCGCATTTTGAACCAAGAAAGAAAAAAATGTCCACTAAATTGTAGAATTTTCAAGCCAAAAAGATGAATTTTCTACAAAACAGCTGCATGAATTTTCAACAACAAAATTTCTTTTCAAACAAATAGTTAAACTTTCTACTAAAATAGTAAATAAATTTTCAACGAAATAGTTGCATTTTCAAACAAAATAGATGAATTCTCAACCAAAAATATAATAGTTGATATTATTTCAACCAAGAAGACGGATTTTCAACAAACCAGCTGAATCCCCTACCAAAAGAGATTAATTTTCTACCCTTTACTGACCCATAAACCTCTCTTAATAAGAAATATACAAAAAACACAAAGTAACTTCAAAGTAACTAAAATTAAAGTTCCAAGTTATTGCCAAAATCGTAATTAAGTTATGTTCCAAGTTATTTTTTTAAATAGTAACAAAGTTACCCCAAAAGTTACAAATAATTTAACTTTTCAGTAACTTAGTTACGTGTAATAAGTTACTACCCAACTCTGATGTATTATTATGGAATTCTCACGAAATAAGTAATCTTCTCAACTCCTTTTTGTATTTTATAAGAGCGTATTTACAACTTTTTCCCCATATATTATTATGATCTCGAAGTTTAGCATGTTCCTACTCAAAATTATTGCACAGTATGAAGTGAAGTAAAATTGAACTTACAAATCTAGTGGATAGAAGAAAAATACCAAGTACTTTCCATGGAAATCGCTTAGCTTAATATCGTGAAATTCTCCATCGACGACTGCAGTCCCTTCCCAAAATGGTGCCTGTTTTCCAACTGTAATTATGGAATAGGAAATCGATTTATAAATCATGTTTACGATTATTAGAAACCTCGTTATTCTATAATATTTCATGATGTTAAATATGCTAATATTCATACGGTTTTTAAAATCTGGTGAAGAAAAATTTTCACTATTTGGATATACTTGTATGAATTACACAAGCTATGTGTTAATAGAGTGCATATATACTATTATTGGAATATCGCCAGTGTGTACGACTGTTCTTGAATTAGCAGACCTTGTATCAACTAGATTTTTTCAGTTTAAAAATATATAATATTTATAATTGAATATACTGGATATGGAACTGTTTTTTCAAGATACGATATTTGTGATAACAAAGCGACTAGAATTTGAATTCAGGTCAAAACTATTCAGGCATAAAATAAAAATTATCTGTAAAAAAATAAAACAACACATTAAAATACGTGGCAATGGTGGCAATAAAAAATCAGTAATCGTCAAACGAGGAAAAAAAAAACACTTGGGAATTTTTATCAGCGGCCTTTTATTTACTGACAGGGAATCGTAAACATTGGTAATCAACGAATGTGAGTTAACAGGTGGCTTACGATTTTTTCAGAATGTTTTCCTGTTTTTATAATTTGGAAATAATATGTTCTCTTTAATTCTGTTTTAATTCAACTATAGAGAGTTTTATGATATTCCTATTCCTATGTAAATAATAAATTTGCAATTGATTCAATTAAAATAGATCTAAACAAATTATTGAGGTTTTCGATAAAGGAATAAAGGCAGTTATCTAAATGATAAAAATAAAATTATTAGCAGAATAAATTAGAAGGGTCAATAAATTAATATTATGAAGGGGCAAAATCTATAGAGAATATTAAAAATTAACGACAATAAGTTAGTTTTAGTGATATGCGATAAAAGGAGACTATCAAAAACTTATTGTGATATTTGTAAATGAAATATGAATTAACTTACTAACTGCTTTCGTTGTTTGTAATTGATGTTCAGCATGTTTTTGGCTGGAAGGATATACAGTACCTCCTGCGAAGGAATAACAAGTTTCGTCTTCTCCAAAATGAGAAAGACAAGTAACTTCTCTCAATCCGGATAATAAATAAAAAAAACTTAAAATAAAAGCGATATAGCACCACATACTGATTGTTACAACTATTGTTTACTTTAGACTCGAACTGGCCTACTGACTACTACTCCTACTGATAGAACATGGAACATGGAAGATCCACGTTTGCATTTACACTTGACTTGCACTTGCACTGCTTTGATTTTTAGGTTAAGTCGGTACACCGGTAGAGTTTTCTACCTTACCGATACATTATTGACAATATCGACAATATCAAAATGTTTCAAATAAAATAAAATAGATTTTGTAGATAAATTCTCATACAACATTTATAATTTAAAGGAGCAACAAGAGACTAAACGGAAGTTGAGTTGGCATAACTGATTTGATTGTTTACGTCCCTTTTTGAATTCTAAACTCTAAAGGTTAAAACTGAAGCAGCAGACATACGAAGTAGAAGAATTAAAGTTAAAAAATCGAAACAATTGTGATGATAAAATTAATCACACATTTTAGATAATTAGAAAAGATTTAAATCAGTAATCATTTTATTTTTTAAGTATTATTTCTCAACTGCCCCGATCGACAAATCGATCATGCTCGATCGATTTGTAGCTCGAGTCAGTTTATGAAGAAAAATTTGAATCCGGACAAATGTTTACCGAAGAGGAAGGAGTGTTATTTTTTAGTTTCTTACGGACACCATCTATTTTGGCGATTTACAATTTTTTTAATGTCAATAGATAAAAATGTTTCCACCACAGTTTCGATAGTAGATTTCATGCCCTTTCCATTTATCATAAGAATTTTTTCAAAAAATAAATATTTGACCTTCAAAAATGAAAATGAAAAATAAATTTGGCATTTCTTGTAATTTTTTTTTCAAATCAGTTTATGGAAAAAAAGTTTGCCATTCGGACAATTGTTTAGCGAGGGGGAAGGGGTGTTATTTTTTTATTTTGTACGGATTCCATCTATCTCGGTAAAGTTTAATTTGTTTATTATTAATCCAAAAAAAATTTTCCACTACATTTTCGATAGTAATTTTGATATCCTTTACATTAATCATAAGAATTTTTTCAAAAAATTAATATTTGACCTTCAAAAATGAAGATCAAAAATAAATTTGGCATTTCTTGTAATTTTTTTTCAAACCAGTTGCGAAGTGAAGGGGGTGATATTTTTGAGTTTCTTACGGACACCATCGATTTTGATGATTTTTAATTTTTTTAATGTCATTAGAGAAAATGTTTTCCTTACAGATTCGACAGTACTTTTCATGACCTCGAAATTAATCATAAAAATTTTTTCAAAAAATTATTCTTTGAACTTCAAAAATGAAAAATAAATTTGGCATTTCTTGTATAGTTTTTTTCAAAACAGTTCATGGATAAAAATTTGTCATTCGGACGAATGCTTACCGAAAGGGAGGGGGTGTTATTTTTTATTTATCTACGGACACCATGCAGTAGTATTTATGCCCTTTTTATTAATCATAACATTTTTTTCAAAAAATTAATGTTCGATCTTCAAAAATGAAGGTCAGAAACAAATTTGTCATTTTTTGTAAATGTCTGTTTCTTTTTTTCCTCTAAAACAATTATTGTTTATAAATTTTCCTTGTAAAAGTTGTTTATTCAAGTTGTTTGGAAAATTACTATGTGGCATCTATTTTCAATGAGTCATGATGTGTAATCTTGAAGTTTTACAGATTAAGAAGATCGTAAAAAAATTTTATTTGCATTAAAAACATTAAGGATTTTCTTAAGAATTAAACATTTGTTCAATATCCAGCCAAGCTTTGTACGCTTGGATAAAAAGACCTAACAGACCGACACCGGTCACGATCCACATACAAAGATTTTCGTTTTATAACAATTTCTGCTTCTATTTCTTTTCTGGATTTAATTAAATCAGTTAATACTTCTTCTGATCGAGTTTTTTGTGCTAGTATAGCGGTGACATGTTCAGAAAGTGATTTTGCTGCATCGATTAATCTGAAATTAAATGAGGAATTAATCAGACTTAACTAATACTTTATGCAGATCAATTTTTATTTCTAAAATAACGTTTCAAATAAACAAATAAATCATTCCAGCAATAATGAAGCAAAGGATTTATTTTTGCTGAATTTTTCAGGGCTGATAGAGAGAGGAGGTTAAATTAAGGCACCCCCATTTGCAATAAAACTATAATAGTTATAGACTCGCGAAAATATTTCTTTCGTATGCATAATTGCTTCATATGTAATTAATAAAAAAAATAACAATCAACAGGTGTATCAAAAGATTTTTATTACAAGTTTATTTAAGATTATTTTTTGGTCCTTTTTGGTGAATTTTAGAGCAATAAAATCTAGTGGATAAATAACTCATATTTTACATTAACCTAATTTAGCACTTTTTATAATCTTTGAACTTTAGGCATACGATCAGGAAGACGATTTTCGTGAAATTGAGTTTGTTATGCTTAATTCAAGTGTAACTTAAACCATATTTAATCATAGTTATTAATGTATTATTAAATAATATTAGCGGTGCACCAAACTAACCGAAATGGCGGGTAACTGGACGCAGCTACACTCCTCCGCAATATACAATAAATACCGATTGCTTCTTCATAGACTCATTTTTTGAGATATCTTGACATAATTCCACTACAGCAGTCTAAAAATGAGGTTAAAAAAAATGTCCGTCCACCGCAGGGTCCCACTGGGAGCAATTGCCATCTAAAAATGACACCGGCTCCCAGCAGGACCGCGGTAAATCACACGCATGGCCACGTCTCACAACCGTGAGATGGGTGATATATATATATATATATATATCCCCATTCGGTTTCGGTTTCTATTCCTTTGGAATAGAACTGAAGGGCCTATGACAAAGCCACCGAACGCGTCCTCGGCAAAATATTCGGTACAAGTAATTGTCCTTGTGATAGGTGCTCTCGGAGGTGCGAAACTATCACTGGTTCGTAAACTTGAGGCCATACATTAAGATAATTTAAATTACATTAAGTTATATGAATTAATTTAATTAGACAAAATTAAAATCTTCTGAATAATATTAAAGAAAATGTGGAGTCCAGTCTGCAGGAATTACTCTCCTCCTGAGAAAGGTTATAAAAGCCGGGAGGCGATGGTCACCTTTTTCGAAAATTACAGGTTGAATTGCAAGAAAAATTGTCGATTCGTTTGACTATGTTCATAATCAGTGCATGAAAATACATCACCAAACGAGGTTTTATAAAAATTTAAGCATTATATTTTCTCTTTAAAAAAAAAAAGTTTTTTTCAACTTTTGACCTTAAATATGATACATTTTTGCTATTTGAATGGAAACATTCCTCATCAATTCATAAAAGTACATTGACTCTTGAAAAAAAAATCAATAAATGTGTTCCCTCCGTTGAAATCACGTAACCTATTTACAAGTATCGCAGTTACCTTCTTAATGTTTCAATAAAGTTAAACATGTTACGCAATTGCATTCTTTTCCTAAACTTTCATATTTATTATTATTTCTATTTATACACAAATAAAAATTAACATACATAGATGCACCTGCACACAAAGAAACAAACCTTCCTTTCGATTGCTTTGGAATAGAACTAAAGGGTCTATGAAGGAGGTCACCGAACGCGTCCTAAGGTTGCAGATAGAGGGACCCTGTACCAAGAGTTTCTGCTGAATATGGTTACAATAATTGTAAAGCCGTCGCAAAAAATTATCCTGGGATGGTTCCGAAGGAATAACCCCTAAGCGGAGGCGTAACAACCGCGCCGAAAGCTGAATCGTACCTGTATGAGGTGTCTTAAACGGCGACTCTGGGATACCGGGCGATCTCTCAGAGTATGCAGCCTTATGCTTGCACGCGCGGCTCTACCAGAATAAACGAATCTTTTCCCTAGCTGCTCTTGGGAACAACAATGACACCACCAGAAACACCAAAAGGTTGTAGATACTGTTCAAAACGATCAAATGCTCAGAGCGCCCGTCAATCGGTCGGCAAACGATGCCGATCATCCTAAAGTTTGGAGGGCTGAAAATAATTAAGATGAAAACAATACGACGAACTCGCGAAACGGCCACATTGAGTGGACGGATCGACTCACAAAAGACTTGCTAGACTGCTACGATGCCGGCATTATCCCTGTTCGCCGAGGCTTCATGGCGCGTATGCACACTTTGTGGTGCAAGAAACACCCAGAGCTTTAGCATGTTTGGCATCAGTCTTTGCGAAATCAACACGCGTATCTCTTGAAAAATGGATATGTACGTGGAGCGCTTCCCCAAACGCTACGATTTCAGGACAAGAAGGAACATTAACATGCAAGTTCCTCCTGAGCCTCAAGATCTGGCTGAAGTGGATGCCTCCCTTCGTGGAGATATCTCGCAAGACTCGGACCTCTAGGCCATCAGTTGCTCAGTTTATGGTACTGCTAGAGCCTTGGCTGATTGAAATCGAAGTTTAAAACCGCCGATGGATCAAAAGACCAAAAGACGCTTGCATCAACCGAACAAGAAGATTGGATGGGCAAGACAGAATGCGTCCCGTATTCAATGTGTGATTGACTACATAACATCTGGTAGATCGTTCACGGAAAGAGTTATCTGACGTAAGGAGGAGAATACAGAAGAGGGAGAGATTCGTCAAGAAAAATCAAAAGTTTCTCACTGACCCATCGCGCCTTTTCAGCGCTCTCTGTTTCTCTCAAAAATCCACCCAAGCTTAATGAGTTAGAAACTTTTTGGAAAGAGACATACAAGGTACCGAAAACACTAAAGTTGAAAGAAGATACTGACAATATCGTCCGCTTCCAGGAGTTTTGCGACAACCTTATAAAATCTGAGTAGGAATGTGCATCAATCACTGCCGAAGAGGTGAAAAAAACACTCAGAGGCACGATGAACTTTTCCGCTGCTGGACAAGATTGTATCAAGATCTTCTGGTGCAAGAAGTTTACTTCTACACACCGACATTTGACCCGCATATTCACCTCATATTTGAAGTTGCAGACTCCCATTCCGTAGTGGCTGGTTTTAGAATGCAATATGCTCCTCCCGAAAAAAGGCAACTTGTCCAACCAAAGAATTACAGGCCAATAACTTGTTTGAACACACTGTATAAGATCTTTTCAGCCGTTCTAAACCACATGATTGTTTGAAGAATTAAACCTGTGTGGCAAGAGATGTACGATTAACGGGGCTCGAAAAAAGTGGAGCAGGCTGTCGAGAGAACCTGCTAATTGAGAGATGTGTCTGCAAAGACGCATCATACTATCAGCGCTACCTATTGATGGCCTAGATTAATTACCGAAAAGCTTTCGATTCAACCTTTTATAGATTTATTATTTGTCTTTTGGAAAGCTTAAATTTTCACCCACACATCGTGAGGTACATAGAGAGACTGATGCGGTTTTGGATAACCAGATTCACTATCTCATCTGAAAAAAATCGTTTGACAAGGAACAGCGTCACCTTTCAGAGAGATGTCTTTCAGGGCGACACCATGATCCACCATGGTCACTTATGTATTCTACATGGATAATTTGAAGGTGTATGCTAAAAATGAAGAGAACCTACATCTAGCTATAGAGATTGTCGAGAAATACACTTAGGAGATTGGAATGGAGTTCGGGTTAGAAAAATTCGCCAAGGTTTATTTCAAGAAAGGAAAACCTAATAGCATCCTCGAAGACCCTGAGCTCGTCGACAGAAGCGCTATACGATATATTGGCGCTGGAGCGACCTCAACATACTTCGGCGTGCCACAGAGCCGTATTTAGGACGTGACATCTATAATGGATACTCTCAGATGCAGATACAAACGTCTCATTTGACGGATTTGGTCTTTCGAACTGTCGGCACGGAAGAAAGTATCTGTGACGAACATGATTGCCGTCCCGGTACTACTTGTTTTATTTGGAGGGGTTTCATAAACGAAGGACGAGGTCAGGTCCTTCAACATCGGGTGCCAAAAAGTTATGCACATGAACAAAAGCATGCACCTTAAATGTTCTGTTCCGCGTCTTTACATCTCACGCCGTCAAGGTGGTCGCGAAATACTAAATCTTGAATGTCTTTACAACAGGATTATTCTGGGTACAGCACATATAGTCGCAAATGGACAAGACCCTCTTCGTAAAATGCTCAGGAAACACGAAAAAGTGGGCAAAGGGGCGTTTCTGTATAAAGCAGCGGAGGAGGCTTCTGAAACACTCGGCCTTGACTTCAATATCAGGGGTGAGCAAAATGCATAAAATCTTATCCATCTCGAGTAATCACTCCTGAAGGACCGGATTAAGAAATTACAGTAGAAAAACTTCCGCGAACAACTCCTCGACAAGAGGATGCACAGCATCTTCCACAGAAATATGGAGGATCAGTCGATGTCGTATGAGCTGTCGTTTGCTTTCCTTAAATCACCCGAATTGAAGTCGGGCACGGAGGGTTTCAATTTAGCATGTGAAGACTGTGTCATTTCCTCTCTAGCATACCTTCACCACATTTTGAGCCAAGACATTTCCGATGATAGCTGCAGAGCGTGTCATGCACACCCCGTGCATTAAGGACACATACTGTCAAGTTGTCCAACTCATGCAGGAACGACCTACATCCAAGGGCACAATACGGCACTAAGAGTGCTTTATTACCATCTCTGTCGATCTTACGGCATTAGCCCAAATACCGCTCCGCTAAACTCTCGTAGGGAGGTAAAGTCAATTGTCGAAAATGAGAAGTGTTGCATATAATGGAACTTCACATTCTCGACAATTGTGTCTGTTACGCACTCGAGGCCTGACATGGTTCTCCTTGACATCGAAAAGCGAAACATGTTCGTTATCGAATTTTCGTCAACAGCTGACAAAAACGTCATAACCAAGGAGAAGAAAAAGAAAGAGAGGTATAGGGACCTTGTAAGGGAGTTGCGACGGTTATACCCGGAATATTCTGTTAAGCCAATCGTCTTGATCATCGGCGCTCTTAGAGGTGCCAAAGTTTCACTGTCTAATAGCCTGAAAAGTATCCCTGCGTATCTACAAAATGCTGAGACACTTGCGGGAAAAATGCAGAAGGCGGTCGTCCTTGGGTCGCTCCATGTCCTCAGGGTGCACGAGACTTTTACCGGATCATCGTATTGAATTCGTCGCAGACTGTAAACCGCTCCCGGCGAAATCCTGCGGTTATCCTTATGGCAAACTTGTAACTATATTTGTTGGGGGAGAGGTGGGGGGGGGGGGTGTCGGTGATTTGTTTTGAGTAAAAAAACGTGTTGATGGACCCGGATTAATATGGACTAATTATTATATAATCGATAGGGACTTACAGACTTAGAGGTACTGTGCCTAAAGTCTATTTTGCACAATTTTGCAAAATTGAGATTACATTCCGTATATTAAGAAAGATTTTCGTTGGCCTTCATTCGATCAATTAAAAAAAAAATTAAGATTATATTCCGTGTATTAAGAAATAATGGCTTTGAGCTTCATTTTTTAAATTTAAATGTTTATTTTCAAAAATGCTTATCATCAATAAATTAAGGAAAAATTATATGTTTAGTTCCCCAAATCGTCAAATTGAAAATGTAAATTAAAAAGGGGCGGCAGAAAATAATTAACGGTTGTACAAAAAAGTACGGTGTTTTACAAAGGTAATGCGTCCGCATTTCATTGGTGTGGCCCAATAAGAAATAAATATTTTTGTATGATATCTAAAGAAAAAGAAAGAAACTTTATTTTGGTATAATAATTCTGTTTTCTTATGAAAAAGTATGATGGGATGAAAGGTTTTAAATATTAAAAACTGAAAGATTACGAGTACCAAGGTTAATATGGAGGTAATTGTTTTCTATTTAAATAAAAATTTCTGGGTGAAGATATTAAAATTTAAGAGGTGAGAATTTTAAAAAAGAAATATTATTTTTTTAAACGACAACAATGTTATTATTGGGACCTGTGTAAGCATCCAAGTTTAAATAAAGAATAATAATTGTTTGTCAAGATTTAATCTATAATTATTATCGATTAATTGTTTCATTCAAAAATAATTTGAAAATCGTCAAAAACATGGTACATTTTACTCTATTTTTCCTTTAAAAGTAACTTTCAGAACAAAAGGAGATTCTAGTATTAAACATTTACAATATTAATTATATTTACTATTTTTCTTTGTTCTGAAACTGGGAAGTGTAGAGAATACATGGATTATAGTAGAACTAATAATTTTTTGCCTTATTTCACATACTACCCTCGTCGAGCAGAAAGCATATGTTTTAAGATTTTAAGGATGATGTGTTTTTGATGGGTGTGCATTTTAAAAATGATTAACTCTAACCTAGAGGTAGCAGTGTGGACATTGGATGAAAAAATGTTTTTAAAAAATTTGATCATTTTTTTTATGTAAGTATAAACTTTGCAAAACTTGAAATTATTAAGTTTACGATGCATTAACAATGCATAAATTGTTTAGTTTGACATTAATGTGTAATCGATAAATGCATATTCTCAAAATACTAAGTGAGTGTTTATAATAAACGAATAACTTGTCATTAACAATTGTATTGTTATAAACAGCAGTATGAGATTTTTAAAATTATTTTGAATATTTATCAAATTAATTTTGTCTTCAATCCAATTTGAAGTCATGTACAAGCATTATAAAAATAAACAGAAGTTTATTTTTCATTGTTATAAAAAAATATTGTGAACAAATGCAGATATTACGCAATTTCAGAACGTTTGAGGTACTTTTTTTTTTGGAAAATTGTTTTAATTGATTTGTCAGTGATATCGCGAGCAGTACATTGACATTTTATAAAAAATGTGATTGTTATGAACAAATTCGCAATGTAGGTCAATTAAAAGCTTTGTGCGTTTCCGCCTTATAGATTATATTCTCAATATAACATAAGGTGAATGTTTAAAAAAAACTTTATCGACTTTAAATGAAATAGAAAAAGAGCCACTAGCAGAAATAAAAAGGTCTAGCCAAGAAGGGTTTGAAAAAGAGATCCTGTTACGATCCTGCACGTAATTTTGAATTGAATGCTCTGGAATATCACGGAGAACCCAATTGAAACAAGTTTCCAAAAAAAGTACCTCTCACTTTCAAAAATTGCCTAAACTCTGCATTTGTTTATATTTCTTGTTTATGACTATGAGAAATATACTACCATTTATTTTTATAAAACTTGTACATGACTTCAAATTGTATTACAGACAAAAGTCACTTTATAAATATTCAAAATCATTAAAAATATCAGACTGATGTTTATAGTAATACCAATGTTATGCCAAATTACTAATTTATTATAAACTCTTAATTGGTATTTTGCAAGTCTGCATTTATCTATTACACATTATTGTCACTCAAACTGAACAATTTATGCATTGTTAATGCATCGGAAACTTAACAATTTTAATTTTTGAAAAGCTTACACTTAAATAAGAAAAATTTCAACATCTTTTAAAAATCGGCTATCACAGTTCTCTTAGGAATTTATTTAGCTTCAGTTAAAAAAACATCTTCAATGTCGGTTGAAAATATAAGTCGGAATGTTATTTTTAACATTTTTTCATGCAACGTCCACACAGTGGGCCGGGTGACGTGTCAAAAATATTGATCATTATTTACTATTATTTGGAATCAACGTTGATAACTCGAGTTTAATCTATAAAAAAATCTGTGGCAAATGACTGGGACTTAAAGCAGTCAACTTTTTGGCAACTACCCTTACGATTATTTAAGATAGCATTTTTAAAACTCCCGTAGGTAGAAAGTGACGAAGGCGCGCGCTTGCCTTTCTAGTTAGTCATTAAAATGAAGCTATTATAAATTTTAGTAAGGAAGTCATTATCGGAACGCTTATTGACAGTGTTTTTATGCTTTATAATTTCGAACATTTCCTTAAAAATTCATTTTCGTTTATAGTTTCTCTCTGCGTCTGTTATTCTGGCATTAGCAAATTTAAAATTTGGGTCTTGAGTATGCGAGTGTAGGACCAATGCGGTCTTTCTCTTATATATTTTGCAATCGTTTTTGTGTTCCGAGAGCCGATCCTTAAAGTAATGATTAGTATGGCCAATGTATACATGACCACATTCACGTGAGATAACGTAGGTTATATATTTTTAGCCCAAGCGGGATCAAATCCTTATTCATAATAAAACAATGGAACGGGTCCTTTTCGTACGCAAAAACGACAGTTATTTTGAAAACCTTAACGGGTTTTTAAACAAATTTGTCAAATTCTTTTGCAAAAGACAGGACTATTAATCCGTTTAAATTCAAACGTTGTGAGTTAGCATGGGTTAACCAACAGATAGATAAGAAAAAGACCGAATTGATCCTTACTATTTTGATTTCGATGACGCCAGAATAATAGGTACAGAAAAAAATGACAAAAAAATTAATTAAAAAAAAGAAGTTCCGAATTACAAGACATAAAAATACTGTTAATAAGCATTCCGATACTGTCTTCCTTAGTGATACTTATCATAGCTCGATTTTCATGATTAATAGATCATTAAAAATTTAGAAACCGTCCTACGAACGTTATTAGTCCTAGATTCGTACTATAGGTAGCGGTCATGCATATCCCTCCTCCTGGATATGATGCCCTCAAATGGGAGTGCTGTTTAAATTTTGTACAGTTTTTAGCTCAAATTGCGGCATTATATACAAGGGATGGAAGAAAAAAATGTCATTCTATTTTTGAAGTATTAAGGGGTTATATCTAGTTATGTTAAGGGATTTTCAAGATTTTTTTGAGCCATGTGAACAAAATTTTATTAAAATGGACTATAGAGGATTGATCACTGCATATTTGTAGGTACTTTTTCATCAAAAAATGTTGAAAACTGGGGGTAATGTGGCCGCTGTCGCAAAACATGTTTTTTTATTATTACTTGCTGTGAGCATGATAACTCTGGAAAGGATGATCTGAAATAAAAAAACCAACCAGATTTCATTAGTATATTCTTATACGGAGTTCTTGAATTGAGGCATTTTTATTTGGACCAAAATTTATATATTTTTTTTTTTACCAAAAAACTGAACTTTTGGAACCTAAAAAGTCGAATTTGTTGGAAAAATCGTCGCCATTTTTTTGTAATCAAAATTTTGCTAAACCATTCGTTCATGAACTCTGTATAGTAATATTGTAATAAAATCTTGATGATTTTTTTATTTAAAATGTTTCACCTCGAGTCGGATTTGAACCGAAATCTCCTGTTTTCATGAGAGGTGCTTCCAATTCAGTTATCGCAACACGCTGGTGAAATTTTCGGAACTTGTATACTCCAAGTCCCATATAATAACAGTTTCGTGGGTTGCTGCGCACTGGCCTTGTTACTAAATCGGTACGCTCGAAACGTAACCACTCAGGGCCGCCTGAACCGTTTCCAATTTGAATACATAATATTACGCAATATACTCGACTAAGAACTCGCGCCCTGCAGCCCTTCCGAGGCGAGAGTCGCAACCGTGTACTTGGTCAACCGAAAGGCCTTTCCTACGATGTTTTTGAAAGACTTTTTGGTTAACATATTATTTATTTGAATGTGTTTTCCGTGTTTTTAAATTCTTTATGAAATTCTGCTGCGTTAGTTGAATTGGTTAAAGCAACTCTCGGGTAAAGAGGAGGTATCGGTTCAAATTCGTCTTGCCATAATAAAACAGAATTTAATTGAAAATCTAAAAACACGGCAAACACATTTATTATCATTAATCGACTTTATGTTTTATTTTTTGTACAGGAAAGTAATTATATGGAAAGAACTTGGCGAGTGGACAAAAATCTATGAACATACATGTCATGATTCGTCCGTGAATTCTATAGCTTGGGCACCTCACGAATTTGGATTGATACTCGCCTGCGGTAGTTCGGATGGATCCATTTCGATATTGACAAATAATGGTGATACGTGGGATAATAAAAAAATAGCTAACGCTCACACGATTGGTTGTAACGCCGTTACTTGGTGTCCAGCGATAGAGCCTGCATTTGATTCCACGGTCGCACACCAAAAAATCACTCCTGTTAAGAGACTAGCTACTGGTGGTTGCGATAATTTGGTAAAGATTTGGAAGGAAGAAGGAGACAGGTGGATCGAAGAAAGCAAATTAGAAGCGCACAGCGATTGGGTAACAATTATTTTTTCTTATTTTTTAAGTTTCATAAAAAGTATTACTCCACCTTGTTCTTTAAGGTGCTTCAAATGACTCCGGTTTAAAACCGAGCAAATTGCGTCTACACGGTTAAATTGTTTGATGTAATATTTTTACTTTATAATCTAAAGGCGTATATATTGGGCGTTATAGAGTGCTTTTTCCGGAAAATGTTGTTTTTCTTTTTTTAATTGCAGATTAAGTTTTTTTTTTTTTTGCGCCAGAGCCCGGTAACCAGAGTAGGGATGTCAAGCCTTTCCGTTGTCACTGCTGCCGGCTGCCATATCGACTCTGGTTAGTGCTTCACGTATTTCCAGAGTTTCTGGAATTGCGATTGTAGAAAAAAGTTTTCTGCGTCAACATTGCGAAGGGTAAAATGAGGGCGATTAAGTGCTGCTCATTTGAAGAAGTATTATTACAGGGATCACTGTCATTCCCGTGCGTTTCTGGCTATTCCGCAGTATGCTGAGGAATGTTACTACAAAATTCATAATCGAATCTCAAAAATGAGAAGTTTTGCAGATGAATTACTTTAGAATAATATTTTTGTATTCAAAAACATTTTTGCTCTACTGTATTCTAGTTTCGTAATAACTGGGATATTTACTTTGGGTTTCAACGAAAAATGAAAAAAAAAAGTTGAAGAATAACAGAAGTATGCTCCTAAAAATCAATGTTATTGTGATCTAAATGTTTGGCCAACAAAAAAATGTTTTATATTTTCAGATTCTGTGGAAAAAATGCAAAAGAAGGATACTGTTGATCGTAAGGATCCAAACGGTATTTTCTTTTGCGGAGATTCGGGTTTATTGTTTGCTAAAACAAAAACCAAGAATGAAATAATTTTTTATCTCCATATTCGGTTTAAAATTTTAAAATCGATTATGACTTGACTTTTTTAGGCAGGATTGAAAATAAAAGTAAAATTTACGAAAAACCTAAATCGCACCTGGTTTAGGTGTCTTACAACGGTGACTCTGGGATACCGGGCGACCTCCCAGCAGGTCGTCGAACCCTTTCCTTAGGTGTTCGTGGAATCTACTGTGTTGTTAACTACCCAGCTGTAGAGTGGTTCAGAACGATCAAAGGCGCAAAGCACGTTGGACCAGCTAGGCATTCAACCTATTGAGTGGAAGGATCGACTCAGGGATGCCTTGCTGGACACATACAATCCCAGCATTGTTTTGGTTCGCAGAGGCTACACGGCACGCATGCACAATCTGTGATGTGAGAAACACACAGAGCTTTTCCGCACGTTGTGCAACGGTCGTTGCGAAACCGAGCTGATGTCCTGTCGCGAACAGGATATGCACGCAGAAAGCTGCCCCAACCGCTGCAATATCAAGCCGCAGACGAAGAAGAGGAAGCGACATTAAGACCAATCGCGGACGGCAGGCATCCCCGGAGAGATAATGGCGATTTCAGGAAAAGAAGGATCATTAATATCCAGGTTCCTTCTAACATTAATTGTTGAATTAATCATTTCAGAGAGTAGTTTTAGGTAAAATATTTACCATACGCGTATTTCAAAAACTAAAAAAATAAGGCAATCTTCAAAGTTGTCTATAAATTCACTAAATTTCACTAAACGTAAAAGGGCTATCATTTTCTCACTTCCAAGTGCAGCAATCTCGCTTTCATTTAACGTTATAAGATATAGTATACTAAATCAAAATTTCATGAAACTAATTTTAGTGAAACCTTTGTTTTGCTTTTACATAAATATTCAGAAGGATAAAAAAACTACTTTTCAGCAAATTTACCATTTTCACATCGATTTAATTGCTATAGTCCAAACTTTATATGTGAATATTATACGCAAATTCATACATTCAACCGTGTACAAAACAGCCTCAGTGGCTTTTCTGTGCATTTTAATTTCTGAAGTACAGTAAAATTTGGAAACTACTTCTATTTTTACAGTTTCCATGATTTATTTTGGTTTCATATGAAGATTTAAAGTGCACGATTTATCCAACGCAATAAATCTGGAAACAAATATGAAGAATAATTAATATAATTGTCAATTTAAATACAAACCATACATCATTACCATATTTATAAACGCATCAAAATATATTGATAAATCATTAAAATATATTGCTTCTGTACTTTTAGGTTATTTAATTTAATATTGTGAAAAAATTGTATTTTTGTTTAACGACATTTGCGGGTACTTTTCACGGCCAATTTGGGAAATTAGGGCATCAAAATACATTGCTAAATCATTCAAACACTAATGCCTATAATTTTAAAAATTATATTCTGATCCGATTCCCAGTTCACAATATAAAAATAATTAAACATGTATTTACATTGAAATGTTTAAATAATTTTTACTTTATTTATAATTTTGAAAATTGTATCCAGATACTCATTTCACGACCATGTTTGTAAATTAGTACATCCAAATACATCGCTAAATCATCAAAACATTTTACCTATAATTTTTGAAATTATATTATGATCCGATACTCAGTTAACAAAATAAAAATGATTAAACAATGATTTGCATTGAAAATTATAAGTAATTTAGAAAAATAACAGCGTTTGAAAATGCATAGCTAAATAATGAAAACATATCTACATATAATTTTGAACATTAAATTGAGATACATTACCAGCCAGAATTGTCAGTGCACTACAAAAATCGAATTTAAAAACAATTTTGAAAATGGGATTCAGATACTCATTTCAAAACATAACATTTTAAAAATGATGTAATTACATATTAATAACATTTACAACTAATTCGAGAAAAATTTTAAATATATGTTGATATAATTTTCAAAATTCAATTCAGATAGTGACTTTAAAACATCAAAAATATTAAACAAAATTTTATAATTGAAATATAGGTATTTTAAACATAAAAAAAACTTTTAATATACAACATTAATTTCATTGAAACGTTTAAATGATTTTGTTTTTAATTTTTTTCACAATGCCATTTACGGATACTTACACTGCCATGTTAATTGTAAATCAGTGCATTAAAGTACATCGCACATATATAGGAAAATTACTGAAATACATTTTATGTATATTAAGAAAGTCAAAACTTAACGACATTACAAAAATTAGGAACATTAATGAACTCGAATTAATGAACTCGGATTTAACGTCCCCGGATTTATCGTTTCCGAGAATTGACGCCGCGCCGCGGGTAGGCTTGTCAGGAGATGTGCGGGGTTCACGAAGGTGTGACAAAACAGGAGCTGTTTACGTTCGGAGTTGAGCTAAATCCGGTTCAGTTCGGGTAGGTCAGGTCCAAGGACAGCCCCAAAACCGACGTTAAATCCGAGTTCGACTGTAGTAGTAAAATAGTGTAATCGTTCAAAAAAGTGTAAAATAGTGTTAATAGTGTGGTGAGTCCAAAGCCTGAACTAAAGAAATAGGTACATAAGAGGGAAGTGATGACAAAGAAGAGGGCGCTATATGGAAGCTCGGAGAGAATAGAGGATGATTTGCCATTAGCAAAGAGGAATATGCAGTATGAGTTAAGGAAAATAGCGAAAGAGGAAAGAAGTAAGGAAAAAAGGACGTGGATTGAGTATAGCAGAATACACATAGTATGGTGGGATTGGGGCGAAGAAAAGGAGACGAGAAACGAAAGGAGGGAGGAATGGAGGATGTCTTACTGGAATATAGCAGGCTTGAAATTTAGAAAATGGAAAAGGAGTGGAGCAGAATATAGAAGAAAAAAGGAGTATACTAAGTTGTGTAAACAAAAGAAAGAGGAGGTAAATAAAAGGTGTGAAGAATAGGCGGAGAAGGCTGGGACGAAAGAAGAGATTTGGATGGTAGTCATTAGAGAGAGAGAAGAAGAAGGAGAAGAGTAAACCAGGATATTGAGATCATAGAATGAAAAAAATATTTTATGGATTTGCTAAAAGGGCTAGAGTTGGAAAGAGGAGAAATAGGAGAAAAAGATGGTAAGGAACCAGATGAGGAGGAGGAAATTAAAAGGAGAAAATTGTCAAGGTATTAGGGATGATGAAAGATGGAAAGGCACCTGGTATAGATGAGACTCCAAACGAATTCTGGAAATATGGTTGGACAGAATTAAAGGAATGGGTATGCATGATGTGCAATAGAGTATGGAGAGGAGAGGGGTGGCCAGAGTTATGGAAAGAAGAACCAGTTATACTAATAGTGAAGAAAGGAAAAGGGGAGGAGGTTAAAGATTATAGAGAAGTGACACTAATGCCAACACGATACAAAGTATATGTGACTGTTTTAGCGGAGAGGTTGAGAAAATAAATTGTGTATTAAAAGGGAGAAGGGGACAATGATAGCAATATGCATGGACTCAATGACGGCGTTTGACTCTTTGGATCGATTCGAGATAGAAAAAGTTATGGTAAAAAAGGAGATAGAAGAGGGCTTATTCAAGAGCTTATCAGAAATTTTTAGAGAGACAAAAAGCAGGGTAAAGGTAGGAGAGAACTTAGGAGATAGTTTCTGGTTAGTGAGATGAGTGAGGCAAGGATGTCCTCTGAGTCCACTCTTATTGAATATAATAATATCAGATTTAGAAGAAGAAATTAAGAGGAAAAGATGGGGAGGAGGTACTATGGGAGAAAAAAATATATATACACTAGCATCATCGGACGATAAAGTGTTAATTGGAGAGGATAAAGAAGGGATGGCTTAATTACAGAATAAGAGGAATAATTAGATGGGAAAAAGTTTAATTTGAATGTAAAAAAGACAATGAAAAATGAGGTTCAGAAAAGGAGGGGAAAGAAAGAATGGACTGGGAGATTTATGGGAGTAGAGTTAGAAGTAGTAAAGGAGTTTAAATATTTGGGATATACCTAGCAAACAAATGAAGAGCATAGAGCTCATATAAGAGAAAAAAAAAGAAGCGGCAGGGGTAATAAAGTAGATATATGGAATAGGATAAAGAAGGTTTAAAGAAGAATAAAGCAGGAGAATGTGGTTATTTTATATAATGGTAAGGCCGGTATCAGGTTAAGGAGCGGAGATATGGTTTTGGAACGTAAGGGAAGAGATTGAGAGTTCACAAGAAAGGTATATAAGGTATAACATAGAGGTAGATTGAAGCAGGTAGAAGAAAGGAAAGGATGGTAATAAAAGTAACAAGATGAAAAGAAGAAATGAGGTTCTTCCGTACTAGAGGTACAGAAGAAGTGAATGGAGTAAGCTGAGAAGAATTGGAGAGAAGAGTCAGGGAATGAAAAAAATAGATAGATAGGGGATGATTGAGGAAACAAAATATTATAAATGCTATGTGACGATGAAAAACAAAGGAGTACCAAAGTATTCAGAAAAAGGATGGGAAAGGAGAAGACGAACCAAAATAGCAATATTTAAATTGTGAAATAAGGGAAGGGATACATTAGGACAGGAAAGAGAACAGAAAATGCAGAATATGTGAATGAGAGGAGGAAACATGGAAGGATGTATAAAAGAGATGAAGAGGAATGGAATATAAAGGAAGCTGAGAAGAGAATGTGGTAAAGATTCTGGGGAAGGGAGAAATTGGTGGGGAGAAGATAAAAATGTTGGAGGAATTTAGAGAAGGGAATGAAAAATAATGAAAGAATGGATGTGGAAAAGTGGCAAAATTGAAGTAGAAAATAAGTCAAAGTGAGAGAAAAAGAGAAGGAAAGTCGCTCAGATTGGAAGCGTAAGGATCTCTGAGTAATGGTTATATTGTAAATATTTGTAAATGGTAAGGACAAGATAACAAAATATGTAGACCTAAACTTAGAGGAAAAAAGTTTATTTAGCAACAATATACAAGCTACAAAACGCGCGAATTATGAATTGGAGAAGAATAAAAATGTAAAAATGAAGATGTTACCTAAACTATTGACGCCACATCCACCTCCGCCGCCACTTCCGGGTGTAACAAGGGCCACAGCCGTATCCGGATGTAGAAAGTTTCGTCTCTGTTCCAATCGTTCAGTGTGTTGTGCTAAATATCGAGTGAGCGCTTCCGGTAGCAATTCCAACTGTTCCTGGAGTGCCGTTAATTTATCTTCGAGGCTGTTTAATTGACCCTCGAAAGATTCGTGACGGACGTTCATGTCGGAGACTATCTCGTAGACTGAGTTTTGTGTCTAGACACACCAAAATTATTATTATTATTATTAAATAATAAATAAATGAGGATTCAGGAGCCTCCTTATTGAGAGAGTTCAAAGTAGACCGCACATCAAAAATTAAAGAATGACGAAAATATAATGAAAGATCCCCACTGGAGAGTAATGCGTTTATATCGAACTTTCACTCCATGATTTATTACTCTCAGAATTATGCACAATGGATCCAAAATAACCTATCGGATTTTTTGTTTACCAATTAATTATTATAATTAATTTTATAAATTAATTTTCTACCAATAAACACGAATTTTCAACCAAATTGTTCAATTTTAAAGCCTAATGGACGAATTATCTATAAAGCGGATGAATTTTTAACCCGAAATATGATTTTTTATATAAAAATGTTACTTTTTCATCAAAAAGTTAAATTTGCATAAGACTTGTTAAACTTTTAAGTAAATAGGTGAATTTAATACAAAATATTAATTTAAAAAAAAGTTAACTTTCAACCGAATAGTTGAATTTTCTACCAAATTGTTCAATCCCCAACCCAACCAGATTAACTTATAACCAAATAGTTGCATTTTCAACCAACAAGGATTAATTTTCAAACTCAAATTTCCGAATTCATTGAATAAAATAATGTTTCGCAAGTGATAATTGAATATTATATTATTTAAAATAAAAACCTGACGATATCAACAAAAAGAGGACGTCCAGGATAATAATAGTTCTCGTACATGAATAAATGCATTAACATAATATATGAAACAACAGTAATATAAATTTATTCAAAGAAATTGAAGATACTTGTATTGCGTATTCTATATAATATTATATAGTATATTTGTATAATCCATAAATATACTTTTTTTTTTTTAACAAAATGATATACTTATTTTGAATAAAAATTATCATGAAAATAAGCAATTATTTTTAAAGTAAGTAATAATTCAATGCATAATTTCGTTATAAAATGAGTATTACTCTAGCGGGATAACCCTAGAAGGTAACTTTACTTTTTAAAAAAATTTGAAAGTTTGAAGAAGATTCAATTGGATACGGAAAAGAAGAGGGATTTACAATTGATGTGTTCAAGCGTGGTTATTTCTTTAGAGTATCACTCATTTTAAAATGGAATTATGCAGTGATTGATTACTTATGTTTAAAATAATGCCTTTTTTCGATGATCTTGTTTATTAAAAAAATTATATATAACTTTCTTTAAAAAAATATATATTTATATATTCTACAAATATATTATATAGAATTAGGTGGAATACACAGATTGATTATAAATAATATAATTTTCAATTATCACTTGCAAAATATATTCAACACATTGCATAGCATTCTACAATTAATTCATAATATAGTGATTTCAAAATAAATGTAAGAATTGTTGTTGTATTATCTTAGTTTTATATAATATTGCAAAATAGTATGAATTAAAAGCTTGAATAAATAAGAAAACTTTACTTTATAAAAGTTCGATCGATTCACAAAAAAAAATTTCAACAAATAGTTACATTTGCATCCAAATAGACGAATTTTTAATTGAAATTATGGATCTTTAGAAAAATTAAGTTCCAACAAGCTAATTTAACTTTCGAATAACTTGTGGAATTTTCAGCTGAAAAAGATGAATTTTAAACCAAATAGTTACATTTTTAACGAAACAGGTGAATTTTCTAGCAAGAACAATAATGATCTACCAAGAATGACGAATTTTCAACAAAATACATTAAATTTAACAAAATTCGAAAGCCAAAAAAAGTAATTATTTACAAAACGGTTTAATTTTCAGCCCGAAAATATGATTTTATACCAAAAAAATTAATTATTCGTCAAAAAGTTAAATTTTTATAAAAATAGTTTGATATTCACCCAAACAGTTTAATTTAAACCAAAAAGACAAATTTTTGATAAAATACGTTAATTTTCAACTAGAAAAGATCAGTTTTCAACGAAAAATAGAATAACTACATTGTTAGTTTGAAAAATAAATTCTCAAAAAAAAAAGAACAGAAAAAAAGAATTTTCATCAAAATAGTTACATTTTCATTCAAAGAGATGAATTTTCAACCAAGGTAATGAAACTGTAAAAATATGAATTTTCAACTAAAAAAGATGAATTACCAAATAGTTAAATTTTTAACCAAAAAGATGAATTTTCCACCAAGCAGATTAATGTTCCACAAAAAAATTGAATTTTCAACCCGAAAATATCACTTTTCAAAAGAATTACAATTTCTACTAAATAGTTAAATTTTCTACCAAAAAGTTGAATTTTCAACAAAACAAGACAAACTTTCTACCTAAAATGAAATAGTCGAATTTTCAATTTAAAAAATAAAATTTCAACCAAAAAAAAAAACGAATTTTAAACTAAAAAAGATAAACTTTCAGCCAAAAAGTTGAATTTTTAATTAAAAGAGACAAATTTTCTACCCAAAATGGAATGGTTGAATTTTCACTTTGGAAAATAAATTTTCAACCAAAAAGGAAACAAAATTTAAACTAAAAAAGATAAACTTTCAACCAAAAAGTTGAATTTTTAACTAAAATAGGTCAACTTCCAACAAAAAATTGAAATTTTAACTAAAAAAATTACATTTTGAGCCAAAAATGAAATAGTTATATTTTCAGATAATATGATTGATTAAAAAAAATCAAATTTTTAACAAAATAGCTAAATTTGTAGCCAAAGAGATGAATTTTCACGCAAAAAGAAGAATTTTTAACCAAAAAGATTAATTTTCTACTAAAAAAGACGAATTTTTAACAGTCACCTTTTTATCAAGAAAAGACTTAATTTGCAACTAAAATGATGAATTCTAAAAAAAGTAAATTTTCAACAAAATATTATATCCAAGAAAAACTTGTATAAAAATTATGTAGTTTTAAAAAAAGCCGGTACAAAATTTTTTTTCATATTTTTAATTTTTGTGGATGATGTACCTGAGATATTACCACCATGTTTTACTAAGTATGTAATGGTTTGCTAGGCAGAGTGAAAATGCTCAAAATAATTGACTTGTGGTTTGGCTTGCGAAAAAAGCAACAACAAATTTTGTAATCGGTTAATATCTTCTTATCTCTTTTTTAATTTAAAGTTTTAAATTTTTGAAAATTAAAAAAAAATCTTATCAGTTAAAAAATTGTTGCGAATTTTGTTATATCTGTAGTCTTTGCTAGTAAACAATAAAGACAAATAAAAAAATAAAGATTCTGCCTAATTTATAATTTTTTGAAAATATACGAATAACATTTTTTTTTCGATCCAGTCAAATGCAGACAATTTAAAAAAAGTTGAATATGTCAAACCTGAAATTCATTTAGCTTAAACAAAAGAAACATGTTAACATTTCTGTATTTCAAAGCAAATTTTTTTCCTAATCTAGGAATTTTGGGATTTTGGATTTTTTTTTCACGATTTTAAAATTTTTTACAAAAAACAAATAAATTTTTTGCTATGCCGAAAAAATAATGAAATGTTTCTTTTTTTCAGGCTGAAGAAATTTCAGATTCGATGTATTCAACTTTTTTCAAAAAAGTGTGTATTTAGCTCAATCCAAAAAGAAACATGTTTTTGCACATTTTCAAAAAATTTCAAATTGCGTAAAACACTTTTTTCTCAATTTTTTCATTTTTCATCATTGTTTATTAGTAAAAACTATGTATATAAAAAACTCATTATATATTTTTACCAATGGGAAATTTGTTTTGAATTTTCAAAAATTTGAACCCTCGAATAAAAAAAATGAAAACAGAAGATATTAACCGATTTCAAATCTTTTGTACTGTTTTAGAATGTCAAGGCACAAATCTTTTTCCAAATAAAAAAAATATAAATTTTTAGCGAGTGATTCGAACAAGAAAATTTGGAATTGTATAAACAATTTAATTAACAATAAGTCATTTTTCGAAGATTTGCAATGTTCTGTTCATTAAAATCCATATTTTTAGCATGACATCTAAAAATCAATGCTTGGTTACGACTTGTCGAAAAATCGATGCGATTTGGCAACTGTTAAACAATTTTAATAATCAAATGTTCAGTTTGACAATTTTGTAATGAATAAGCAAAATTTTTGCATGGATTCGATTAAAAATGTTTTCTCGATGACTTTTTTGCAAATTGAACGAAATTCTTGATTATTTGAATAATTTTTATAAAATCATGTTAAAACTATTAGTAGTTCTTTTCCAAGTGCGAAGTATGATAGCAAAGCACCATAGCAAAGAGTCATTCTTTACATATTTAAGAATTTTTTTTAATTTGGAAATTATTATAACAAAGAGTATTCAACAAGAAACTCTTAGTCGAACAATTGTTACTGAAAATTGTTGAAATAATAAAAAAAACTCTTGTTCATTTGTGAAGTATCATAACAAAAAAAACATCGAAAAATCATACTGAGTTAATTCCATAAAAAAATTGATCCTCTTAATTAAAAACTGGTCAAAGCTCGTGACAAACAGTGAATTTTTCAATAAAAATTGTTTAAATAATTCACACTTGTCGTATTGTAAGGTATCATTCGAATGTTCATTAGCAAGATGTCTTTACTTATTCCTTGAAAAAAATTAAGCGTATTTATCGAAAGATAGTCCACCTATCCATTTGTTTATAAAAATAAATGATAAATAAATGTATGAAAAATAATTTTTGTTTTATTATTTGTTTGCACTATTATAATAATATCAAAAAGAATTTGTTGACCTACTGGAAATTATTTCTATATAGTTTTTGCACTTATTTGAGACCTTTTTTTAATTAGTTTGAAAATTTTAGGCTAAAAATTAATCAGAGATAGAGCTTTGTTTTTCTGCACCTACTCAAAATTGAGTATAGTTTGATTTTTCTACTGTCAACTTTCATTAGTGTTGACTAGAAAATATGTTATTTTGCAAAAACTATAGAATTTTTTGTTTTTTCAACAAAATTATTCGTTCAAAATCGACTGCTGATAGCAATAGCTCCTAAAATTTGAGAGAATAACATACTTTTTTTTAGTTTTGCAGAAAATTTTATAAGCTTTAATTCTGGTATAGGTACTCAGAATCAGAAATGAGCAGGAGAAGCAATTTTCATAAAACGTATATAAATATATTTTTTTTAAAGCACCTGACCGGCAATCGGAAGACGTGAGGTTCGATTCCCACCGAAGCGAAGAAGGAAAATCTTTTGTCAAAAATTAAAAATGTTGAATTGATATTTTTTCGCTTCTTTCACTATTTTTCGAAAACATCGAGGGGATTCAGTTCTTTTGAAATATTCAGCACCTACAGCCCGTTTTTTAATGCTAAACTAAATCGTTTGAGCTAATAAAATTTCACGTAGAAGTAATTTTCATAAAAATAGGTTGAGTAGACTTTCAACCAAAATGAAAAATTTGCTTCTTCTCAAAACGGGCCCAGTTGAGAGCCACAGTTTAAAAAAAATCATTATTATTTGCAATTTGTTTTGTAACATATCCTGGAGCTTATTTGAAAAAAGCTCGTAATTTGGTTAGTAAAAAAATTCCTAATTAATCTTAATGACCAAAGGCGGATTTTATTCCTTGAAAGATTCTTTACACCTTTTTTAGTTTGCTCATAAAAACTATGATTATTTAGAAAAAAATTATTAAAAAATATATATATAATTGCGCAGAATCTTGAGGGGAAAATAGAATCTATTGATCATTCGGATTGAATGTGGAGCTTTTTGCAGCTTTTTTCCAGAGACAAAGTAAACACAGTGTCTTAACTTTTGTTTCGTATTTTTTTTGTATGTTCTTTTTGGTACTTTTTGAGAATATAAAGACAATCTTAAATATCTACTCAACTTAAAAAGGTCTAATTAAAATCATATTAAAATGATTTTTCGAGAGTTCCAGGCAATTAAGCTACCTTCTTGATTAAATAATTCATTAACCTGAGGGTGATTTAACCGTCTAATAAAAATTGATATACAAATGTGAGTGAAAAGGGAGGTAGTTAAAAAAAATAATTTTGAGAAAATAGGCCACAAAGCATCGAGATGAAAAATGTTAATTACTTGCACGAGCAATATTTTATTGGGAGGAACATAATGCAACTCTCTGCGCGTTAGAGGGAAATTAGCTCTCATTTTCCGGAAAATTACGCAGTCTTTGTGGCCTTCTCATTTTGCAAGAGCTTTGACCGATAATTCGAGACTTTACTCTGAATTTTAAGCTAAGCTTACCTTGGCCATGTCAGTTATCGTGTTGGCGTTATCCATTAATTTTCTCTGGTCCATTTTTACTTTCCTGAGCCTAAATCAGAAGAAAAAACAATTTTATAATCACATAGAAAATATATTTTTTTTTAATATAACATAAAATAAGATTTCATTATAAAAATCTAAAATTATTTCAGTGTCTGCCCTAACGTCTGAAGTTATCACTTACGAAGGGGTGGCAAAGGGTTTGTAATACATGACACTTCACAGATAAGAAATAAATAAAAATGAAAACCTTGTCGCTATATTAAAAATCAATATTATTGACACCAAAATATTTAGTTTTTAGCGAAATATGTAATAGTTAATATTTTTCGATCAAAAAAGATTCTAATTTGCAATCAAAAACTAAACCAAAAAAGACTAACTTTTAACAAACTAGTTGAATCCTCAACAAAAACGGAATAATTCCCAAGTAATTGGTCCAATTTTTCACCAAATTGTTGAATTTTCAGACCAAAAAGATAAATTTTCTATAAAACAGTTGAATTTGAAGCCGAAAATATGAAATTTTAACAAAAAAATTAATTCACTACCAAAGAGTTAAAATTTCAACTAAAGCGACAAATTTACAACTAAACAAAACTAATTTTCAGCAAAAAATATAATAGTTAATATTCCATCCGAAAATGACTTCATTTTAAATAAAAAACGGTTGAATATAATAAATTCTTGAATGTTCCAGCCAAAAAGATGAATTTTCTAAAAGAATTGAATTTTCAATCCGAAAATATAAATTTTCAACAAAATAGTTAAGTTTGCAAGCTCTATAGTTCAATTTTTCAGAAAAAAGTTGACTTCTGAACCAGAAAAGAACAAATTTCAACAAGAAAGATAATTTTCAATCAAGAAAGATGAATTATTAATGAATCACTTGAGTTTTCAACTAAAAACAATATGAAGTTTCAACGAAAAATGAAATCGTTGAATTTTCAGATAAAAGACTAATTTAAAAAATTCCGAATTTTCAACCAGTTTAATTTGACTAAATGAAATAACTTGTTAACAAAATAATTGAATACTCAATCAAAATGATGCGTTTTTTATAAAATATATGAATTTTCAGATAAACAAATTAATTTTTCAAAAAATAAAAACTAATTTCAAAAATTAGCTTAATTCTTGAATAAATAGTTTAATTTTCAACTGAAAATATAAAATTTCGACCAAAAATATCAATTTTTTACAAAAAAGATAATAATCGATGGGAATTTTTAAGAAATCTTTGGCATAGTGACAAAATTATTCTCTGGAGAGGAGAAAGAAAAATTTTGACTTAAACACTACTCAATGTTCAGTGAAAAACTATTTCTGCAAAAAAAGTTAATTTCCAACCGAATAGCCCAATTTTTACCAAATTGTTGAATTTTCAAACCAAAAAGACGAAATTTCTACGACTCAGTTGAATTTAAGGAAAAAAGGTTAATTTATAACCAGATAGTTGAAATTTCAACTAAAGCGATGAATCTTCAACTAAAAAAATGAATTTGTAATAAAAAATGTAACAGTTCATATTTCACAAAAACAGACTTTATTTTGAATATAAAAACCGTTTCCAAAAAATACTGATTTTTAACAAAATACATAAATATTTAACCAAAAATGGTCCATTTTCAATTTTGAATATACATTTTCAACCAAAAATGGAATAATTCAATTTTCAGTCAAGGAAATTAATTTTTAAACAAGAAAAAAGAACACAAATTTTCACCAAGATATATAAATAGCTAAAATTTATATCGGAAAAGTTGATTATTAACCAATAGAATTTTTTGTTTACAAAAAAACTAATTTATAAAAAAGTAGTTGAATCTTTCACCAAAACAAATTAATTTTTAACCAAAAAGTTGCTTTTTTCACGAAGACAGTTTAACTTTGAACGGAGAAGAATAATTTTCTACTAAAAAATACGACTTTTCAACCACTTCAATTCAACTAAATAAGATAAATTTTTAACAAAATAGTTGAATAGTCAATCAAAATGATGAATTTTCGATCAAATATATGAATTTTCAGATAACCAAATTAATTTGAAAAAAATTGATTTAAAGCAGTTCAATTCTTGAATAAATAGTTTGATTTTCGATAAAAAATATAAATTTTCAACCAAAAATATGAATTTTCTACAAAAAAGATAATAATTAGTGAATTTCATCAAATCTTATGAGAATTTTCAAGAAATATTTGGCATAGTGACGAGATTATTTTCTCAAGAGGAGAAAAGCATGATTTTGACTTAAAAACTACTAAATGTTCATTCAGAAACAATTCCTGCAAATTCAAAAACGGGCACCAAAAAATACTAATTTTAAAAAAACACATAAATATTTAACCAGGAATGATCAATTTTCAATTTAGAATATCATTTTTCAATCAAAAATGGAATAGCTACATTTTTAGTCAACTAATAAACTTAATTTTTCACAATAAAAAAACTAATTTTTAAACAAAATTGTTGAATTGTCCATCAAAACAAATTATTTTTAACCATATAGTTGCATTTTCAACCAAAACGAATTAAATTTCAACCACGAAGATTAATTTTCTACTAAAAAGTCGAATTTTCAACAGAAAATACCAATTTTCAATAAAAAATGGTATTGTTACATTTTCAATCAAGAAAATTGATTTTCGATAAAAAAAAGATTTTAATACAATAATTAAATTTTTAACAGCAAATTGATTTTTTGACAAAGAAGAATAATTTTTTACCAAAGAAGACGAAGGATTATCAACTTAATACATTATTTTTAACAAAGAAGGATAATTGTATACCAGGAAGAAAGCTCTCAAACGTTTTCAAATATTTATTATAAACAAATTAGAAATCTTTTTATTTCAAAAATTGGAATCTCTTAAATTTGGTCCCTGATCGTTTAATTTCTTTCCATCTCTGTGCTTAAGTGTTTCTTTTAACCTAAATTCGGATTTTTAAAGTGGAATTTGAGAATTTAAATTTTGGAAGGAAATTAATAGATTCATCACATATTTTCATATGTACCCTTTATGATTCAAATTTTCGATAGAAGCAAAAATATTCAGATAATTAAAATTCATAATTATTTTGTAAATCATGATATTATAAATTAATAAATTGAAAAAGCTCACACGAATTTTTTTTTGGGGGGGGGGGGGATTATCGTAATGGCAAATAATGTAAGCCATAAAAAAATCTGATCACTCAACAAGATAATCCACAACATTTCTTGCTAACGAGAAATATCGATTTTTCTTTTAAAAGACATAATCTCACAAAAAGCTCTTAGGAAAAGAATGCACTCGCGAAAGCAATCAGGCTTGATTGGATTATAGAAAAGTCTTAATGTGTCCGATAAAAACCTGAATACTTGCAAAATGTACTTCTTGAATGGAAAAAAAGTAAAATAAAAAATTAGGTTGGCTGCGATGCCTTCGTCGCAATTTACCTGGTAGACAGTATTAAGGGGATTAAACGACTTGGGTTTTCGCCACATCCAAAATACGTCTACGAGGATACATTTTTTAATTTAATATTCGAGCCACATAACTTAAACGCAATTTTACTTGCTGAACTGAAGCTATTTTTTTGAAAAATGTTCTTGTTGTTTTTTCTTTTGTAATTAAAAATTGAGCGTCTTTTTGCGCCTGTAGAATGCAACGCGCCAGCTAACATTGTATGCCGGGCTGCAGTCACCCGCTTAGTTTCAAGTTGCATAAAATCTTAAAGTATTGATTTTTCGTCGTTTAGAGTAATATATAATATATTACAATGGTAAAAATAAATAATGTCTGTACTTCAAGATTTTATGCAACTTGAAACTATCCGGGTGTCTGCAGCCCGGCATACAGTGTTAGCTGGCGCGTTGCCTTTTCACAGGCGCAAAAGGACGCTTAATTCTCAATTACAAACAAAACAAATAAGATGAACATTTTTCGAAAAAATCGCTTTGGTGCCACGAGTAAAATTGCCTTTAGATTATATAACTTAAATATTACATTTATAAATGTATCCTAGTAGACGTATTTTGGATGTGGCGAAAACCCAATTCATTTTAATCCCCTTAAACGGCAAATTGAATAAGTTGAAAGTAACGAGAAGACTTTGGCAAAAGTTGGTCTTCAGTTTCATTTGGCAAGGTTCCGAATAGAAGGATCAAATTCTTGGGCCAATAATTGTCTGATTAAAACTGTGTCTCTTCTAATTCAGTACTTTGCTAATGAATTTCGTCCCCAATGGAGGAAGAACTTCCATAATGATGTTCCTCTTCCTACTTGATTTTCTATGAGCTTCTAACCATCCCAGTTTTTTCCCTCTTTGCCCCCATTCACGGTACTTAACCATTTATCACTTCTCGATATGAAAAAAGTGAGGTATATTACGGGATTTTCAGACACGTGGTAGTGTTTTACACCCTAAGGTTAATTAAATTTCCGAGTGGTACATTATGTCGACAAGGGATGCTAATACGCATTTAGAAATATATCTATAGACGAGAAAATAACCTCTGATTTGTTTCAGAATTTTAAAAAAATATTTAGAGGTCGTTCAAGGCCATTTGAGGGCAAAAATGCTCATTCCTAATTAAATTGACGCTATTCATTGATTATTTATTTCTGGAACATATGAATTGTGTTCTTTACAATACAATATTGCACTCAGATTTTTTTCAGATTTTTACAATAACATTTAAAGGTCGCTCAAGGTCATTTAAGCCCAAAAATGTTCATTACTAATTAAATTGGCCCTAATAACTGATTATTCATTTCTGACGTGTATGAATTTTGTTCTTTACAAATCAATATTGTACTCAGATTTTGTTCAGAATTTTGCAATAACATTCAAAGGTCACTCAAGGTCATTTAAGGGGAAAATGGCTATTCTCATTTAAATTGATGCTATTTATTGATTACTCATTTCTGACGAGGATGAATATTGTTCTTTACAAGTCAATATTGCATTTAAAGTTTTCTCAGATTTTTCCCATGACATTCAAAGGTGGCTCAAGGTCATTTTCTTAATAAAATTTCAGTTCAATTTAATTTCTTTTAGTTTTTTTTTTATAGAGAAACAGTGTTAATTTATTCATTCCGGCAAAAAAAAGTCAAGTTGTTTGATAAATGTTTGTCATATTATTTGAAGGACACTCAAGGTCCTTTCGCAAAAAATGACCTTTTTGTAAATTTTCATAATGAAAAAACTGTGCTAACACTTGCATATTAGATGGTAGTTTTTCGCCAACTAAGGTTTCCTCTTTCTTTTCTAAAAGGTAAATCTTTACCCTATCTTCTGCACTTATGATAATTAATTCTTCGTAATTACAATTTGACAACTAAATATTACCATATATTTTCAGAGTTTTGATATTCTACTGTTTTTAACGTTTTCTATTTTTTCTTTGAAAAAAAAGATATCTACAATGTGAAAGAAAAAAATTTTGAATTACCATTTTTCGCAAAATGACCTTGACTGACCTCAAAGTAATATATGACACAGTTATCTAACCTTTTGACTGATTTTTTTGTCACAAAGAATAAATTGAGTTCATTTCTCAAAAAAGAACTAGAGAAAATTTAATGTAATCAACATTTTATTTAAAAAATGACCTTGAACGACCTCTGAATCTTATTGTAAAAATCTAAAAAAAATCTGAGTGCAATATTGAATTGTAAATAATACAATTTATATGCGTTAAAACTTATTAATCGATACATAGTGTTAATTTAATTAGGAATAAGCATTTTTGTCCTAAAATGGCCTTGAGCGACCTTTGAATGTTATTGTAAAAATCTAAAAAAAATCTGAGTGCAATATTGAATTGCAAAGAACACAATTCATACGCAACAGGAATAAATAATCAATAAACAGTCTCAATTTAATTAAGAATAGCCATTTTGGCCTTAAAATAACCTTGAGCGAATTTTGAATGTTATTGAGAAACTCTGAATAAAACCTGAGTGCAATATTGACTTGTAAAGAACAAAATTCATGCGCTTCAGAAATGAATAATCAATGATTACCGTCAATTTAATTAGAAATGAGCCTTTTTGTCCTAAAATGACCTTGAACGACCTTTGAAAGTTATTGTAAAAATCTGAAAAAAATTTGAGTGCAATATTGAATTGTAAAGAACACAATTCATATGCACCAGAAATGAACAAATAATCAATAAACAGTCTCAATTTAATTGAGAATGGACATTTTGGCCCTGAAATGACCTTGAGCGACCTTTGAATGTTATTTTGAAAATCTGAAAAAATTCTGAGTGCAATATTGACTTTTAAAGAACAAAACTCATGCGCGTCAGAAATGAATAATCAATGATTACCCTCAACTTAATTAGAAATGAGCCTTTTTGTCCTAAAATGACCTTGAGCGTCCTTTGAATGTTATTGTAAAAATCTGAAAAAATGAAAGTGCAATATTGAATTGTGAAGGACACAATTGATACGAGCCTATTTGGTCGTGAATTGATTTTTTGTCAAAAATTCATATTTTTGGGTAAAAAAATCAACTGTTTTGTAAAAAATTATTATTTTTTTTAACTTGAAAATTCAACAACTTGGTAGAAAACTTGACTTTTTGGTTGCAAATTAATTTATTTTTTTGAGGATTCAACTATTTTGTTACAGTTATTCTTTTTTGGTTCAATTAAACTGCTTTTGATTACAAATTGAAATATTTTTTAGGTACACAATATTAACTATTACACATTTCTCCACAACAAAAATTTTTAGTTAAAAAGTCATCGTTTCAGTTGGAATTTCAATTATTTCGTCGCAAATTACCTTTTTTTTCGATTCGATTTTTTTCTGAAAAATTAATTTGGTTACCTGAAAATTGAACTATTCCATTTTTGGTTTAAAATTTATCATGTATAATTTGAAAATTTTACTTCCCGGTAGAAAATTCATATATTCTGTTTAAAATTTGTTTATTTGAGTAGAAAATAAACCTTTAACTATTTGGTTAGAATTTAGTCTTTTTATTCAAATTCAACTGTTTTTGATTTCAAATTAAAATCTTTTTTTTTTGTGAAATATTAACTATTACCTGTTATGCGATTTTTTAAAGATAAAAATTCATCGTTTTAGTTGAAATTTAAACTATTTGATGGTCAATTATTTCTTTTTTTGAAATTCATATTTTTGGTTTAAAAATTCAACTCTTTTGTAGAACATTCATCTTTTTGGCTTGAAAATTCAACAATTTAGTAGAAAATCGAACTTTTTCGTTAAAAAAGGATTTTTTTTTGGTTGAGGATTCAACTATTTGATTCAAAATTAGCAGTTATTGTATGCATTCAACTGTTTTTAGATTAAAAATATTTTTTAAATCAAAAATGTAACTGTTTTATTGATTTTTTTTCCTTTTTGACTAAAAAATCATTTTTGGTTGTAAATTTAAATAATTGGTTTAAAGTTGAATTAATTTTTTCAAAATATATTATTTGGGTTGAAGATTCATAATTTTAGTTGGAAATTCAACACTTTGGTTGAAAATGTTGAACAAAAATTTGAATTTTCAACTAAAATGTTGAATCTTCAGCAAGAAAAAAATGCATTTTTAACAAAGTAGTTCAAATTTTAATTAAATAGTTACATTTTCAACCAAAAAGGATTTTTTTCGTCCAGCAAGAAAAAAAATTTCAACCAAACAGTTGAATTTTTTACGAAAAAATATTTTAATTTGGAAAGACAAATTTAAAAAAAAATAGTTACGTTTTCAAAAAGAGAGTTGAATGTCCATCTAAAATGATGAATTCTCGAAGAAAAATGTAATCGTGGATACTTCAACAGGAAAAAAATTATTTAAAATAAAAAACAGTTGATTTGATTTGAAAAAGACAAATTTTAAACAAAATAGTTAAATTCTTAATCTTAAAGGAACAGTTCATTTGTTTTTGAGGTTATATAAATATAATTTCTGTAAGATTCATTTGAAAATTCGAGAAGATTTTTTAAAATTTCAGATATATCGTGAATTATCCACTAAAGAAATGAATTTTTAATACAATAGTTCAATTTTTAATCACGTAGTTCAATTTTCAACCAGGAAAGATAAATTAAAAAAAAATGTAAAAGTTTGTAGATCATTTAAAAAATATTTTTATTTTAAATTCAAAATAGTGTTGGAATCATCCTTTAAACCTTTACGAACATTTGTTATTAAAAAAATTATAACTATTTCCAAATTACATGAAATGGAGTGTTTTAAATTTGATTTCTGATTGTTTTTTTTTTAAATTTTAATCTCCAGTGGTCAAGTGTTTCAATATAAATTCGGATTTTCAAAATAGAACCCAAGAAGTAAAATTTTTTACTTAAGATTGCCTGATTTATTTGCTCAATTTCTCATCAGTAAAAAAGTATGTTTATGATGGGATTTTTGGAAATTTAATTTTCAGTGAAAAAAAACAACGTGTAGTATAAAAGATTTCTGGATTAAAATTCATCAATAAATTATTCAAAATAACTATTTTCAAATGTAACCCATTTTTTTGGTAATATTTTCAATTATTGAAATTGGTAAAATTCAAATTCAAAAAGCTTTTGAACATTTTCGGATATTTATTACAAATAAATTAAAAATCTTCCTAAATTTTAATAATTGGAATCTTTTAAATTTGGTTTCTGATCGTTTTATTTCTTCTTATCTCTGTGGTAAAGGGTTTCAATTTTAATTCGGATTTTTAAAATAGAATTTCACAAAGAAAATCTTTTGAAGGAAATTTATGAATTGATTACACGAAAATCTTGAATTTCACATAAGAAAATTTATTCTTCACGATTCAAGTTTTCGATAGAAGCAAAAATGTCCTTAAATTTTAAGGTGTCCCAATGTGAAAGAATTTGATTTTAATACATTTTATTGTTGATTATAATAATAATTGAAATTAGGAATTATTTTGTAAAGCATGGTTTATAAATTAAGAAATTCAAAAAGCTTTTGATTATTTGAAAAATTTGATGAAGTTTCATGTCTGAAACTGCAAAAGGAATCAACCGAATTCAGAGAACATTTTGAAACTTCAAATTTAAATTATTTCAAAAATGAGAAAGCATTCGAAATTTTGAAAATTTAATAGTGTTCTAATTTGGTATCTGACCCTTTCAAAAATTATTGATTATCATAACACTCTATATAATACGTTTGAAATAACCATAATCAAAATAAAAAATAAATTTTTTTTTTCAAACTCTGAAATATAAAAATATTTCATTTTTGCTAGCATTTCAGTGTCCGGAAATCATTGAAAATTTTCTAAGAAAGGAAACGACAATAGTATGCAGTGGAATATATCACGCATGGTCAGACAGAGTGAAAGAAAATCTATAGAGAATCTGTCTCTTTTTCCTTTCACTACTTGTGTCCACACCAAATTTATTGTACTGCAGTATGATTTTATCTCTTTATTACTAACATGTTTTAGTCGAGATACCAAGCATTGTTACCACTTTTCGACTATAAATTACTCTTATTTTCGCCCGAGAAATAAAACTTTTTCTTGGCTGAAAGAATCATGATCATCGATCATTATCACAGACTTTAAATTATTTCCAGATTTAGATTCTAAAGTTTTAACTTTAATTGAAACAGATTAAAAGTTTTATCTTTTGTTAAATTGGAAACCACTAGGGTCACTAGACCAGGAAACCGGGAAATAGAAGCAAATTTGTTTAAGTCGGGAAAAATCGGGAAATGATGGTGAATTTATTTGTTGACCGGGAATTTTACTAATTTTAGAAGATCAATCTATCCAATTACTTGATTTATCACACATTTTATATCATATTACAAGGCGTAGTTCTAAAATTTTTTATTTTACATGTTTTCTATTCTAGGTCTTTAATTTCAAGCGTATGTTTTCAATTTAAATAATTTTAAAACGAAGTTTTGAAGACTTATATAATTGGAAATTAAAAGCTTTTGAATTTGAAACTTTTGGATGAGAAAAACTTTTTGAGTCGGTCAACTGTAAATATAAATAAATAAATTATTTTTAAAACTAGAATGTTTTTTGAGCGTTAAAAAATAAGTTAAAAATTAAATATGAAGCGAGAATTGACTGCTGATTTAAATTGAGCATTTATAATTCAAATATTCGAAACAAAACAATTCAAAGCTGTATTTTTTTAAAGAGGAGGCTTTGAATCATTAAAATTTAAGAGTGCTAAATTAAAACTATGAACGTTGTAATTTCAATTTTTCTCATGAAAACAATTTTAATTTGTACTTCGAGAAGTTATATATGAAAAACGCTTAAATTTTATAATTCTCATTTTAAAAGAAAGGAAAGAAATTGTAGCATTTACATCTATTTCAATGCGAAAGAGGAACTCTCATATTTTTCGAATTTTTATTGAGTTCAAGGAAAAATAATAGGGTTTTTAATTTTTTCTGAATCGGAACATAAACATTTTTTATGTTTAGGAAGTTTATTGATTTAAGGAAAGCATTTTTTATTTTATACTTTTTTTGTTCACCAGAAATGGAAAGTTTTTTATTTTTAACATTTGTATTGAGTTGAAAGAGAGGACATTTTGGATTTAATTTCCTTTGAACTGAAAGAGGCAATTTTTTTTCTTTTTGTATTTTTATTAAGTTGAAGGGGGGATTTCTTATTTACAATCTCTTTCATGAATTGCAAGAGGGTAATTTCATATTTTAAACATTTTTATTGAGTTGGAAGGGAGGAAATTTCGGTGTCAAGATTTTTTCTGAATTGGAAGGGGGTAATTTTATATTTTGAACATTTTTATTGATTTCAAAGGGAAGAAATATCGATTTCAAATTTCTTTCTGATTTGGAAAAGGGGAAATTTTTTGGTTTCTAAAATTTTTATCGAGTTGAAAGAGAGGAAATTTTATTTTTAAACATATAATAAATTGGAAAGATAATTTCTTATTATTATCATTTTTATTGAGTGGAAAGGGAGGAATGTTAGATTTTCAATTTTGTCAAAATCGAGAGATACCATTTTTTTAAAAATTTTATTGAGTTCATTGGGGAAACTTTTCATTTCCAATCTTTTTTTTTTAATTATTAGAAGGTAATTTTTTTACTTTCTACATTAAAAGACGTAATTTTTTCCTTTTAATCTTTTTGATTGTGTTCAAGGGAAGAAATTTTCATTTTAAATTTTTTGCTGAATTAAAAGAAGTACGTTTTTTTATGTTTAACATTTTTATTCAGTTTGAAAAAAGGAAATTTTGGTTTCAAGATTTTTTCTGAATTGGACGAGGGGCATTTTTTTGTTTCTAAGATTTTTATTGAGGTAAAAGAGAAGAAATTTTTGTTTCAAATATAAAATGAATTGAGAGGATAATTTTTCATTGATATCATTTTTATTGAGTAGAAAGGGAGGAAAGATTAAATTTCAATTTTGTCAGAATGGGAAGAGGTCATTCTAAAAAAAAATTTATCATGTTGATTTGGGCAAATTTTCATTTTCAATCTTTTCTTTTCAATTGATAGGAGGTAATTTTTTCATTTCTCACATTTTTATTGAGTTAAAGGCGAAAAATTTTTATATTTTCAACATTTTTAGTAGCATTATATAAAATTTTGTTTTTAATTAATTTTCTTATTGAAGAGCAAGATGCAATTTTTTTCTTTTTATCTTTTTTATTGTGCTTAAGGGAAGAAATTTTAATTTTCAATTTTTTTGCTGAATTGAAAGAGGTAAGTTTTTTAGTTTTAACATTTTTATTCAGTTTGAAGGAAGGAAATTATGATTTTCAATTTTTCTGAATTGAATTAGACCATTTTGTCGTTTCAGTATTTTTATTGTCTTGAAGGGGGGAATTTTTTATTTTCAAACTTTTTTCTGAATTGTAAGAGGGTATTTTACCAGTTTAAACATTTTTTTTAATTTGGAAAAAAAATCCCATTTTAAATTTGGTCTCAATTGGAAAAAAACATTTTTTTTCTTTTTTGCATTTTTATTAAGGTTTATTTTATGTATTTTTTATTTAGAAGGTGTTAAATTTCTGCTTTCAATCTTTTTCCTGAATTGAAACAGGGCAATTTTTTTCCCACTTTGTAATGAGTTGAAGGCGGAAAAATTTGCTGTTTTCAACATTTTTATTGAGTTTGAAGGAAGGAAATTTTGGTTTCCAATTTATTATTCTGAATTGATAGACGTAATTTTTTTTTTAAACATTTTTATTTAGTTTGAAGGTACGAAATTTCAACTTACAATTTTTTCTGAATTGGAAAAGAGGCATTTTTTCAAAAGATTTTCATCGAGTTAGAAGGTAGGAAATTTTTTATCTCAATTTTGTTTGAATTGGAACAGATTCTTTTTTCTTCTTTCCATTTTTATTAAATTAAAGGGGGAAAATGTTTACTTTAAATCCTTTTTCTGAATTTAAAGAGGATAATTTTCAAAACATTTTTGTTGATCTGGAAAGAAGACAATTTTGATTTTTTCCGAATTGGAAGAGGGACATATATTTTTTTTTAAATTTTTATTGAATTTTTAAGGAGAAAATTTTAGTTATAATTTTTTATGAATTGGAAAAGGGATGTTATTTGTTTTTGAGACTTTGTAAACGGATTATAAAAATTTTACATAAACTAATAATTTTAAAAATCAAATTTACTTACGCATAAATAGCTAAAAGAAATTTTCGTTGGTGTGCCCGAACACGACCCGGGTTTACACGTTTCACCAAACGAGTGTGTTTGTAGATAAGCCACGTTTCTCGCAGCACGTTCGCTGCTGCGTTTTTCAACTGCAAAAATACAGAAAAAGCTCTTAATTCGCTGAAAAAAGTTTTTCTAAGCGCAAGAATTTTTATTCATACTTTTCATCAAAAATTAAAATTAAGAAAAAAACTTTTATCCTCAGAAAAAAAAGTGGGTTTAAAAAAATCTATAAAAAAGTATTGTGTACGTTAAATTGTTTAAGTAACTCGTTACAGTTATGTTACTAAAGGACGTTCCTTTAATTTCCTTAAAAGTTATTTCAAATTTAGCACCATTTAAATTAAATATTGTACAATTTGGATGCACCCTTGCACATGGAATTCGCAATTTTTAAAAGTTTAAGTGCTAATACTTTGAAAATTACACTTAGATATTTTTTAAAAGAACTTATCTTTAGCTTTCAATGTAAAATTATTGCACAATTTTGAACTTTTCAAATTTGTAAGTTTACAATTTTGAAGATTCACTTCAAAATTGTTAAATTCTAAGCACATTTCATTGTAGATTATACAGTTTTGAATGTTTAAAGCTAGAATTAGGAAATGTTTAATTATTCAAATTTGAAATGTGAAACTTTCAATTATCACAATTTGAAATTATTTAATTTTAAACGTTTCAAGCTGACTATCAAGGCGTTCAATTGGAAATTATTCCATTTTGAACGTTTTAAACTTCAAACTGACTACTTGAAACTTTACAATTTGGAAATAAATATGAGGTCAATTTTGCTTCAAAACAAGCTAGAATTTAGAATTTATTACAAAATTGTAGAATTGACAATTTACAATAAAATTGTAGAACACACAATTTACAACAAAACTGAAGGATTTAGTTTGGAACAAAAATGTAGCATTTACTATTTGCAAGAAAATTGCAGAATTTACAATTAACAACAAACTTGTAGAATTTACAACAAAACTGAAGAATTAACAGTTTAGAACAAAACTATAGCATTTGCAATTTACGACAAAATTTTAGAATTTACAATTTACAAAAAAACTGGAAAATTTACAGTTTGGAACAAAATTGTAGCATTGACAATTTACAACAACATTGCTGAATTTATAATTGACAACTAAATTGTAGAACTTACAATTTACAACAAGACTGAAGAATTTACAGTTTAGAACAAACTTGTAGCATTTACAATTTACAACCAAATTGCATCATTTACAATTTACAACCAAATTGTAGAATTTACTATTTACAAACAAATTGTAAAATTTACTATTTACAAAAAAATGGTGAAATTTACAATTTAAAATAAAACTGAAAAATGTACAGTTTAGAACAAAACCGTAGAATTTGCAATTCACAATAAAACTGTAGAATTTACATTTTAAAACAAAAATGGTAGAATTTACAATTTGAAACAAAATTGCAGAATTCACATTGTAAAACAGAAATCTAGAATTTACAACACACACAAAAAATGTAGAATTTACAATTAACAACAAAATTTTAGAATTCACAATTTACAACAAAATTGTATAATTTGCAATTTACAACAAAATTATAGCATTTACAATTCACTATAAAACTGAAGAATTTACAGTGTAGAACAAAATTTTAGCATTTGCAATTTACACCAAAATTGTAGAATTTACATTTTACAACAAAAATGCTAGAATTTACAATTTTGGATCAAAATTGTAGAATTCACATTGTAAAACAAAAATGCAGAATTTACAATTCACAACAAAGATGTGGAATGTACAATTAACAACAAAATTGTAGAATTCACAATTTACAACAAAATTGTATAATTTGCAATTTGCAAAAAAAATATAGAATTTACAATTCACAATAAAACTGCAGAATTTACAGTTTAGAATAAAATTATGGCATTTACAATTAAAAAAAAATGGTAGAATTTACAATTCACAACAAATTTGTAGAATTTACCGTTGGCAACAAAATTGTACAACTTCCAATTTACAACAAAATTGCAGAATTTACAATATACAACAAAATTGTAGAATTCAAAGCTCAGAACAAAATTGTAGTATAAACAAACAAAATCAAAATGGTAGAATTCACAATTGACAACAAAATTGTAGAACTTAAAATTTACAACAAAATTGTAGAATTAAAAATTATAAGAGTTTGGAATAGAGTAATTTTATATTGAAACATTTAAAATTGTATACTTAAAATGCCAGAGTTTCAAAATTATACTATAATTGAATTCCTATCGAAAACCAAAAATGCAAAACAGTTTTTAATGGAAAGACATTTTTCAATAATTTAAGCTTTCAATTTGTAATAAAATTTTATACCATTTGGAAATATTAATGCACCTACAATTTCGAAATTGTTCAATTTCTAACGCTAGTAATTTGGAAATTATTTATTTATTAAGGCTTTGAATTCAAATTTATTGTAAAATTGTAAACTCGTCGCATGTGAGATATAAAATTTAAAATATTACATTTAACCGTGAAATTAATAAATTTCAAGCTCTTTTAATTGTGAACGCTTGAAGCTGACTCTCAAGGCTTTTAATTGGAAACTATTCTGTTTTTATCGTTTCAAACTTCAAACTGACTGCTTGATGTCCTAGAATTTGAAAATTATAAGAGGTCAGTTGTGCTCCAAAAAAGTTAGAATTTACAATGTACAACAAAATTGTAAAATTTACCATTTAAAATAAATTTGTAGAATTTATAATTTACAACAAAATTGCAAAATTTACAATTTCCAACAAAGCTGAAGAATTTACAGTTCACAACAAAATGGCGAGCATGTATAATTTACAACAAAATTGTAAAATGTACAATCTAAAACAAAATTGTGAAATTTACAATTCACAAAAATGGCAAAAAATACCATTTACAGAAAAAGTGTAAAATTTACAATTTACAACAAAATTGTAAAATTTGTAATTTATACCAAAATTGTAGAATTTAAAATTTACAACAAAACTGAAGAATTAACAGTTCAGAACAAAATCGTAGCATTTACAATTCACAACAAAATGGTAGAATTTACAATTTACAACAAAACTGAAGAATTAGCAGTTTATAACAAAATAGTAGCATTTACAATTCACAAAGAATTGTAGAATATACAATTTAAAACAAAATTGTAGAATTTACAATCGACAACAAAATTGTAGAACTTAAAATTATTTAAAACAAAATTGTAGAGTCAAAAATTATAAGAGTTTGGAATAGAGTAATTTTAAATTGAAACATTCAAAATTGCATATTCAAAATGTCGGAGTTTTTAAATTGTGCAATAATTGAATTCTTATCGAAAGCCAAAAATGCAAAACAATTTTAAATCGAAAGACATTTTTCAATAATGTAAGCTTTCAATTTGTAATGCAATTTTGTATCATCTGGAAATAATAATGTACAGACAATTTCGAAATTGTGTATTTACTAAAGCTTTCAATTCGAAATTATTCTAAAATTGTAAACTTGTCGCATGTGAGATATAAAATTGTAAATATTGCAAATGATTGTGATATTATTAAATTCCAAGCTCTTTCAATTGTAACTGATAGAATTATACAAATTTTATTTTGAAATAGTGCCTTTTTTGTAAGCCTTGGTTTAAGTAACGTTTTATCACATTTTTTAATACTTTTTTAATACTACTTTGTCAATTTTGGGGGTGAAATTCTTACCCTTTTCGTTAATTGTGTGTCCATCATAAAATTATGAACGTGTTTTTCCGCCCTTGTTAATTCCAGCTTTCTCGAAACGACAGCCACGAGTAATGCAGTACAGCCAGCTCCCTGAAAGAATAATTATCTCTGTAATAACTTCTTGCTTATAAACATTAGCAGTCCGACGTTTATAGTTCTGAAGCCTGTAATTAAATTTCACTATTTCAGTGTTCGCGAAACTTGCAGAGGGCTAGAAAATTAAATTACACTTTGCCCAAGGGCTGGAAAAATGAAATCTAGTTAAAAATTTAAATTCATGCTATCAAGTTAAGGAGTAAACAATTTTTAGTTGACTTGAGAGATTAGTAGATTTTTTTAAGGCAGTTGGAAATGTTTATATTTATTTTGGAATGCATATGGGGAAAACGGCTTATTCGTAACTCAATTTTTTATAACTAATTATCTCTCTCTGAATAAAAAATTTTGAGATTTGTGACCGTTTTCCTTTTGAGAAACGTAAAAATTTATATAAATATGTGGTTTTCTGCATTTTCGTTAGTTCTAACAAATAAAAAGTGCATGCACATACGATTTGAGCTTTCGGAAAATTGGTTACGTTGTCGAAAAAAAAGCCTCGAGAAAAACTTGACAGGCAGAAGTTTGTAAAAATTTCTGCAACTGATCATATTTTCAGGCACCTGCACAAGATTTATGTAAAATTTCACATAAGTACAATTTATTTATCGTCCTTCAGAAGGATTTATGTGAGAATTTTCATTAATGCGGGGTAAAGAGGCTCATTGTATTTAATTATGAACCCAAAGGAAAATTATTTTCCCTGATAATTATTCTGTTTAAGAGATCAAACATTCCTTTCACAACCCTCAAAAAGTAGAAAATTGATCAAATTATAACATGCGTTGAAATATGTCTTACCTTTCAATACGTGAGGTTAAAAATAAAGGTTATGTTCCAAGTAATCATAAATGATTATTTAAAATTATAAGCTTCAATAAATTTATTTCCTATAAAATGATTAGGAAACTTATAAATGATCACTTCTTCTGTGAATTTTTACTTCCAAGCACTTTCATTTAATTTTTTTTTCGTGAGTGAGCAACTTAGCCTCTCATTTCGGGGTAAAGTCGCTCACACTTCAATTGATGATAATTAGTTTTTTATGAATTGAATATATTACTTTAAATTTCTTTTTCGAATTTATTGTAAGATACAGAAAAATTGAGTCAGTGAGCCCTATTTTGGGGTAATTAACAAATATGACTATAAACAATAAGAATCTAGATAAAGTTAAAATTGATAAATAGTTTGAAGTATCGGTTGAACTTTAGTTTATGCAATACCAGTTTATTTTTTATAACAATATTAACGTATATTCAGTTCAAGCGAACAAATGGAACTTCAAAATATCAACATTTAGAGTTATCAGATTTTTTCAAATTCAAATTTGAAATGGTCTAATAAATTAGTACGACTACAATTTATAAATAATTTTAAATTTGGAAAAATTAAATTTTGAAGTTTTTTGGTACCTTTCGCTTTGAACTCAAAATTTTAAATACTTCAGTTGGAAAATTTTATAGATAGTAACTAAAGGTGCCTCTTCGATGCGTGAGCGACATATGTGATGAATTTTCATTGTTTAAAAAATAAATAAAGAAATAAATAAATAAATAAATAAATAAATATATATATACTGATTTTTATACATGTAATCGCCGCCGCTATTGAGCTGTATACATATTGATTTTGTTTTCTTTTTTCTTATAAGGCATTTATAATGTTTTGTTATCATGTTACCCTCTAAATGGCCCAATTGGGTCGCGGGGAATGTAATTGAAATAAATAAATGAATAAATAAATTCTTCGATTTACTCGAATCACTTGAATTCTTCAATTTAATCGAATTACTTGAATTCTGTGATTCAATCGAGTTGCTTGAATTCTTCGATTTACTTTAATTCTTCGATTTAATCGAATGACTTGAATTCTTCAGGTTAATCGAATTACTTGAATTCATCGAATTACTGGAATTCTTCGATTCTTCGATTTAGTTGAATTCTTTGAATTACTTGAATTCGTTAAATTACTTGAATCCTTCGATTAACTTGATTCCTTCGAATTGCTTCAATTTTTCGATTCAATAGAATAACTTGAATTCTTTGATTCAATCGAATCACAAGAATTCTTCGATTTAGTCGAATTACTTCAATTCCTCGATTTACTCGAATAAGTGGAATTCTTCGATTCAGCCGAATTACGTCAATTCTTCGATTCACTTGAATTACTTGAATTCTTCGATATCATCGAATTACTTGAATTCTTCGATTTAACCGAATTGCTTGAATTCTTCGATTCACTTGAGTTCTTCGATTCACTCGAATTACTTGAATTCTTGAAGTTAATCAAATTACTTTAATTCTTTGAATTACTTGAATTCTTCGAATTACTGAAATTCTTCGATTCAAGGGAATTACTTCAATTCTTTGATTTAATCGAATTACTTGAATTCTTCGATTTAATCGAACTGCTTGAATTCTTCGATTCACTTGAGTTCTTCGATTTACTCGAATTACTTGAATTCTTGAAGTTAATCGAATTACTTCAATTCTTTGAATTACTGAAATTCTTCGATTCAATGGAATTACTTCAATTCTTTGATTTAGTCGAATTCTTCGAAGTAGTTGAATTCGTTAAATTACTTGAATCCTTCGATTTACTTGATTCCCTCAAATTGCTTCAATTTTTCGATTTAATAGAATAACTTGAATCCTTCGATTTAATCGAATTACTAGAATTCTTCGATTCAGTCGAAATTCTTCAATTCTTCTTTGAATTGTATGAATTCATCGAATTACTGGAATTCTTCGATTTACTTGAGTTCTTCAATTTAATCGAATTACTTGAATTCTTGAAGTTAATCGAATTACCTTAATTCTTTGAATTACTTGAATTCTTCGAATTACTGAAATTCTTCGATTCGATAGAATTACTTCAATTCTTTGATTTAGTCGAATTGTTCGAATTACTTGAATTCGTTAAATTACTTGAATCCTTCGAATTACTTGATTCCCTCAAATTGCTTCAATTTTTTGATTTAATAGAATAATTTGAATTCTTCGATTTAATCGAATTACTAGAATTCTTCGATTTAGGCGAATTATTTCAATCCTCCGATTTGCTCAAATTACTTGAATTCTTCGATTTATTCGAATTCTTCGAATTGCTTGAATTCTTCGATTTACTAGAATTTTTCGACTCAATCAAATTACTTGAATTCTTCGTTTCAATTGAATTGCTTGAATTCCTCGATTTAATAGAATTACTTGAATTCTTTGATTTAGTCGAATTCTCCGAGTTACTTGAAATCATCGAATTTTTCGAATTACTTGTATTCCTCGATTTAATATATTTACTATAATTCTTTGATTTAGTCAAATAACTTGAATTCTTCGATTTACTCAAATAACTTGAATTAATAGTCCGGTTCCAGACTATTAAGAACTTAAAGGGTTCGGGTCCGGAACATTGCCCTCAAGAATTTAGAAGGCACGGTTGTGGACTCGGACCCTTTAGAACTAGAAGGGTCCGGGTATGGATCAGGACACTACAGACATTGAAGGGACCGGGTTCGGATCCACACCCTTAAGAATTATAAGAGTCCAGTTCGCACCCGGACTGGTCTAACCTCAAACGTTTCAATTCCTGGTCCTTTCATCTTTTTTTTTGTGAGATGGAAGTTTGGAACAATTGAAACAATGCACCCTCTAAATCAATTAGGCTCGCTATCTCGGATCATTTATCAATCTAAAGTTAGCAAACTAAACAAGACAGAAGCTGGTACTAAAATAGACTATTTGTGAGATCATATATAAGAACGCCCAAAATAGAATCCCAGATAAAAAAGATGCCTAGTTTTTACTGTGTGGCACATTATCTGGCCCTGTCCCCTTGTGAGAATCTAAGTTAGATATTCTCTTGAAAACCTCCTGTGGAGATATTTCATGTTTGGATGGTCCAACGTTATGGTCAAAATTTATAGTATAATTTGAGAATTGGTTGTTTGTGTGTACAGAATTGAAGTATTGCAGGAAGACATTTGCAATCTCTTCACAGTCGTTAATTTCTATATCATTATGAACTATATTTCTTGGGACATTTGTGTCCTTCATCTTTTGATTTACGAAACGCCAGAAGGCCCCTATATTCTCTTGTACATTTCTTTCTATATCACTGGTATTCTGAAGATACAGTCTGTCACTGAAGGTTTTGCACCTTGAGATCAAGAAACTGAAACTTTCGTATTAATTTAAAGAATAATTAGCAGGCACATATTTCTCTGTCGCAAAATTAATATAATAAGAATTTTTAGTTGAGAATTCAATATCGTTTAAATGTCATTCATTTTTGCAATCAACTTCCGCCAGGTACTCAAGGATCTTTTGGTAGTTAGCGTTAGCAAAGTCTGAAAGTAGTAAAATGTCATTTATTGAAGAGAACCCATCAGGTAGCGGAATTTTTCATTCTAAGGGTGGGTGAAATGCGTCACAATTAAAGTATCCATTGTCTTATGGATATCTATAAGACTGATATTACAGAAAATTAAGTCTAAGAGCTTGCCTTGACAGTTTCCTATGCTGTTCAGTTGCTTAAGACCTAAAAATGCATAGTTGTTAGATATAGTTTCGGCCGCATCTATTGTTGTACCTCTGACTGAAGAACTCCTGTCCGTTGAGACATCTCTATTATCAGCATACCAGGAAACACCAGGATGATTATAATCGCCTGTAAATAAGAGTTTCGCTTACGGAAACTGCCGTGTAACATAATTTACGGACACAATATGCTTATTGTAACTTTCTATAGGAGAAGCGGGTGGAAAATATACAGAACAGATTATATAATTAATATGAGCAAGTCTAATTTTGATAAAAATTTGTTCAATATGTTTTTCTAGAATTATTATTTGATTACTAGCTATTTTTTTACTTAAGGCAATCAGAACGCCATCCCCCATCACAAAAATACTTGTGTTTAGATATCTGTCCTTTTTGTAAATGTGGTTTTTGTAAATGTGGTAGTCTTGAAAAACATGATAGTTTTATTTGTTGAACCATCATTTTTGAGAACCTGGAGTTCTGTTTGCAACTTCTTTAAATGATCTCTTTTCTGCTGTGTTTGATCTACATGAAAGGAAATCGGGCCATCGTATTTTGATTTTTGTCGTAGAAAGTTATTAGACAAGGCTGTATCTTTAAAGATATCCTTAACTGGTCGATTTTTTTGAGTTGATTTCTTTCCCACCCCGTAGATTTTTAGGCCATCCAGTGATACATGGAGTTTGACAAAAATATCGTTGAGTTTAGATTTATCATCATCAATTCCTGATTCGCCAACACTTGCTAAACATTTTTGAAATCTTGTGCAATGTACCCTTTTTAAAATCTTTTCAAATCCTTATGAATTCTTTGAAATCTTTTCGAAATATGTGTATTGATTCAAAATCATTAAAACAGTTGAAATCTTTTTGAAATCTTTTAAAATCTTTTGAAAAATTTGGAAATCGTTTAGAATCTTTGGAATGTTTTGAAATCCTTGAGGTCTGATGTACTGTACTGATGTACCCTTTTTAAAATATTTAAAATCCTCGAAATCTTTTGAAAGTTCGAAAACTGTTGTGAAATATTTGAAATCTTTGAAATCTTGTCTACACGCCTTTTTAAAATGCTTGAAACCTTCTTCAAGTGTTTGAAATACATGAAATGTTTTTGAACGGTTCAAAATCCTCCTATATATAATTAAAGCTTTTCAATATTTTCAAATATTCTGAAATCTGTAGAAATATTTTGCAACCTTTTGAAATCTGAAAAAATTTTAAATGATTATTTGTAATGTATTTTGAGAGAAAATTGAATAGGATTACAAAAATTTGTTTAATTATCTCCAAAAAATTGTAAAAAGTGTGTAAAAGATTTTAATGCAAAATTTTGCAATTTCGGCATATTATGTATTCTTAGAAAAAAATTGTGTGCGCTTAAGAAATATTGATATAGGCCCCTTTTGGTTGGTAGTACAGGGGGCGAATCATCAACAAGTGTGAGAGAAATTATACGTTAATTTCAGCTTGTATGCTTGGTGGAAGATTGGTGGTACATCTACTCGGACCGGAAAAGATTGGTAGTTTCCTTGGAGGAAAGCGTCGAGTTTATCCATGGACTTCTCTTCGTACTTCCAACCACTCGGTCGGGACTGATGAATAGTTACCACTCCTCGTGAAGAGAGCGGTAGGCCTGTAGGCCGTCCATGAGCAGCGGACGGAGTCAAGGCGGGCGCTCGTACTGTGGGGCCGTGTCGAGACTGGTTGTTGGTGCTGGTGGGCCACCGTTCCAGCCCAGTAGGCGGAGGGGCACCACGTGCCGGGTCTGAGAGGAGGAAAAATGGAAGGAGGAAAGAGGGAGCGTTTGGGCCCGAAACCCCAAAACAGAAAGAGAGAGAAAAAAGTTACAGAGAAAGAGAGAGAGAGTACCGGGGACACGAAAGCCCACGATACAAGACAAGAAGAGGGTGCTGGGGCCACGAAAGCCCACAGCATAGAGAGAGAGAGAGCGCGAGAGAGAAGGTAAAGAGAGGGAACCGGTCCCACAGCAGAGAGAGAGAGAGGAAGCAAGAGAGTGTACCGGGGCCACGAAAGCCCACAATACGAGAAAAGAGAGTTCTAGGATGAGAGGGAGTAAGAGAGATAAAACAGGAAGGATTTGATTTAAGGTATAAGGTTTATTCCTCTTCTTTGTACAATGAAGAGGTTCTTCAATAGACGCGGGGCTCAGAGCACCACACAGTCGCAGCCGCTCAAGTCCGTTGTACAAAGCGCAAGTGCCGAGTTATGCTCGTGCACCGGTATTTATGTGCTAGAGGGGCGAGTGCTCGAGTAAAGAAGGGAGCGGCTGCTGGCCCTCTGATTGGCCGAGACTCCCGAAACTGGAGTCGCAACGGAGCGGTGGGGACACCGTACTCCGTGCTTCCTTTCGTCGAGCCTGCGCGCCTCGCGCCATTTACAAGTAATTTTACAAGTTTTATATTAACATTACAAATACTTCAAACTAATATTTTTAAACAATATTTTATGAGAAGGGTCTTACGGGTCTAGAGTTGAATCCTACGTTGGAAAAATCTCGATATTTTTAAATAGAAAGAAAAGCCGAAAATATCGCCATTACTCGTTAATATTCAATATGACAAAATGATAAATAATAATAATAACTCTAAATTATATGTCCGAGAAAAATCACTTGCAAAGAAAGTATTTTAAATGTGTTTAAAAAGTATTTTAATTCACGGAGGCAAAGACGCTCGCGTTGAGCTCCCCTGTGTTTACGTGACTAAATCGTTTAGTCAGTGGTTATCAAATTATTTTAGGCCCACTAACCTGTAACAATATTCAGAAGTTTTTAAACGATTCAAAAATATTTTAAACTTGTAAATTTTGTAAGGTCTCGCGAGAATGAAAAAAAATTTGAGGTTCTTAGAAAAAATTTAAATAATTTTTTATTTCGAAAAATTAATTTTAAGCGATTATTTAAACACACTTTCGAACATTTCAAAAGAAGAAGAATCTGTAAGATTTTAGGACAATTTTTATCATTTCGCCAAATAAAAAAAAATAAGGAAAAATTTGAATAATTTGTAAAGATTAGAAGGTTTAGAAGGTCTGAAAAGACTAAAAAAAAATGTAATGTGCATGTGAAAATTTTGAATCATTTTTTATTCTGAAAAATGTACTGTAAGATAAAGTTGAAAAATGTTTTTGAACATATCAAACGATTTCCCAAATCTTCGAAAAAGAGTCTAGAAGATCTGAAAGCAAAATGTTTCAATTTGGTAAGATTAAAAAATAAATAAAAAAGTCGAGTGAATTCAAGAAATATGTAGTAGAATTGAAGAGATTCAACAAGCATTTTAAACTCTAAAAGATTTTTAGAAAGGTAGATTTTTAAAGATTTCAAAAATAAAGTTTAGAAGCTTTTCAAGAATTTTGAAAGGTTTAGTACAGTGTAACCACGTTTATGACTAATTAGACCTTAAGCACTAATTTGTATTTTCGGCTTTCTTGGGCTCTTCAATGCGCCAAAATCAATTACCAAAAAACGCCCCTGCTAACAATAAAACTACCCCCTATGTAAAAACTCAAATTCGGAAAAAACAAAGTACACCAGAATTTTGGGTTTATTTTGGGCTCTCGAATGCACAATTTTTTTTAAAAACCACCCCTATGTGCAACAAAACGACCCTCTAAGTAAAAACTCAAACATGGAAAAAACCAAATAGAAGGTAGTATTGGGCTTTTCATGGGCTTACGAATGCTTGACATTTTTTTGTGCAAAAACCACTCCAACATCTAACAAATCGGACACTCATCTATAAATTCGAATTTGAATTTTCAAGAAGCCCAAAATTCAAAGACTCTT